>CAWUHX010000235.1:480285-589843 GCA_963922205.1 Romanomermis culicivorax | reverse complement strand
GAAACTGGGTGTTACATATTTTTTTCATTTGTTAATTTTAAATTTTAATTTTATTCATTGTAAATTTTAAAAATTTTAAATTTCAAATTTTTTCTATAATAAATTGTGAAATTTTTCGGTTATAAATTTTAAACTAAAATTTTCCATTTTTATTCATTCTAAATTTTGAAAATTTTATTTTCGCTTCGGAGAATGGAAAACAATCGCATAGTTAGTTGTAACTTAAACCTCCAGATCTGCACGTTTCTAAATTTATCTCATAGCTTCCAGTATTCACAAATTTACTGTACTACGGGAAAACTCGATTATTTAAAAAAAATTGGGCACGTAGGCCATGGATAAAGCATTAAGACGAAAAATTGAGAATATATACATCGCCATATTGTAATTTGCATTAACAATTTGTTCACAAAAAATAAAATGCCTTGAGGACTTCAAGCTCCGACTGCAGGCGTCGAGGGAAATCCTAAAAAAAGAAAATTGTTACAATTTCAAGCATTGAGATACAGTAAGCCTCCTGTTTATCGAGTGTTTTATGTAACGATTTTTGGCATTATCAGATTTCCACCGGCCGTGAGTTTTGATAAGTTCGTGTGATATTCCTGCCTCAGAGGCTGCTGTGGCGCCCCCTGATCTCAAACTATGGGTGCCGTATTTAGAGGAATCTAGTCCAATGTCCTTATAGAGCTTCTTCAATAGTTCTCGTGCTCTGCCATAACTTAGATTACGATTTGTCAATTTTTCTGCATTGTTCTGCTTGCTTATTGTTCGAAATAAAAATTCAGTCGAATTCAATGGAATTTTGGCTGTGCTTATGTACAGCAGTAGTGCCGTACAAGGGCAAGTTGGTTGATCCGTCCGAGATATAAAAACAGATTGACCATCTCGAAAAACGTCCGTTTTACTCGAAGGTAAATGAATCTCTGTGTGATCTATTCTAATTTTTAGATCAGAGATTCTGATGTTCAATGTCTCTGAAATTCTCAAAAATCCAGAAAATGAAATTAAGACCAATGCCAAAAGTCGCGTGTTGCTCAAGGTAGGGTCCGGGAGTAACAGATCTGCGATTTTGTTGATGTCCATCATCGATAATGGCTCTTTTCGGTTACCAGGGTGATAAATTCGTTTGGAGGCATGAATAACAGATGAAATCAATGGATGCTTCCCTAAATCGTTGAAACCCGAGAGTTTGTGAAGCCAAGAAATGCTACAATAAGCCTGTATTATTGATGAAGAGCTCAAATTTGATCGTAATAAAAATGATAAGTAAATCGCTACATGTATCGGATTGGCGGGAAGAGGGCATGCCGATTTTTCTGAGGACCAATCGAACCAATTTTGTAATTTGGAAGAATATGACTTCAGCGTGTTTGGTGATTTTGAGGATAGAATTATAGACTTAAGCGATTGAATCTCTTCTGACGAAAAGTTTGAGTCCTGCAGGGATTTCCACCAACCGGATGAAAGCAATGTTCCTGCAGTAAAGAAAAGAAAAACAGTCAACTTTGAACATGGGAGGGTGGGTGGGTTCGTAGAATGTACGATTTGTAGAAATTAGTTCAAATTCTTGAAATGTATTGTCAAAAATTCGTAAATTTCGAAGAAAACGGAGCAGTTTGGATGACAAATAGAGACCAAAGTGAGGGAGGAGGAGCTAAACTTGTTTTATATATGCAAACATATTGTGTTTGCAGGTTCCTAATTTCATGCTTTGTTCCCAAAGCTACAGTAATACCGCAAATAAGTTCACTTATTTTCTTTTCTACGAACCGAAAATAAACTTACTTATTTGCTCAACTCTGTACTTTTAACACAAAGAAAAAAACTCCTCTAAAGTTTAGTATTTCTGAGAGGCGAAATTGATGCGGAGAGCAAGGAGGTTGGATTTGAATTTTCCTGGGCTAAAAATACTGCTTTCTATAGTTGCAGGCTCCAAGCAAAGTCTAGGATTCAGTGATACAGTGTCCACAATAAATTTACTGTTTGAGTCTGAAAACAGAGTGGGCCAAAAAGGCGCACTTTTCCATTCTGGAATGATCAGTGTACCATAAGCCTCCGAGGCTTTCAAATGAAGGATACATTTCATGATCAAATATGGAGGTGGAACTAGCCAATTGTTCTCGCCTGACCAGTTGGCTGTGAAACAGTCAACAATTTCTGTACCAGGATTCCAAAAACGAGAGTTGAATCTAGGTAATTTTGCATTTTTATGAGAAGCAAAACGATCTACTGAGTGCGGGCCCCAAAGTTGGTCCAAAACGTTAAACATTTGATCAGATATACTCCAATCATCGTAATCAATAATTCTACTCAGTTTATCTGCAACTTGATTTCGATTCCTAGGGATCCAGAAAAGATCCAGACGAATTCTGTGGAATTCCAAGAACTGGAAAACGTCAAAGGCCATTTTATTTAAATATTCGTTCATGCTGCCTTTTTTTGCGATATACAGGAGAGGCTGGCTGTCTGTAAACCAAACGACTCTTTTATCTTCCAAAAACTTTTGAAAAGAAAGCAGGCCAACATAGATCGCCTTCAATTCTCTATAAGTAGAACATTGTCTCTTTTCGAAGTGGGACCATTGCACGTGAGATACTTTTCCCTTTTTTAGAATTTGTTCCAGATAGCCTGTCCCAACATCTTGAGAATTATTGGTGCTGTTGTACAAGGAAAATCTTGATGCCAGCTCTACTATGTTTGAAACGTATTTGTGTTTCCTGCTGTGCTCAACATGACTGCTGTCATTTTCTTGCCCTTCAGGACCCTGTGTGTACCGACAACACATGCCTGTGAGCGTTTTTTCTTTATTTCTATGCTGGCTGTCTCTGGAGCTAGCATTTTCGAGCTTCTTGTAAGGACCCCGTGAGCAACACGTGCCTGTTTTACTTTGACAGAAATTTTTTGGACCCCGTGATTTAAAAAAGCACGTGCCATCAACACCGCCCTTGGCGTCTGTCGCAGAACTCTTTTGGCATATTTTGCGGTGGCAAATGCCAGTTTCTATCAACTCTTTTCCTGGATAAACAGGATGGAGAAATTTTTCGTTAGAAATTGGAAACTCAAATTGTTTTGCTTGGAAACAAAAACTTTCACCAAGTGGGTGGTCAAAAACCTTCGCGTCTCGAGAAAAATTGTTTTGATTGATGAAACGTCTGTTTTTGGGGAGAAAAAATCGTGTACTTTTGCTCGCAAAGAGCTGATCTGGCGAAAAAATATAAGATGCACCTGCTGAACTACTGGCATCTGAGAAAACAAATATTTCGGGAAGAGAGGACTGAGAAATTGTTCTAGATGAGACTTGGGGAAGTATATTGATCCAAAATCGAATTTCTCGTCTGATTTTGCTGGAGATAATGACTGATCTCTTCCAAAATCTTTTGGAACAAGTCCTAAACTTTTCGATTTCGTGAAAGAAAATTTTTGTTTTGAAGAATGATAAGTTCTTGATGACCAAAGATAAAGCTGTTATTTTGCCAGCCAGAATAGCTAAGTCTAGTACCCGACAAAATTTTTTCCTACTTATCACAGTAAGAAAAGAAACTATGTCCGACAATTTCGGTTCTGGTATACTGATACGACGAGATCCTTCTAGATCTATTTCAAAACCTAACCAGGTGAGCCTTTTCTGTGGTAACCACATCGACTTTTCGTTATTAACTGAGAATCCAGCTCTGATCAAGTCCCTCTGGACTGTCTCTGCCTGTTCCTTGGCAAGCTCTGCACTTTCACATGCAACTAGACCATCGTCTAAGTAGATCACAATCTTGATTCCTTCGAAACGCCACTTTTTTACAAGAGGACGTAGTAATTTTGTGAACAAAAAAGGTGCTGTACATAAGCCGAATGGTAAGACATTAAAGGAAAAATAAAATAATTTTCCATCAAAATTCCAAGAGAAACCTAGGTACTGTCTGTGGCTCTGGTTTATCTCTACGTGATGATATCCTTTCTTCAGATCGAAACAGACCATGTAAGAAGCCAAGCTTAGGTACTGTTCAGCGACCCTGTAATCTTCCAATTTGAATCTCTCCAGTTCGAGGTGTTGATTCAGATATCTCAAATCTAATATTAGCCGCAGTTTTCCTGAATTTTGTTTTGCCACGGATAGTGGATTACATAGAAAAGGTCTTTCCTTCAGCAGGGAGATGCAACCATTTTTCAACAGCTCACAGATTGATGATGTAACGAAATTTCGATTTTTCATAGCACTGAAATTATTTTTAAAAATTCCTGGTTTTGGGAGGCTTTTGAATGGGAGACTGTATCCATTCTTTATAGTGGTCAGAATTAACATGGAAGACGTCAGGCTTTCCCAAAAATCTATACTTTTCGATAAATTTTTCTCAAGCTTATAACAGGGAAGTGAGCTATAAAAGGAAGATAGTAATGATTCATCACTTATTCTCATTAATACACCGATTAAAAATTTTCTAAGATTTATGTCAGTGGAAACATTGACACATGACTTTGTTACAGTCTGCTTACCTTTCAAATCGAGCTTAGTTGTTTGCTCGGGTTGTGGCGTACCGTGTGCACCTGTTCGCCCAGTGGTCCGGATCTCCACATTTGAAGCAACCTCGGGCGTTGCTGTTTGTAGACGGGCGGCTCCCTGTGTTGAAACGAGTACTGTAGGATTTGGCCCCGCCGAAATATTCGTTACGCCAACCAGCTGGGCCTCGTTGGCCGGCGAAACGGGAAAAACGATTTGAAGCTGACGTGGCTGCTGCTCTCTCCTTTTTCTTGCGCAGGGCTCGCGTTTCTGCACTTCGTAAACGTTTTTCGTCGTCAGAGTTGTCCGCCAAATCATCTTTCTCGTATTCATAGGCGGCAGACCAGCCGCCCGCACTCCTGTCGGCGAACCTAATCAATTTTTGCCGTTGTAGAAGCGCGGTTTTTGCCGATTTAATATTCTGTGCAGCTTGATCCGCTGCGTTGTCCCGAATTTGGCTCAGTAGCGAAGATGCAATCGACAAAGTGTCCAAAATTTTTTCGTTAAATTCAAACTGACGCTTGTCGAGATCTGATTTCCATTTAAGCTCGCCGGCTTTAAGTCTGTAGGATGGTAAGCGTTCATGCTGATGTTCACGTTCTTGCAGACGTCGCGGTTTTTTGAACGTCGATAAAAATTCGTTGAAATATCGACGTAATGAACTTGAAGATCGGCTACGACGACTGCTTGTCGTTTCCGTCGAGTGTGAACGGTGGCGTTTACGCGGCTGACGATCTTCTACATCCTCTGTCGCTTGAGATTCCTGCAGTTGCGACATAATTTCGTAGAATGTACGATTTGTAGAAATTAGTTCAAATTCTTGAAATGTATTGTCAAAAATTCGTAAATTTCGAAGAAAACGGAGCAGTTTGGATGACAAATAGAGACCAAAGTGAGGGAGGAGGAGCTAGACTTGTTTTATATATGCAAACATATTGTGTTTGCAGGTTCCTAATTTCATGCTTTGTTCCCAAAGCTACAGTAATACCGCAAATAAGTTCACGTCTATTTAGCCGTTTTGCGGGTTTTTGACTGGGTGGACTGGACTCGAGTCCATCTAGCCACTGCCTTCTTCATAAGCTCATTTTGGCTTATATAAACTAGTTTTCTCAATATTGTTCTCATTTTTGCAGGTTTCTGACCATACCTGTAAGACCTCCGACCAGTTGGGGGGGGGGGGGTAAATCCGAAATTTTGGGGGGGGGGGTAGGAAAAAGTCGAAATTTTTCCCAAAAAAGGCCAAAAAACATACACTTTTTGGCAAATTTTTTTAATTTTTTCCCAACTGGGGAGGGGTTGGGGGGGGGGGAAATCATTTTGGGTACTGGGTTGGCCAAGAAGTTGGGGGGGGTCCCCCTCCTCAACCCCCCCCCAAGTACAGGTATGTTTCTGACTCCAAATTAGTACAACAAAATGCTTGCGTATGTTCCTAAAATGCATAAAAAAGCATCCGTAGCCACATTATAAACGTTTTTAAAAATGAGGAAAATTTTTGGAAAATGAGGAAAAAAATTTTGGGTCCGGTTCTCATGTGGAAAAAATCTTCGAGGAAAAAAAACGGTGCTGCTTATAGAGTTTTTTCGCACAGGCCGGGTTGCAATGTGTAACTTGGGGAAAAGTTTTGGTTGCATAGGTAAATTTTTGGTTGCTCACTTTGAAATCAATAAATTTGCTTAATTTCATCGGAAAAACCATCGTAAACTAGTTTTCTTGTATATTTCAATCGATGCGCGTCGGTTTCCTGCTTTTAAAACTCAGTTTTCTGAGTTTTGGAAAGAAAATCAAAAGATTGGTACGACAAGATTAGAATATAATAATTTGTTCGGCGCCTAGCGCCGAAAATTTTTTTTCGAATTCCAATATCCTAGAACGCTGGAAAATGAATTTTTTCAGCTTTTATTTCCCAGACAGAAGGTTTGATTTCTCTCAGTGAGTTTAATGAATTTTTGGTCGGACAAACCAAAATTCAAAAACTATAAAAGCGACTAAAAATATAGATCTTTCAACCGGCAAGAACTTCTAGCATTTCTACACAAAAAATGTTTTAATCAAATGAAAGTCAAAATTTTCATGAAGATCAGAAAAAGATTTTGAGAAAATGACCGAGAAACAACACTGTTTTTTCCACATTCGCGTTATAATGTGGAAAAAAAATCTGGAATGTGGAAAAAAATTTTTGACGTCTTTCCACAAATGTGGGAGAAAAATTTGGGGTTTTTATATTGAAAAGATGCATTTTGGTGCATTTTAGGAGGTCCCATACATTAATTGGGGGGAGTGCTATGGGAAGCCCCCCCCCAGAAATCGTCGACCATATGGCTAGCCATTGCGTGACCGCCCCCAGGATTTTCCAATCCTATGGCTAGTCATAGGGTAGCCCTAAAGACCCCCATACTTTTGGTCGGAAAAAAAGTCAATTTTTTGATGAAAAATGTCAATTTTTGAACAAAAAATGGTCAAAAACGTCCATTTTCTCGGCGTTTCACGCCATAAATACATTTTTTATCATTTTTTAGACAAAAATTACTATTTTTGAAATGTTTTTCGGATCTTTTCCGTTAAAAAATTGAGTTTTTTTTCTTCAGAGACCCCTCCCCATAATTTTGGGAATTAAAGACCCCCGGCCCCAAAAAAGTGGCCCAACCCCCCCCCCCCCCTCCCCTAGACCTCGGGGCTCCGTAACATGTATGTAGCAAAGTGAAATTAAACGTTAACTATAACGAAAAACAGTTAGTTTACGCATATGCTTTCTCAATGTTTGTTGTGCCATTTCAATTAATAGAACACAGAACAGATACAGAACAACAAACACACACAAAAAACCATACATGTAACGGAGCCCCGAGGTCTGGGGGGGGGGTTGGGCGACTTTTTTGGGGCCGGGGGTCATTAACTCTCAAAATTTTGGGGGAGGGGTGTCTCAAGAAAAAAAAATCGATTTCTTCACGAAAAAAGTCCGAAAAATAGTTCAAAAAATAGTGATTTTTTCCTAAAATGACCGAAAAAATGTATCCATGGCGCGAACTTCTTATCGGGATCTATGGAGAGCAATTAAGATTATGAAAAAGTATCACAATTATTCTACGTGTGACTCTATCGTGTTCTTCACTATCTTTTTCGTGACAACTTTTCGGTGTACCAAAAACAAAAAAGAATAAAAGTACAGAAGAAAAATATAAAGGAAAAAATCAGAAAAGGAGAATGAGTAGAAAGTAATCAAAAAAATATAGAAGAAACTAAACAAGAAAGATGAAAGACAAAAAAGGAATACAAGAAAAAAATTGAACGAAAAAAGGAACAAAAAACATAAAAAACAAATGCAGATCGGAGAACATAAATGACTCGGAATTCTGCCTATGATATCCGTGTTACAAATTACAGTTCTGCGTAGATTCTCCCAGGTATTCACGCCATTAGACTGAAATTTGGGGATTAGGACACCATCATTACAAACTTGAAAAAATATAAATTTGCAAATTGTCAGTGTTGAGGTTTTTCACAAATTTTTGGTCGCAATTGATTATTTTCAGTCCGATAAACTTTAGCTGCAAGCTTTCATTTTAACTCGGCCACACATTTTGTTTCAAGTGGAAAAGCAACCGGCCACTTCAATTCTAGGGAACTACTGCGCAAACGATGTATTGCTGACTGTACGAGTAAAAAATGCTTATACTGACAGTACTAACCGCATCAGTAAAAAAATCTTACATTCAAAGAAAATTTTAAAAAATTATTCGTGGACATTTATTTGGAACATTGCTGTAGATCAGACTACCCCATAGGGAGGGGTATGAGGGGGTATTACCCCTGCCTAATGTCCTAAAAATTAATCACTATTTGCCTAATTTTAAGACAAAATGACGTGTTTGGTGGACATTTAGCTACACTACCCCTCAAATTTTCAACTTTACCCCTACCTAAAAAATCTGACCTTGGGGACCTCTACTGTAGATCTTTTTCTTCTTGTACTTAATACTTGCACTCTTCATGCAGAATTCATAAATAAACATGCTATTTCGGCTGGGAAAAATCTATAGGTATGAATGAACGAATGAATGAAGAAGATTTATTACCTGTCAGGCGAAATATAACACAAGAAAAGAAAAAAAAGGTTAAAACGCGAGAACAAACGATTAAAATGAAATAAGAAAATGAAGAAAAGTTTCGAAAACTCAATCCACGGCTACTTCAAAACGACAAATACAATATCGCAGCGAAAATATGTGCTACAGTAAACAAGTTAATGATGGTAATAGGAAGCGCAGGTTACGCCCAAGTCTCTGACGTATGGGTTTTCACCTGGAATTTCAAACAATCCTAAATTGTAGGGGACCTTTGGATTTGCATGGCCCATATAGAGAATAGAACTTTTTTCAGCCGAAATTTCGAGTTGCCATGTTTTAGACCAATTGAGAATCTGATCCAGATCATCTTGAAGAGTTTTACATTGTGTGGAGGTGTTAAAAATTTTTACATCATCTGCAAAAAGATAGACATGGGATTTTAAAGTATCAGGGAGGTCGTTTATAAACAAGAGGAAAAGAGTTGGACCAAGAACACTCCCCTGGGGGACACTACTGCTTACGTCTGATGTTAGGGAAAATTTGTTGTTAATGCAGACTTTTTGAGTGCGATTTGAAAGGAAGGCGATGATCCAATTCGCAAGAAAACCACAGATGCCATAGTTTTTCAACTTTAGAGCAAGCTTACTATGGGAGACAGAGTCAAAAGCTTTCTTAAAATCAATGTAAATCAAATCAATGGAAGATCCTGAATCAATAAGTTTGGTCCATGAATTTTTGCATTTGAGCAACTGTGCTTCACATGACTTTTTTGGCAAAAACCCAAACTGAAAGGGAGATAATAGAGAGCTTCTCTTAAGGTAATCTAAAATAGAAGAGTTAATAATGCTTTCCATGACTTTACAAGCAATACAACAAAGAGAAATTGGTCGGTAATTGGAAATCAATGAGGAATCACCTTTTTTGTATACTGGGATTACATTCGCAGTTTTCCATATAGATGGTAATGCGCCAGATCTAAAAGAAACCTCAAAGATATGAGAAAGTATCGTGTATAGATTGTGTAGAAATGCTATTACATAACTGCTAACAACCTAGTGGAATTATTTTTAAATCTGAATTTTTTAAATTAAAAAACAGTGAATTGGAGGCCAATTACTGGGGGAGAATTGTGGGGGTAAGGGCGATTTGCTCAAGGGCGAATTGTGTTGGGGACGAATTGCTCGGGGGCGAATTGTCCGTATCCCGAAAAAATGTGCCTGTCTGTAACTTAGGTTAAGGATTTAGGTATCCTGATTAATCCTGATCCTAAATTCAGGGCACATTATCGTTCTATGGCGAAGAGAGCTTACTTCAGTGTTTTTTTTTTGTGCACGGACTTTGTGCCAATCGGCACAAAGAGTCAAAAAAATTTGATTTGTACCAATGGCACAAAAAAATTTTTCACCCTAAAAGCATACTGAATAGCTTTAAAAAGTTTTATGCTAAAAGTTTGATAAACACATGAAGATACTTTCGAAGCACAAATTTTCAAAAAAATTTTGCTCACTCTAATTTTACTAACCAAGTGAGTGAGATAAGAAAAACTGATCGGAAAAATGGTTTACATGATTCGGAAACGAATCGAATGCTGCGAGAATTCGTATATTTTTAAAGAATTTGTCAGGAAGTTTATATTTTTCTTCGTAGGAAGTTAACAATTTCTATTCATTCACCTGCCATAGATAATCTCAAAGTCCGTTGCAATAATACAAACATACTATTCGAATGGAATTCACTCGCATTCGAGACAAATAACAGTAATGAGTGTTATACTGACTACTTGTATTTGTCTCGAATCAAATTGTCCCTCATAATAATAATAAGTTTATTACGTCTGTAATAATAATAATAATAATAATAATAATAATAATAACGGCGCCAAGAAAATTTTGTGTTTTCAGCCCCCAAAATGTCTAAAAGTCATGGAAATTAAGCCATAGAGCAGTTAAAAAATTTGTGCCAATTAGCACAAACGCTCAAAAAATTTTACGTCATTCCAAATTTTTTAGTGCCAAAAACCATGTTTTGACACAAAAAATGGCTTACTTCCGTTCTTCACTGATTTTAGAATCTTTTCTAGGAATAAAAGAAACCTTAGTAGAGCTTTGTGTCCGCCCAATCATACCTGTAAGAAGTACGACCAGTTGGGAGAGAGTAAACCCAATATTTTGGGGTGGGGGTCCCAACATTTCCAAAATTTTGGGGAGATGGGTCGAAAAAACCCCAAAAAAGTCGAAAAATTTCGGAAATTTTATTTAAAAAGGCCAAAAAAACTACTTTTATTCCAATTTTTCCAAGTTTGGGGGGTTGGGGGTGGGTCCCGGCATTCGGGTGTAAGGTTCGACCGAGTTGGGGGTGGGGTCCCCCCAAACCCGCCCCCCAATTACAGGTATGCGCCCATTTTTGGAATATTGTACAACAGCGTGGAACCCTCATTTTGCTACTGACATCCAATATTTAGAAGATATTCAGAGAAAATTCACTAAAAGAGTAATTGGCTTCAGATCAGGTTCAGATCAAATTAAATGCCTGAGTTGCATTTATTTCTTAATTATAAACAAGATAACAACTAGCCTCGGATCGAGCCTTGCGCACCCTGACGAATTCATGAGCATCAAAATCAATGGTTCAACAATTGAAAATTTCAATCCAAAAAATATATATTCTGCTCAATGGCTCGGTTTGCGAAGTGATGATCCAACCATGCGAGCAAAAACGAAATTATCAGATGAAAATATGTAAATTATCTGCTCAAACAGTCTCATCACCAACTGGATTACATTGGTCGTCGGGGATCATTATGGTTAATTTTTTTATTGGTTCCATTTCCTGGATGTTTGATTGATTCCTTTTTTGGCTGATTGATTGATGCTTAAGTCAATCAGTTGGTTAGTTGAAATTAGTTCCCTGATGATTCACTGACACTGTGTTTGGGTCGATAATTTAATAACTGTCGGTTAAGTTGACTGATTCCACTAAACAGTCAGTTGAGAAATTACCAACAAATTATAATTACTATTATTATCTTTATCCACCTAGCGAATCAACCAAACAAGGAAATCAATAGTTGCTTCATTAATTTCCTTGTTGGTGGATTGATCTCTCCGCTGTCTGGTTTTGGTTTATTCGCAGATTAATGTTGATTTGATTTCCTGATTAACTAGACGGTTGGATCATTGATTCCCTGATTGGTTGGTCAGATCACTGATTCCGTGGGTGATTGATTGATTTCTTGATTAGTTAGTTGGTTGATGCTTCGATAGGTTAGCTGGTTTGTTCATTGATTCTCTGGTTGGCTGTTTCCCTGATTGATTCGTTGATTCATTGATTCCCTGGTTGGTTCGTTGATTCTCCGATCGGCTAGTTGATTGATTCATTAATTTTCTGCTTGGTTGGCTGATCCCCTGGTTGGTTGATTGATTCTCTAATTGGCTGGTCGATTGATTGGCTGGTTGTGTTTCGGATTGGTTGGTTGGTTGCTTCATTGATTCACTGGTTTGTTGATTGATTCACTGATTAGTTGGTTCAATGATTCCCCGACTGATTGATTCACTAATTTCCTATCTGATTGGTCGGTTATTTCATTCTCTGGTTGATTGGCTGATCTCCCGTTAGCTTGATTAGTCTGTGAATTATCGATCTCATTTTTATCTCACTTAAAATACGTTCACACACAAAACATGATCTGGTGCTGAGAATCAAGTCATCCGATACCGAACCGAGGTTACCTCATCTGGTTCCGAATTGCATTCAGTTGAGCCTATTGTCTAGGTATGACCGATATGTACATAGCTTAGCTGCATGGGTTTTTGGATAAAAACGAAATTAATCAGCTTTTAATATGCGAGATCATGTACAATCAAAAATATTCAGTTCAATTTTTTAGGAATCGTTCTTGCAAATTTAATCTTATTTCCTGAAATTTAGATGGTTACGTCCACTACTCTTGTAGTGAGTAAGTTGTTCGGGGTTTCGAGATTTTTATCAAATAGTCGACGGTTATTGAAACAAACCTTAATATGCGTCCAGTTTTCGAACGTTCCAAGAGATCATAAAACTCCGACGTATTTAATTGCCGATGCTGAAAAATTGCTCATGCAGAAGGATTTTTCGATCAACAATCTATCGGACAAAGTTTTAGCATTTTGCCATATACCGTTAGTTTGGATCAATCATTTTCTTCGCTCTCAAAATGGGTGTGAATTCGATAAATTTAGAAATCAAGAGTTAGAAAACGAAATTGATGTCAATATGGTGGAGTTAAAATTAAAAGGCGTAGTTCCTACGCTGAACGTTTTTGATTCATCAGCCCAAGAACGATCGACCATGTTCGAAAAATATCGGAAAAACGTCGAAATTGCGCTAAAAAAATCAATTTTGACGCCGAACGACGTCTCTAGGATTTTATGGCGTTTAAACGCGTTCAATCTTCATTGTAATGAAAGCAATAATCGGATTTTCGACGACACATTTTTATTGTCTTTAGCCAATTTTGCGCTAGAGCGGCTCGAAACTTTAAGTATAAGGTATAGGGCGAAGGTTATTTGTGAGTTGAAGAAGTAACGATGAGCGTAGAAATTATTCTGAATCTTTTGAAGAATATCTGATTTTGGCCGAACAAGAACTATTTCAAGTATTTTTTACAACTTTCAAAAGTTCAGGTCGTTTTATTTTCCATATATTGGATTGCAGGTTCAATGATGCTCGCCTTACTTCAGAAATTACGAGATGATCATCGATTCGATCGTTAAATTGAAAGATCAATATTATCCCGAACGATTGAGCCTTGATTTATTCGAGAAATTTCAATACAACGTTTTTAAATCTATCAAATGGTATTACGATGGTTTGCTTATTGGCGAGGAGGAATCGGACGTTTTTGTGCTCTCTTTGCGGAAGAAATTCATACCCGCTTTTGCTCGAACATTCGCTTCAATAATACAAAATTTGCAAATGGACATCAATCGAATGAACCGCGATGACGCTGGATTAATATTTAAACGCATTCGGCAAGAATTCGATCTAGTTTTTGATTCACAGCCTACGTGAGAATATTTTTGCATCAATTTGAATGACAGGAAGTCAACTTGGCTTATCCCAATAATTGGAAATGTTTAACTTTTGCTCCAGTCTGCCTCAGTATCAAATTTTCAGAATGTTTACAATTGACGCGAAATCTGCTATAGGTACTTGCTTTACAAAAATAGTATTGTGTATTTTTTAAACATATTTCAGGCTAGTATTTTGGTTCCATGAACTACTTTTCCTTAGACCTTCTCTCCACAATTGTGGAAATATGTTTAAAAAATTTCCACAATCCAATTAATAGATTTTATCTCATAGAAAATAGACAGGATGCAATCAAAGCTGACTTTTCAGCTTATTCCTGAGTCTACGCATTTTTTGAACATAATAGAAAAAATATCAGCATCTGCATCTAGCTTTTTAGGATAATAATTTTTGTATACCGTTAGTCAGTAATTCAACCAAATTAACTTTGATTAATTAACTGACTAAACTTTGATCTAGTGGGAAGCTAGTTCATCTGGTATGGGATCTTATTCATCTAATACTGAGTTGGATCCAGTTGAACCTATTCTCTAGGTATTCATGTGCAACTGTAGACAACCTGGTGTTGAAATTAGCTATGCCTTGAACCGTTTCACTCTAGCACAGAAATATCGAATAAGACTGCAAAGTGGAAACATATGTTAAATCACATCAAAAATGATATTTATGAGTTGTTAATTATTAATGAAGTTCGTCAAATTTTTAGCAGAAAGTGTTGAAAAATTCAAATTAGAATGCAGAAGAGAAGACTGTTCCAACCTAACGCATACGAATTACCGTTTTGAAACATTTCTACAATATTAAATATCTAAAACGGAAGTCAAATCCGAAGAATGATCCCCAAAAATATCTGTTTTGGAAAAATGACGGTTTTGGTTATGCTGAACATCTCTAGTAACTCAGGCTTAGATATACCAGAGAATATTAGAGATGGGAGCACTTTTTTTCTTGCGGCATAACCATTAGCACAGCCGCTAATTTTTCTTAATTTGTATTACTTTATTATAATTTTAGCCTACAGTCCACTAAATGTAACATTACTTAGCTCTCTTCAGTGAAAATTTTGTTGGTAATATACAATTGTCTGTATTGTATTATGATTGTTCAAAAGCAAGTCAATACAGTTGCCTGCCTTCCGGAATTGCTTCTTCTTTTCTCTATATATAAGTATAACAGCGAAATTTGCAAATTAATCGTCTCATTTGGAGACAGTATTATGCTAAAAAAATTTTATTCTATAGGAGGGTCAATCTTGAAAAATTCCACCTCGCTCACTATTTAAATAGTTGTGCCTCGATATTGCTCGGTCTCAGTTCAGAGTTTTTAGCGGAACGTTCCATCGACGCTGAACAATTTGCCGAGATTTTGTTATGGAAATTGATTGAAATGGTGAAAAACCACTGGTCGAGTAACCGAGTTTACGGTATGGCCGCTATCAATTGTCTTTGCCTTTGGTTACGCTTCGAACCTTGTTTAAACGTGGTACAGGCTGAAACTTTTCAAACGTTCTACAAAACGAGGATTTTGCCCTTAATCAAGCGGAATTTAGCCTCGATTAGCGTTTTAGAAAGGAACAAATTGAAGAACGAAATTCTGAACCGAATTCGAACGGTGAAAAAATTGGAAAATCGATATCAAATGGATGATTCGCTGAATGATTTACTTCTAATTATTGAATCATTGTAAACGTTCAATTTTTAAGAAACTTGGAATATGAGCGAGTTGATGCCAAAGATTTTAATCTTCTGTATACCTCCTGCTTATTCGCTGTTGTTTTGATGAACTGCTTGACACAGAAAATTGTGGCGAAGTCCCTCCTGGAGTGAAAAAATTTTACTCTCTGATAACATTAGTTAGCCTATTGAACTTTTTTCCATTAGTTCTATGCATCTGCCATTTCGAAATGTCTGAACCATATACTCCATTTATTTAACATTATCATTCACTACTCCATTCATTTTGAAAAAATCGATGCTGCCGCCTTATTTTTGGCGAGCGCAGCCTCTTTAGAAATCCGAAAATAATTTGACAATCTTGAAATGACTGAAAAGAGTGATCGTCAAGGAGTCGGTATCATGCACGAAAAATATATTTAATTAAATCTACGAGTCTTCCATAATTTTGAATAAAAATCATTTCCAAATGGATAGAGTATATACAAATCCGTGAGCACGTAATCAACCTACATCGCACGCCGTAACATTTTTTCTGGATTTATTCTCCTATAGTCTGTTTTTTTGTGAAAAGCTTCTAAATGATGAAAGTGGAAAGCAAATATTATTTCAGTTTTCCACTATTTTCTGGTGAACAATATGTCATGTAGGACTGGAGATTTGTGGGCATACTTATCAAACCTTTAACAATTTTTAGAGTGAAAAATTTTATATCGAGAGCCCTGTGTAAGCTATTATGACGACAGTACTGATTTGTGTCACTTTTCTATTTGGAAGCATTTTATAGAAAACAGGCTATAGTTCTGCATTCAATAAAGCGAAATTATTATTTGCATATCATGAACGTTTTTGTGTGAGCGGGGCTTGGGAAAAAATCCGAAATGACCGTCGTTTTCCTGAACAATATGAGAAGATACAAGGCTCAACATTCTTAGTGTATTTGAGATTTGTGAAAAATCAAATTCTGGCTTATAAAATCACTACAGGTTCGAGTTATGAGACTTTTGTTGAATAAAATGTATGTACATATGTTTAAAAAAGCTTTTAACTACAACAGTAAAATCGACCAATCAGATCGCATTTGATGTTTTATACACGTCGCTCAAAATCTCGAATTACGTTTCATGTGCCTCATACGTTTGTCGTTTGTCACGTATCCCGATTCCCGCCGCATGCAACCGTTCAATTTATCTGGAATAGCGCTGTGCATTGCACAACAAAACGGTTCGAGCGTACCCGTAAGCAGGGATGACGGGCATGGGTTTTGAGTTGAAAATTTGAACATTTCTGGCATGGGGGGTTGGGGTTGGGAGCACCGTTTTTTTTCCTCAAATGGGGTCTTTTGAGGAAAAAAATTTCGAAATGAGGAAAAAAATTTTGGGTATAGTTCTCATTGAGGAAAAAATCTTCGAGGAAAAAAAACGGTGGTGGGGAGCACTGTTTTTTTTCCACGAACTTTTTTCCACAAATGTGGAAAGGGGCCAAATTTTTTTTCCACATGTGGAAAAAAATTTTTTCGTCTTAAAATCCTCGTTTTTTGGCTTAAACATGCTCACAGACGCTTTATCGCACTGTTTTTGAGCTTTTTCAAGCCTTCCGGTGTTTTTAGAGAAGTTAATTCATTAAAATTGGAGAAAAAATTGAAATGTTCGAGTGCCTAATCTACAAGCATTGTTGAACAAATTTTCTAGCAAACTATCTAAGCATAATTGACTTGAATTACACAAGAAATCAATGGTCAAGTCCTCTATGATGACAAGTGAAAGCCCAAGAAAGATGATACTTTCCGGCGCGAAGCGCCGAAAATTTTTTTGGGTATATTGACATTCTGGGATGCTGGAAAATCATTTTTCCGAACATTTATTTCAAGAATTAGATTCCAATTTAGTGTTCAAGAGTCGTAATTTCTAGAATTTTACTTGAAAAATTTTAAAATCTGTAATTTATTTGTAAACTCTCATGAACTTGGTCGAAAATATATGAGTAAGAAGAGTATAAATTTCCGAAAGATATTTCCAAGAAGCTTTTGAATTGATTTTACGTTAGCAAAGAAATAATCGCATCATAAATCATAGAGACTTGACGTGTATTAATCTTTCTCAAAAGGAAAAAATGCGAATCTTCATTAAATATTATGATAAAATGTTGAAGATTATCAATTAAAACATGAGATACTACGTTTAAGATGATGACAACTATTATAGATTAAGTGATAAATGAAGGTAGACATGATAAAAGCCGCGCCTGAGCTACTTAATGAATATTGATGATTATTAAAGTTATAACTGGCGCGAAGCGCCGGAAAATTTCGAGATTTGGACCTCCTAAAATGCACCAAAATCTTTTCAATATGAAAACCCCAAATTTTTCTTCCACATTTGTGGAAAGATCTCAAAAAATTTTTCCACATTCCAGATTTTTTTTCCACATTATAGTGCAAATGTGGAAAAAACAGTGGTGGGGAGGGCCCTCCTCAACTTGGTCAACCATTTACCCAACCCCCACCCCCAACCACCGTTTTTTTCCTCGAAGATTTTTTCCACATGAGAAGCGGACCACCGTTTTTTTCCTCGAAAATTTTTTTCACATGGGAACCGGACCACAGTTTTTTCCCTCAACTGACCATTTTTGAGGAATTTTTTTCGAATTGAGGAAAATTTTTTTGTACTTGAGCACCAATTTGAGGAAAATAGATGTTTTTCTGTTCGGAGGTGCATTTTACGCGTTATAAAATTGAAAATTGTTGGAATTTAATTATTTAATAATTTTTCTATGTATTATTCCAATGCGCGGCTAGAAAATGTCATTCTAGCTAATGATTATAGCTTTTAATTATCAATATATTTTGGATTAATGTTTGATACTATGTCGTTTTTTGAGAATTTGACGAAAAGCAAGATTTTTCTCGACTATTTTGCCAAAGTCTTTCTGCGGTCTTTAAAAAGATTTTGACATTTGTGTGATTAAAACATTTTGAGTCCAAGTGGGAATTTTAGCTGTTTGAAGAATCAAAATTCTTGGTTGCTTTTCTAGTTTTTGTTTTGAATTGTAGTCTGCCCGACTGACAATTCACCGAATTCACTGAAAAATTAAGTCTTCTGTTTGGGAAATAAAAGTTGGGAACGAGCACTGTTTTTTTCCACATTTGCACTTTAATGTGGAAAAAAATGTGGAATGTGGAAAAAAATTTCGTGGTCTTTCCACAAATGTGGAAGAAAAATTTGGGGTTTTCATATTGAAAAAATGCATTTTTGGGGGCATTTTAGGACGTCTGAATCTATAATCAATAATCATCATTATTTACTAAGTACTTAGCTCAGGCGCGGCTTTTATCGTGTCCACTTTCATTTATCACTTAATCTATAATAGTTTCCATCATCTTGAACATATTATCTCGTGTTCTATTTGGTAATCTTGATATTTAATGAATATCCGCAGTGTTCCTTGTCACATTTTTTTAGAAAGATCGACACGTCAACTTTCTAAACTTTTTGGATCGAGTGTTAATTTCTTAACTAAAATTGAATTCAAAAGCTTCATGGAAGTAAATTTTTTAAAATTTCTACTCTCCTTACTCAAGTCTTTTCGGCCAAATTCATTAAAGTTCACGAATGAAAAAAGTTTAAAAATTTTTTAAATGATAAAATTCTAGAACTTACGATTTTTGAACACAAAATTTAAATCGAATTTTTGAGATTATGTTCGAAAAATTGATTATCAGAGTGCTTTAAAAAGCCCAAAAGCATTTTTGAGCGAAAAAATGAGTTGGGAAATGGAGAAAAAAATTTTGATCGTATTCCGTATTTGGAAAATGGTCGGCGGGAAAAAAACAGTGGGATGCGGCATACATGTAACAGGGCCCTGAAGTCTGGGTGTGAGTCGGGCAATTTTTTGGAGGCCGGGTTCCATGAAGCCCAAAATTTAAGGGGTAGGGGTCTCTGAAGGGAAAAAATTGATTTTTTCACTAAAAAAGTCTGCTGAACGGTTCAAAAAAAATTAATTTTTTTGTAAAAAAATATTCATAGCGCGATGCGCCGAGAAAATTGACTTTCGTGCACTATTTTTTTTTAACGCGGCGCTAATAAAACATAGGCCGCGCTAATGACCGAATTTTTATTTCAGAATTTACAATGATGAATATGCAAGGCTGTTGGGTTTTTCCATATGTGTCGATTTTGTTTCTCTCACAGAGAAAAATCTCAAAATTTACCATGAGTATAACAGTCATTGTTTTCTATCCGACATGGCCATTAGCATATCTACTTTCACTTACTACTTAACATTCAGCAGTTTCAATCAACTGAATTGTCTCTTCATGTCTTTTTCATTAGTTACAAAAAAACATTTTGCTGATAAATGAGATTTTCCATCAATCTTTATTTTTTCTCTCGTCTCGTTTAGAGCACCGTTTTTCTTTTTCTCTTCAATGGGATCTTTTAGGGAACAAAATTTCGAATTGAGGAAAAAATTTTGGGCATTTTTTTCGTAAAAAAATTTTATTCTCACCTCAAAACCGAAAAGATTCATTTTTTCAATTTCAGAAGGTCAAAACCTCAAAATTTTCCGCCCGTCATGGGTATAACAGTCATTGCTTTATATCAGGCCCGGCCGTCAACATATCTACATACTTCCACTTACTAATTAATCTTCATCAGTTTCTATCAATTGAATTACTTCATCTCTTTTTTACTAATTTAGTTAAGAGTCTATAATTTGTTGATAATTGAGATTTTTCATCACCTCTCAGAATTTTATTATCTCGATTCGTTTGGAGTTTTCCAACATCTTGAAACGTGAACCTTCCCAATCTGCGATTGAAATACGATAAAAACATTATTACAAGACTGTAAATTTAGAGCTTATATCCAGGAATAATTGTTGGGAACATTTACATTTTGCAGCACTTTATAACACAAAAATCCGAAAATTTTTCTCAGTGCTTTGCGGCGGGATAAGAAAGGTATTACGATGCATTAGTTTCATTTCGATTTATTTTTACTGTTATGAAGGTTCATTTTTCAGTCTTTTAGAATGTAAAAACTTGAAAATTTTTTTTGCGCGGTTACGGCCCTGTGAATATAAATAGGTATGTACATATGTTTTAAAAAACGCTGTAAAAAATAAGTTTACGATAACACATTTCTCAATAATGCTTAATACAATCACTAATAACTTGATCACTATTGTAAAAAGACATAAACTACTGTGCGCTAATAAAATTTTTTGCGCTAATGGAGTCAAACTGCTATTAGCGGCACTGCTAATGGGTGTGTCGCTAAAAAACACTGCTTTCGTGATTATTTTTTGTTCCAAAATTAACATTTTTCATCAAAAAATTGACATTTTCCAGTATTTTTCCGACCAGAAGTATGGGGTCTCTATGACTATCATATGTCTACCCATAGGATTGGAAAATCCTGGGGAGGTCGCCCAATGGCTAGCCATATGGCCGACGATTTCTGGAGGGAGGTTCCAATTGTATTTCCGCCCAATTATATGTACCTATATATGATACATTCAGCAGTCAAATTTTTATGCAATTCAGCTTTTCCTCGCTTTGGCTTTGTTACCTTTAATTTTAATATATTCTTATCATATCTGACCCAAAAATGAAAATTTTTTGTTTTTTCTTAATTTTGTGGTAAATTACTGACTAAAGAAGCATGAATGTGTTCTGAAAAGCTCAAAAATGCATAAATAACGCATAAAGGTAGCAGTTTTAAGGGAAAAAACTACATGGCAAAAGTGCCAAAAAAAATTGTGACCTTCGCCAAATAGCGAAAGATCTCCGCGTAGAACTGTGGATCTCACAAGTATGGTTGCACCCACTTCTCAGGGCACGACAGCCGACTTTTGGAGTAGATAGTGAGCAGGTGCTGAAAAAATGCGTTTTTCCGACCAAATATTGAAAAAACATACTCGTGATATCAACATAATGCGCAGCATAAATTCTGATAGAGGTGAGATAGGACAGGAGGTGATTTTTTTCGTTCTTGATAACAAAAAGAAAAGTCTCGTAACATCCTAGTAGCATATTCTTCAACTATATCATGAATATGTGAAATTATTTGCGTGGACAGCGATTTTTAAAGTTTTAATCTGATTTGAAATTTGAATTTCTTTGAAATCAAGTATAGCGTTGTTTAGAAAAATATTCAAGCTACGGCTTAATTTTTATGACTAGTACTCTCTCTTCTCTCTTGCTCATTTTCCTTCTTCATCTTCTCAATAATTGCCGACGGTTCAAATCTGCGGAGGGTCAAGCAAAATCTACTGGGGATCAATACCCCCAAAACTCCTTCTCCACGTGCATGTATGGATCAAGGAACTTTTGATCTGAATTGATGCTGAACATTCTTTCGGCGCATCGCTGTCTGACTGGTTTTGTCCCAAAAAAAGTTATTTTAGACCAAAAAATTGATATCCTTCGTCAATTTCTGGTCGGCTGGCTGGGGGCTAGCTAGCTAATAGACAACTACATACAGTTGAGGGAGAGGGTCGTCGACAACTGCATGCCTGAATCTTTCCGAGAACCGTCCGCCGTAATACATATCTTGTCGCTTTTAAGACTGAATTTTTTTGGCATAACTATAGAATCTGGGACCCGTTCTTTCTACAGCAACGGTTAAGCATATAGGCGGTTAGTTAAGGTGGCATGGTTAAATATCGGCCATTACCTAGCACTTTTTAATGCAAGGATATTTTTATCATGTCCCAGATTCATAGATCTAAGACCGCGTTTAAAGCAGTTGAACGACCAAAGCATGTCTTATTATGCCTCTTGAGACCGATTAATTATGTTATTAACTTCAAACAGAAGTACGTCCAGTTTCGAAACGCCTAATTTGCATAATCAGTCCGAAGATTTTTCTACTAATTTTATATTAATTTGCTGCATTTTGTTCATGGGCGAATTTTGCAATTTTTCACTGATGGAATAAGTATTTTTGCAATAATACTGTACAACAGATGAGAAAATCGAAAAGTAGGGGTACAATACCCACATTTTGTGTGTTGTATTGCCAATTAAGAGGGAGCCGATTGTATGCCATTGCTTTATCAGATGTAGGAAGAAAGTTTATAGATTTAAAAAACTATAGTTGATGCAAAGGAAAATAAATATCAATGGACGTAAAAATATTTATTTGATCAGAAAAAATGACTAAACATTTTTTCACTTCAAAGAATGCTTCACACAATGCAGATACTTCTCTTTTCATACTTTTTGTTTTTTTACTTTCCCACGCCATGACTGACCGTTTCCGCCTGCAAGAATTTCATGTAGGACTTCAGAGCCTCATAATACATTATTTAGCTTCATTCATTTGAAAAAAATTAAAAGATCTAAAAAAGTGACAGAATTATCCTGGCAAAGACAGTATAGTAGAGATATGCATTTGAAAATTAAAAATCTGAATTTTTTGCGACGAATCGAAATTAACTAAATTTCATAATTTTGTTGTAAATATTATATAAAGCACTCAAAAAGCGCTAGGTAGGCAAAGAAAAGAGTACGTACAAAATAGAACAAGACTGGCCGATATTTAACCACGCCCCTTTTACCGACGCCTATATGCTTAATCTTTGCTTTAGAAAGTACTGGTCCTCAATTCTATAGTTATGCCTTTTTTAACTTTCTAGGTGGTTTTGAAGTTTGCAGGGAAAAACGATATTCTTCCTTATCGATGACTCCATTCATAAATAAGGATAAACCCTGACAACAATGTGGACCGAAGTGCCAAAACGAAGGAATAAATTCTAGATGTTTTGATTTTGAATTAATCAAAGCGGTTTTAGTTGGATCGTTTTTTTATTTGTATATAAATTTAATGTTAGGTCGATGATTACAACATGAAAATCGCGTTTTCTGTATTTTGATTTAGGAAAAAGCCTACTCTAATAATCCTAGCTAATGATTAGGCTAAAAATTAGAATATTCGCCGTTCTCGGCGTTCTGTGCTTTGTTCAAACCTGTGGGGCCGCCATGGCCGCTATTTCGATCGACCTCGGCGCGCAATATATGAAAATTGCTTTAGTCAAGGTGAAAATGTTGACATTTGATGCGACGCGTGACATTTTTTTCTGATTTTGCTTTTTTCAGCCTGGTGTTCCAATGGATATCGTTACGAATAGGTAAATTTAGTTCAATAGAAAAATTTTAAAACTTCTCAACAATAGCGTTTTTAAGAAATATTTGTCTGAAACTTTGAAAATGACATGAATACAAGTTTTGTCGTCACGATCGCTGGATCAATTTTTTTTACTTCAAAAAAATGTTGCAGGTCAAATGAGGAGGCTCACGAATCTTCAGTCCCGTTTGACGTAATTTCTGAATCAGAGTGTTCAGCGAGCTCTGGAAAATTCTAGAAAATTATGCCTGAGAAACGTGGAAAAGTCATGAAATTTCATCTAAGATTCTTATAATAAAACTTGACCATCATGACCAAGAAAGTGCTTCATTTTACATTTTAGTAAGTCAAAACATAACAATTTTCCGGTGCTTTGCGCTGGTTTTGAGCATAACAAAAATTAATTTAAATTCAGCACAACCTTGGTAATTATAATGTCTAGTTTCATTAATCAACATGTATTTTAGTGCTTCATCATTAACCATTAATATTTGAAATTTTTAAAGAGCAATTAGGTTTTCAAGAAAACACATCTTTTACGTTGGTCAAGGGAAATTTCGCGCGATTCTTTTAGCACATGTACGTATAATTTAGTTTTGATTGTTTTAAATGGAGAATAACTTCGAAGCATAAAATTTTTATGAGGAATGCTTTGTACAACATTCATTCAGAAAATACCTATTTTTATTTTAATTTTAAGAATGTTCCATTTGAGTAATGGATCCATGCAAAAATAGTTAAATAATGCACAAAAAAGCCATGGTAAATAAGTATTTTCGGGCAGAAAACGCGTTTCAAAATATCTTTTGCTTGTAAAAAAGCTGGGTCCTTTGCAATAAAGTTCATAGAAAAAAGTGATTTCATTGAAAGGAGTATCAAAGCCTCAAGCGAAAAAATGCGCCAGATAATAATTAAATCATTGGAAAGGTTATGAAACGTAAAATAGGAGAAAATTTATCATCAGAGAAAGTGTTTTATCAATCTAATGAAATTTTCGTATTATCAAATGTGCTGTATACGTGTTCATAGTCACACCTTTTTTGTCTTTTGTGCTAAAGTTGTGCTAAAAAATCTATAAAATTCGGGAAAGCTAGAGAATTTCATTTTTGGAAATTGCTGGGCACCCTGATTCATAAAAATATGAAGCAGTACTTGCTTTATAGTTTTTCCGTTTGCAAGCTCTACAGACTATATATCATTCCTAATTTATAGACCTCTGAAATTGAGATTTGGATTGAAATATTATAGTGTATTTTGATACTTAATGTTCGTGTGATTAAAATATGATTTTTAATAAAAACTGTCACATTATTTGCTTGTAGAGAATCTAAACGCAAAACTGATACTCAAATTTACATTGGCGGCGATGATAGGTTTATCGGTGATTCCGCGATTCAGATGGTATAGACTTTTTTCATTATTATAATTTCAGTTTTTTCTTAAAGTCTTTATTTCCCATTCGAATTTAGCGACCCAAAAAGCCGAAACAAGTTTACGCTTATCTAGTCGATTTATTGGGCAAAAAATTCCAGCATCCTGCAGTTCATCTGTTTCAAAAACGATTCCCCTACTATAAATTGGAATCCGATTCGCGAAGAGGCACCGTCGTTTTTCAAGACGAAGCGGAGTAAGTTGTGTAATTGGCTAAAATTTCGTCGAAATTTTTTCTTTGGTTCCCTTCTACTATCATATTGTACATTTTAGTAACAAATCTTATTCCGTCGAAGAATTATTGGGTATGATAATCGCCGATGCTCGCAAAATGGCTATTAAGATCGCTGGTTAGAAGAAAGTTTCGCGTTTTACAGTTGTCGTTAAATTACTTCAATTTTACATTCAGGCCACGACGTAAAAGACGCTATAATTACTGTTCCCGCTTATTTCAATCAGGCCGAAAGACGCGCCGTCGTGCAAGCGGCCGAACTCAGCGGCGTCAATTTATTGCAACTCATGAATGATAATACTGCGGGTAATTGTTAAATTTTTTCGTTAAAATTTCACAAAAATTTATGAACGTAAATTCTTGTTATATAACTGTTTCTGCCGAAAATGGATTTTTTGGCATTCATCGCTTGAAAATCCGGAAAAATATTGATTTTGAAGCGTAATCCTTCATTGAATTTGCGTTCTTATTTCAAGCCGGTATCAACTACGGTATGTTCAGACGAGGTCAGTTCAACGAAAGCGGGTCTAAAATTATGATCTACGATATGGGTGCAAGTCATACAACGGCGACAGTTTATGGTACGATATTTGTTCAAGGACTACAATTTTGCATTATCGCTCTTTTAGAATATGCCCTCTTGAAAGACAAATTTACCAAAGAATCAAATCCACACATGACCGTCCTAGGAGTTGGGTGAGTGTTTATACAGGATGTCCGATAAAAAATGAATTTTTAGTGCGGCATGATATGCATGAAATTATTTTTATTTCACTGATATCGTTGAGCTTAGCATGATATCTTATTTTTTACACCTAGAGTGAAAAAGATGTGCAGTTTTGACCTTTGCTACGTGATGAATAGTTCATCGATTAACTTTTCTTGTAACTTGGAAAATTAATCTCATTCGTTCAAGCTTCCACTTACTTTAAAATTTTGCACTGAAATTTTATCAAAAATTTTTATTTCGAAAGTTCATGTTATTTTTGTGTGCATTTTGTTGCCATAAATGACTAAATCAATCCTTTTTTTATCACTCCTGATATATAGAATTTTAATTTTTTAATTCATAGTTACGATCGTACGCTTGGCGGTTTAGAAATAACGATGCGATTGCGCGATCATTTGGCTAAAATTTTCGAAGAAACAAATAAAAAAAAGTTGAAAGGTAGTTTGCGCGAAAATGCGCGTGCAATGAACAAACTATTGAAAGAAGCTGAACGTTTGAAGACCGTTCTGTCGGCCAATAACGATCATTACGCACAGGTATAAAAATATGCATTGAGTGCTTATATTTCGTTCTTGTTGTAAGTATAAGTAGTGTTTTATAGGTTGAACATTTGTTCGAAGATATAGATATGAAAATTCCAGTAACGAGGAAGGATTTAGAAGATTTGATCGAGGATTTGTTCCCTCGGATTGAAATTCCGATACAAAAAGCGCTGGAAATGGCCGAATTACAAGTTGTGAGTTGCTTATTACTCAGGGCCATGTCATACTTCACCGCGAGGTACCGCGCGGCGTCGCCTGTCCTATTCAATTCACACTAAAAAGCAGCGCCGCGCGGTACCGCCCGATGTCGCCTGGAAAGTATAAATGTTTGTAATTTTTGCGGCGCCGCGCGGTACCGTTTTCAAAGTTCAACTCAAACGAAATTTTCGAACAACCCATGTGATATAAAGCTGTAATATATTGTTGCTATAACATATTGATGCATACTATAACATCTGTAAATGTAGTTCAATCATATCTTCTACATGAATTGTGAATTATGACACTTTTCAGATATTATTTTATCATACCTCCTAATCATACAACCACAGCATAGAAATTCGGTGGGGACTCAGCCAGTACTGTGGGTGAGATAGAAATTTTTTTCAGCCAATACTGGGGGTGAGATAGAAATTTTTTCGTTCGTTTTAACGGAAAGAAAGGTTTTCTAACATCCAAGCAGCATATTTTTCAACCTATGTTAGTCAAATATGTGAAATTATTTGCTTAGACAGCATTTTCTAAGGTTTTAATGTTACTTCTTTGAATCAAGTATGCTTCGTTTAGAGAGATACGGTATCATTTTCATTCTTATGATGATTTTCTCTTTTATCTTAATAATTTTTCGTTCTTCATCTTCTCAGTCATTGTGGGGGGTCAGATCTGCTGGGGCTCAGTACCCCCAAACCCCCTCCACGTGCATGTATGCTACCTTCTGAAAAATCCATGATTGACAAGTTTTGGCCAAGCACTCAGAAATAGAAATTTTTCCAGTAAAGTTTTTTCTGAAATTTTATCCTAGAGGTAATGACGTTTTCAGAAATAGATTTTCAGGAGGATTGAGAATGTGTGTAGTTCGTTTTTATAAAAGTTTGTAAATTAAAAAATTGACCGTCTTAATGTCGTTTACACAAACCGTTTACCGTAGGATTTTTGGCGTGAAAATTTGTGAGGATTAGTCGTAGAGGTCCCCAAGGTCAGATTGTTCAGGTAGGGGTAAAATTAAAAATTTGCGGGGGTGGTGTAGCTAAATGTCCACTAAACACGTCACGTAGTCCCAAAATTAGGCAGCCAGTGATCGATTTTAAGGACTTTAGGTAGGGATAATACCCCCCTCATACCCCTCCGCATGGGGCACTCTGATTAGTCGAGCAGACTCTGGAATTATAGAAATATAAAATTATATTTGCTTTCCACTTTTTTTATTCACAAGCGCTTCCAGCACTCTTTTTTTTGTACTCTACAAAGATTTTTTCCCTTGTACAAAGAAAAATTTTGACAATCTTTGTACATGTACAAAGATTTTTTTCTCCAGGAGGAACGATGTACGTCAGTCTCGAGCTATTGCCAATGTTGTCGTCGTAGCTGCATACAAAATTGAATCTTGATGTTCGAAATTCCAAAATTCAGAAAATTGAGTTTTTAAAGTTGAAAACCGACGTGAATCAAATGAGGTTTAAGAAAGCTAGCTCCTGACAGCTTATTTATTGATTTTAGAGCGAGCGACCAAAAATCTATCTGTGCCACTAAAATTTTTCCCCAAGCTGCACATGGCAACCTGGCCTGTACAAAAAAACCTGAATGCATCCAAGCATACCTAGAAATAAATTGAGATCAGAAACTAAAAGACATCAAATAATGAAAGAGATGAATCTTGTTGAAGCTGGAGAGTTACACCAATTTTATCAGTATGTGAATAGTAAACTTTCTGCATCTAGGTATTCCTGATCTTAAATATAGAGACATAATTGCCATCAGTCCTATTGATAAATAAATAACTGATTTGCTAAATGATTATTTTTCCTCTATTTCTACCAAACCTGAAAATATTCCTGATCCTAACCTTACTTCTGATAAAAAATTTGAGCATAAATTCTCTTGTAGTTTTGATTTCCTCCCTGTCCTTTCAGTGCTCAAAAATCTCAAACCAACGTTATCACTGGGTTCAGGATTACTAAAAAGTATTTACGAAACGAAAATTTTTTTGTACAAAGAAAAATTAAAATGTGCAAAGACTTTTGACTTCAATCTTTGTACAAGTACAAAGGGGTGTTGTACAAAAAAACAGTGGTTTCCAGAAAAAGAGACTATAGGTTGTGTTGAGATTACATAATTTACAATAGAGATATGAATGTGGAAAAATTATCGATGCGAATTAGGTGTAAACGCGTTTTCGTGGTCTGATAAGCCAAGTGCAATTAGCAGCTCCAAAAACAACAAAAAACAAGGGGTGCTTACAATTTTTTCGAGAACTTTTTTATTCAGAGAGCAATTCGAAAGAAAAAATGAGACTTTACTCCTGCACAATCTTAGCTACCTTTTATGAAACTTTTGCTAATCATTTTCCACAAATTTCATGAAGTTTCATGTTTCTTTCAGAAGAAAGTTTCGTTGTTTTTAGAAATTCTACAATTTCGATCGTAAAAATTTTTAACGTTCAGGTTTTATTACTGTGTATTGAAACTCTAATTTTTCAGGAAAACCTAGATTACATAGTATTAATGGGCGGCGGTACAAGATTACCGAAAATTCAGGAAATCTTGCAAAAAGTCGTTGGAAAGTGAGGGAATTTTAAGGAAGTTGTGCTTGACCAAGTTTTAGAGATCATGCCTTGATCACAGTTTTTCGATTTTACATTGATGAATTAGAGTTCAAAGAAACTGTCCTGACTGCATAGCTTTCCAAAAATAGAAAATTCTGTTTCAAGTGCATTTTTCTTTCCATTATAACATTATTCTTTAAGCAAAGAGCTCAGTAAATTTTTGAACACCGATGAAGCCATAGCCATGGGCGCCGTTTATCAAGCAGCTCATCGTATCAAAGGCTTCAAAGTTAAAAAATTCCTCTTCAAAGACTGTAACTTATACCCTATTGTCGTAAGTTTTTGTCACGATTTTTTTCTAAATTTTCCATTTCTCGTATTCGTATGAAGGTTGATTTCGAAAAAGTTGTCGCCCCGGTAGAAGGCGAAGAAAAACCGCTAGAAGGAAACATTCCCGAAAAGAAGAAAATTCGACGGACATTATTCAATGCTAAAAATCAATATCCGCAAAAACGAAAAATGACTTTCAGTAAACACGCTCACGATTTCGAATTTTTCGTCAATTACGGCGATTTGACTCATCTATCTGCCGAACAATTGGAGTAATGATTATTTAAAGAATTCAAATCAGAGCATTATACATCAGGAAAAATTCAAATGTGGAAGAAAAAAATTTTCGTTATGAAGGATATTAACTGGAATTCACAAAATTTATTGATAATGTAATGTTTCGAAAATTTCTAGGTTGTTTGGTGATTTAAACATTACACGAATTTATATGGCCGGCATTGTTGACGCTATAAAAGAACAAACCTCCCAAGAAGGCACCGTTTACAAAGGAGCCGTTGCTCATTTCAAACTAGACGATAGCGGAATCCTGCAACTGGAATCGGTAGAAACAATGTGTAATAAGATGAATATTATGATTTTTCGCGGTTTTGAACTTTCAGGCAAATGTTTCATTTACGAGGAACGTAACCCTAGCTGAAGAAGTAGAGTCTGCCTCATCTACGTTGAAGAGTAAGTTTAATTTTGACTGAATTTTATTGTTTCATCAAAATTTTTCACAAATTTTTAGAGCTGGGTCAGAAGTTTACGAGTTTTTTCACGGGTTCAGGTTCTGAAGACGAAAAGAAAGAAAATGCCACGCAAGCGGTACATACATAATTTAGTATTCAATTTGAACTCAGCTTCTTGTTCAAAGCTTGAATTTCACAGGAATCCACATTAGAATCGGAGAACGATAATCGTACTACCTCGAATGAAGAAGAAAAGTTAAAAACGAAAGTAATGTTTTTCAACATTTACAGCCAGAAAGTTTGATCAAAAACAAAAAAAAATTGATTTTTTCCAATTCACGACTTCATCCTGTTTCAGGAAACAGAGAAAAATGAAACATCCACGGATCAAAAATCTGCGAGCAATGCCACAGAAGAAAAAGCGCCTCTGAAATCGAAAATAGAACAAAAAGAATTGCCGTTAACTGTCGACAAGTCGTTTATGGATATTTTACACATATCGGAAGAGCAATTGAAAGAAATGCTGGATAGGTAAAATCTATTATTTTAATTGGTAGTGACATTTTCCAATTCCAAACTTTTTCCATATCATTAAAATCGACATTTATTTCATAACAGTATGTCCGGGAGGTGCCATAAGTTTCCCTCCTGGAAATTTCAGCTATAATTTTGACCACCAATATTTTTCAATCATACGATTAGAATGGGTTCTAGTCCATTTTGAGCGAAAAACGGTGAAAAATTTCAATTTCCGCGTCATAAGTCCTGCATATTTTTATAGTTATAGAATATAATATCTTCTTTTGAGAAATTGATGATAACACCCCAAAAAAGTCGTCTGACCACCTACCTAGACCTTGGAGTGAGATCAATTCACTTTTATTTCTTCGCTTGTATCGGAAATCGGCTCATACTAGTTTTTAAATTCATATTTTTGATCCAAATTCTAGTTGTCGAAAGCGTTTTATTCGCGAATTTTTATTCTTTTATGTGAAATTTGGATAATCGGTGATGGAACTTTTCTTTTTGTTTCAGATTTTTAGATAGAATTTACAATTTATAAATATTCTAAATATCTATACGTTTCTTCCGCAGGATAAAAAATTTCGAAACTATCGAGAAGAAAAAATTAGCTTTAGCCAAAGCTCGTAACGACCTCGAATCGTACGTAATCGATATAAAATATAAAATGATCGACGACGAATTATACATGAAATCGGCCGATGATAAAGAAAAAGAAGAAATCACTAAATTAGCCAGCGAATTATCCGATTGGTTGGACGAACAAGGACCAGATACAGAGAAAAAGGTCAGCATTTTACGAAATTTTGCAATTTTGAGTTTGAGAAGAGTAAGTTTTGAAAACTGATCCGATTTTAGTTTCTTGAAAGGTTATTCGTAGAAAAAATGAGCAGGTATTTTCTTGTACTGACAGAAGCGTAATGTAATCAATACATAACTAAAAACGTTCAAATTTTCAATTTTTTTCAGGAATACGAAACAAGGCTCAAGTCCATTAAGGATCTTTCGAAGGAATTGAATTCTAAAGTTGAGCAGGCTAAAGTAAGGGAATTGAACCTTTTTTAAGAATATTTCAACACAAAAAATTTTACTTTCTGCATTGCGCATCTCAGGAACGTCCGAAAGCTGTAGAAACGATAACCAAAGTTTTAAATTCGTCCAATTTCTTCCTAAATGGCGTCAAAAACTTGACAGACGGCGAAAACGCCTTATTTACCGCCACGGAAGTTTCGACGTTAGATAAATTGATTAATGAAACTCAAGTAAGTGTTTTTATCCTAGAGAAAGTTTTGCTATGAATTTGATCTATACATATATAATTTACATTCAGGAGGTCCCGTGATGCTCGTCTTTTTTAACTAATTGACTGCGTCATATGTTAGAACATGTTTTGGAACTGTTACTCATTTTAAGTTCGATGTTTTTCCCGTAGAAAGTTACTTCGCTGAAATGAGCGAAATTTTTTTTGAGATGAACTCTACGTGAGGCTTGATTTAAAGATGAATTCTGCGCCGATTTTTTCCTCAAAAGTTTCAAATTTTATTGGTATATACATAAAAAATATAAAAATTTAAAAAAAACTGAACACAAAAATTTTCGGCACTTCGCGCAACAAATATATTTTTTACGATTTTTTTAGACAAAAATTTCAATTTTTTGAATTGTTTTTAGGAATTTTTTTGGTGAAGAATTCGATTTTTTCCTTCTAAGACCTCTCCCCCTAAAATTTTGGGGAATCCGTGACTCCCGACCCTAAAAAGTCAGTCCGTTACATTTATGAGCACTTCCATTTATAAACTTCTAGGGCGGTTTTCAACTCTGAGTTTTAGTACTTTCGAGCGATTCTTTTCCCAATAAATTCGAAGATCTACATCATTATGTATACAAACTCAATACTTAATAATGTAAGTCTAAATCGGGTCTGTCAAAAGGTCAAAATTAAAAATTGTTTATGAATTGCGCATTACTTTCGTTCAATGGTTTCAAAATATCTAATGATTTTTAGTGAATTTTTAAAACCCGAACTTGTATGCTTCAGTAATTAAATTTATAGAAATGGTTCGACGAGAAGCAAATCGAACAATCGAAATTGGCCGATAGCGCCAAACCGGCGTTCACCGTCCGAGATATTATGGATAAAGTTGACTCTTTGGAACGAGAAGTTCAATATCTAATTACAAAAATCAGATTCGCTAAACCGAAAGCTAAAAAAGAAGAAAAACCGGCTAATGAAACGACGACGCCCAACAATGAAACTAAAACGATCGAAGAAGAAGAAACGGGCGGTAAAACGACTGACGAAGAACCTAAGCCAGAAAAAGATGAAAAACCGACGGAAGACGTCGGAGAAACGGAAAAAGAAAAACGCGAAGAATTGTGAAAGTTCGATTAATTTTAGATAATAATTTATTGAATTTGTTTTTTTTTCTTTACTTCATCGGATGTTTTAAGCTCGAAGTTTTCTAAAACGGAGCATATCTATTTTTACTTTTCGTTTTCTCGGATTCGGATTTTGTAAATGTAGCTTCTTCGTTTTTGTTCTTTTGTTTTGAAATTGATATCTCCGGGTTGTTATGAAATTTAATACATCGTTGATATGATATACGTTCAATTCCAGATGTATAATTTTTGTGTTTTCCTTTTCGATAAGGAGAAAAATGACGACTGCTGTTACATCTCCATGCAACCGATCGTCCCGTAGAATCCTCCGTATTTCCTTCTGCCGAATTTTTGCTGCTCGATCACGTTTTTGATCGTCTGTCAGATATCTACGTGTCATGACGCGCGTATGCTGCCATCGTGCGTTTCTATCTGAACCCGTAGACTTGATGTTTCACCCCTACACCAGGATACTAGGGACGGACGTTGCTAGGCTCGCTCAGGCGACGCAGAATGGTTAAGCAGAGCTACCACCTGGTGCGACACACGCTGCATGGGTACCAGCTCTGCAAGCCCAGGTCTGTGGTCACAATGGAGATGTATCCCCAAAACGGCAATGAATCGTTGAAGCACTTATCATTTTTATAACAAATATGCAGATTGGGTATATTAAAATAGTTTTATGGTAGCTGCGTCTACTTTTAGTTGCATTTGGCCGTATAAGTTTGACATGCTTTTGTGCTGCAGGTGTCACGTGTCACACGTCCGTACATCACCCCTTCGTACCAGTCGCAACACCGGCTCGGTAGTTCAATCGGTAGAACGCTGCACTATAGTCAACGAGATCCGGGTTCGAATCCCGGTCGAGCATTATTTTTCGAAAACGGTGTTTGGCGATGGTTACAATGACAACGCGTTTACCCATTTACGTGTCATGGCGAGGCTTGGATTGGTCCCACATTGGTGGGCCGCAGAACCTGCATCTTCAATGGACGAGGTCGTCCTTCTTTCAAGGGGGGGAATGTCACGTGTCACACGTCCGTACATCACCCCTTCGTACCAGTCGCAACACCGGCTCGGTAGTTCAATCAGTAGAACGCTGCACTATAGTCAACGAGATCCGGGTTCGAATCCCGGTCGAGCATTATTTTTTGAAAACGGTGTTTGGCGATGGTTACAATGACAACGCGTTTACCCATTTACGTGTCACAGGTATGCACGAACATACAATTACAAAAAATATGTCAGCTTGAGCTTAACCTTAGGCTTAGACCTTGCCTTGGACATTGGCTCAGGCTTAGCCTTGGGCATGGGCTTAGCCTTGAGCTTAGGTTTAGGTTAAAACTTAGGCGTAGGCTTAGGGCGCCAGCTTGAATAAAGTGCTCCATTTTTCCATTCTCAAGATAACTTTTTTGAAAATTCGAGAATCTGTTCTGATCTGAGACTTCGCTGTATACTGAGTCTCGCTATTTTGAGTTTCGCTGAATAGGGGTGAGACCAAAATGGGTAGTGCGGTATCATAACTATAGTCTGTTTTTTAAATGCTTGTAACTGAAAAAAGATGAAATAAAGTATATATTGCTTGTACCGCGCGTGCGCACACTATACTGTATCACGAGATAAAACACGGCAATTGATCTTTGACGAAATTAGAGGCTATTTCGTAGAAAAAAAGTTGGAAATGAGAAAAACCTCTTTGCACATAGTTCTCAGTTAACGAAAAAAATTTGGAAGTTAATATAATGATACAATTGGTGTGCTTCGGAAAGTTGAAATCTCAAAATCCGGCGCATTGCGCCACACCGCTGGTCATTTGCCTACCTTTTTCTGCACGTTTTTTTAGCCGTGCAAAATTTTTTTTTGACATTTCCCGCACTGGACCAAAGAGGTATCGAGTTTAGTTAAGAGTTTAGTCACAGTTCATGCGCCGCCGGTTAATCAGTTCTTAACATACAGTTAGTCAACAACGATACTATCTCGGCACGAAATTCTGCATGCGTACTTACTCTCAGCATTTTTGCTTTACAAGCAAAAAAACCGACTATAGGTCCAAGGGTCCCAGCCACCCGACGCACCTTAATTCGCCTGTCTTGGTTAACCAGACCGGGTGGTTTTTTTCGGTGGCCACGATCCATTTTAATGACAGCTCTTCGACATTGTTAGGACTTTTTCTGAGAAAATTTAGCTTCTACAGAAGGCTGTGATAAGTAAAAAATTTACACCACGTGAAAATCACAAATTTGAAGTCACTTGATGCATTAAGAACGATTACGATATTTATTTCGCCTGAAAGTCAAAACTTGTATAACTACAGTAAGACAAACCTTTACCTTTGCAGGTTTAGATGCCTCAGAGATCATGTTCAGTAAATTTACCTAATATTAACTAATATTAGAGAAATAAATCTACCACATTTTACTGTTGGATTTTTGGGTGTAAAGTGCGTGTTGAGGATACAGTCAAATTAATGAGAGCTGAAATTGTCATTTTTATATAGAAATCACGATATCTACTGTTAAGCTCAGATGCACCAAAAATTGCCCTATGCAATAGATACAATCCTAAGATGTCTTGCTAATCAAAAATTACAATAATTCACGTCTTGCTGGTGGCTAGCATCACTTGGAGTTTAAATAACATCTTATAATAAATCTTTCCTTCAATTGTGCAATCTCAATTACAGGAGAACCACAGCTTGACGAATTTCAAAAATTAGACAGTAGAACAAGTTTTGTATGCTAATTGAGGCAATTCTCATTTTGCATAAAAAATGAAGTTTGCTTTGCCATGGCATCCCAAAGTTGGTAATTTTCACATTTTTTACCATTTCTCTGTCTGTTTGCGAGATGTGATGTGAATTGACCTGGGCATAAAGTAACTTTATTGTTGAGCATTCATTGAATGCGATATACTATGCTCTACTAGTTTATTAGAAAATGCCCGGATGGGGCAGAAAAAAGAATAATACTTGCTTGGATAGTTACCAAGCTATAGTTTGTTTTTTATAAAATGCTTCTAAATTGAAAAAGGACAAAATCAACTATGCAGTCAAAGTCGCGTATACAAGGCTTTCACAGTAAGATTTTTCTATCTGTCACGTGCCGACCAATTTCGCCCAGCATCACGTGATTCACATCATATTTTTCCGTTATGTTTTTCGCCACGTCTTGTTTTACAGTAACTTGCATTAATTTTGCGTTTCCTTTTTGAAATTTCTACATGCAATTTCTATGTGTACTTTTTAAATTTCGTTTCTGTTTCATTTTCGCATTTTTATTTCCATTTCGATTTATTATTTTTCCGTTGTGCACATAGACTACCGTATGTAACCCACTAGTCAGAATTTCTGTTAAAGATAAGCTCTCCGAGCTCATTGCTGTAATTGGAGCACAACGTGCACCTCTTATCAGTAAAAACTAGCGACGTTTCGCAACATGAAACGCCTAGTTGGAAATTCTCACTAGATGTGTAACGACCAGATTTTGTGAAGCACTTTACTTTAACCAATTGGACGTTACGGCGAACAAAATGGGGCGCGGGGCGGAACGGCTGCGATAATACAACGAATGGTCGACAGTCGCTTGAACGTCAACTACACAAAATTGGACGGCACGTTTGCTTGCAAATAAAAATGTGACTCGGTTTAACTGCTTTCGAAAATGGTTGCTTGCAAATAAAAATGAACGGGCGTGGATCAAAAAACGAGGAATTACAATAATAATAATAATGATGAAAATCACGCTTTGCTTCTCTTTAAATGCGACGTTTATGGCCACTCCCTGGGCTTCGCGGGAGGTCATGCTTCTGTCGGCTCGCCTAACCAATCGCTGCTTCGCTTACCTGTTTCCACCTACTGTATGCTTCTTCCGCCACGCCTCTTGCTTTAATTTATTCTTAAGTTCCAGGTTCACATGCCTTTTAATCTACAGTATGCTTTGCCGCCTCTATCCCTTTTAGTTTTTCATGTATTTTTCGGTTTTCCATGCATTCCTCCTAAATCTTCTGTCTGGGTCGGGATTTCTGTACTCTCTACATGGGCAGGTGTGTTTACGGGTTTGGAGGGAATTATTGTACCTACAGAATGTGTATTCTCATGTGCATTATGAGGGCCAGGTGCCAATGTGCAAATAGTTATGTCCGTCTTTAATTGGGTCAATGGGGTGTGGGATGATCAAAATAAAGTGCTTCCCATGAATTTATAAGAATGTTTGGGTGTGAATTCCAGACACCCTTGAGATAATAGATTAATAAATGAAATTATATCTAATAAACGAATATCACATACTGTACAATTTTTATTTACATTAATGCTTCAGAATGTATGTTACAGATGACGTTCCTATGCTAAACATGGAGAGCGAAAACTCGCCCCAATGCTTAACGTAGTGAACTGGAAAATGTCTATGTGACCATAGGCATCTTCTGCAGCGATTTCCGTTGCAGAAGTTAGCTTGGGGGAGTGTTAGCTCCGCCCAAGGCATACTGTAGATTACGGGACCCTTTAAAAGGGCTTGTTTTGTTAGTTTTGCACTCATTGTTTCGTTAGTTTTGCACATCTTAATCATCTTGTTGCATTTTACAGCCTGCATTCCCACATTTGCCTGTGTCGTCTTATCATAATTTTCATATTGTGCCTGCATCCGCTGCCTGTTCAATAAATTTACATATTCGCCTTCAGTCTCCGTTGCGTTACCAGTTACTGTTACCCTACTGTAGGAGTTTACCCCGTTTCTCTTGATCGAGAACCCCCGTCACCTCCCGGAGGAAACGTTTTGATACCGTTGCCAGCCGACTCGCATTTCGCTTACCCTCCACCCCGATTCGCTGGTGGATTGTCGAACCCACTCCCTGCAGTCCATAGGACCCAGGTGTTGACCCTTGAACTCATTGCCCAGTGCTGAGTACTTTGAGAAGAGGATTTAGTGAGTCTTCTCAGGGGTTGTTATTGTTGAGGGTATATTTGTGGGAATCCTCCTTAAGCTAGTTTTCCCCTGAGAGTACCCTCAGTTAAGACAGCCCTTGAACCCTTAAGGTCAGGGCCAATTAGGGGATTTAGGTTAACAATCGGGTCCCCTACAGTAAGCCATTCTACGAGTGGCACCATCCCTCATTCCCAGTGAATGAGGACTAGGGATTGCCACCCCTGACCCGGCCGCGTTGTCCATTACTCTACAGCTGAACCCTAGGACAAGGCCGAGGTATACCATAGGTTTTCCTGTGGTAGTACCAGCTGGGTTAGGTTCCCAAAAGGAAAGCACTAGTGAGCCACCCAACGGGGTCACAGCATGTCACTTGCAGTGCCATGGCCATATTTCTTATGGGATTGTAACGTACCTGCTAAAGCAGTACTGTAAATATGTAGCATACTGTATGTGATATTCATTTATTAGATATTATTTTCATTTATTAATCTATCGTCTCAAGGGTGTCTGGAATTCACACCCAAACATTCTTATAAATTTATATGAAGCACTTTGTTTTGATCATCCCACACCCCATTGACCCAATTAAAGACACACATAATTATTTCCACATTGGCACCTGGCCCTCGTAATGCACATGAAGATACACATTTTGTAGGTACAATAATCCCCTCCAAAAGGCGTAAACACACCTGCCCATGAAGAAAGTACAGAAATCCCAACCCAGACAAAAGATTTAGGAGGAATGCATGAAAAACCGAAAAACGTATGAAAAACTAAAAAACATAGGCGGCAAAGCATACTGTAGGTTAAAAGGCATGCAAGTGTAGAAATTAAGAGTAAATTAAAGCAAGAGGCGTGGCGACAGAAGCATACAGTAGGCAGAAACAGGTAAGCGAAGCAGCGATTGGTTAGGCGAGCCGACGGAAGCGGACATCCCACGATGCGAGGGCGTGGATCAAAGAAGCGGTATAAAAGGCAAAGAAAGCGTGGAAGAGGGATAATTTTTATGCAGATTTTGATTTGTGTTGTATTGTATGCGAAAATCGTGGTTTGGAAGCAAGAAGCGTTTTGTATTTGTTGTACGTCGATACAAAGAAGGTCATCGGCGAATTGTTTTATTATATTATTGTTTACCGTACGTTTTATCGTGTGCCGTCCCCGTAGACCAGTGGAGGTTGAGGGTATTGACTCAAGTAAAAGTACAATAGAGAAAACTGGTCGTTACATATTTTTGGTGACCGTACCGTACCGTTAACCACTGGAACTCCCTGCCCCATTAAGGTGCATCCTATATCCGGGCATCCCTAAGCAGTAATCGCATACAGTCATAATCATTTCCTACAGTAGGACAGACATTCGTAAAAGCACAAACTGAAAATGACCCACCATACACGAGACCACTTAGGAGAAATTGTAAGAGAGCAAATCAACGAACTTTTTGCAGAAAATTTTCGAACTTTACACACACAATTGGGCAAAAACACTATGAATCCCACCCTGATAGACGATTTGAGAACGGCCAACATCTGTAACAGTATGACGAACAATTTTTATGCAAAACCTACAGTATTTACAGGAGGAGTAAGCCAACATTTCGGCCAATGGAGCAAGCGACTAGAGCAGTTCATGATACTACAAGGCATGAAAGATACTGACGAGCAACTCAAATTAGCATGTTTTGAAATTCATTTGGGTGGTGCAGCATTAGCAAAATTCAAAAGTTTAGAAAATTCTGAAAACCCACCCAAAACGTATGAACAGTATAAAACTGCATTACAAGCATGTTTCCCCGACCACAGAGACACAGATTTACACCAACATTTTTTGCATGAACGGAAACAAAAAAGTTCGGAAACTGTCATTGAATTTTTGTTTGACCTTGAGCATCTAGCGACCCTCGCCTACCCCAATTTCAATTCAGAGGCACGAGAAATGATAATCAAACCCCTTTTCATGGAAGGCATGCAGACCGAAATTAGAGAGGCACTCAAGTACAAACGATTCACCTCCCTAACAGACATGTCTGATGAAGGAGCTTATGTTGAACAACAAATTTTCAGAAACAGATTGAAATCTAGCCCCATACCCCTCATATCCCCTGAATCGGAACCCATTCTTTTATTAGGCAATTACACTGAACAGCAAGGAATCCTACATAAATTAGAACAAGTCATGGAGTTGCAATTGCAAATACTGCGAAATTCTCAAACCCAACCCCAGCATGATAACAGTAATTTGAGACAGATCACATGTTTTCAAAGCAATCAAGTCGGGCATTTCGCCAGAAATTGTAATTCACCAGGTACTCAAAAGTCATGCCAAATTTGCTTTAGGAGTAATCACATGACTCGAGACTGTAAAAGCAGATGCATTCACTGTTCTCAGACTGGTCACAGATCCAGCCATTGCATGTCAAAAAGCTACTCAAATGCAGAATGTTTTCTTTGTAAGCAAAAAGGTCACACGAGTAGATATTGCCCCAACCAAATGACCCCTAACGTCCAAAATTGCATTGAAGAGAGACTACCCCCACCACAAATGAACATTGATGTCCCAGTCATGTACTCCACATTGCCCACTGTCCAGCATCAACCTCAACATGCTTTAAATACAGTCCTGCCCAGCAGTCATAAGCAGTTTGACCCCCAGTACGTCCTTGACATACCCCTTCCTGATACAAGCAGCACTTCAGAAATTGCATCACCAAAAAGCAGTGACATGTTGAAATCCAAACTCCTCCAGCCAAAAATTGCACAGAAACATAAACATCCTGAAACCAGTGAGACGTCCAAACCTGACCCAGCATGCAAAAAGGAACGCCCAATGTTTTCACAATTGCAGGACCTTCCCACAGACCCCAACACATTCCCCAGGCGAAAAACTTCTCTTCCTACCCCCAAAGCACGAAAAAATCGTAAAATTCATTTTGCAGCTAGCATTTTCCAAAGTAAAAATAGTGGTATCTGCAGTCCTGTCTCAAACGACGTCAGCAAGCCCCAAATCTCCCATCCTGATACATGCATCGCCCCTGTTTCTTGTCCCCTCCCAGCGAAAAATTCAACCGCCCAATCTCATTTTCCCACCCAAAACAAACAGAAACGTCTTCATACATTCCCATGGGTAAAAGGCAAAGTAGAATCGACCAAAACTGACAGGATTGAAACGGAAAAAGCTGAGTTAATCAATTTCTTATCCAAATATCAGCTCCTTCACACTGAGTCAAAAACACATGTGAGTCACAGGCCACTTGTCTCCCACAGCATTGGTACAAGTAATTATAAACACAGACACAGACCCCTTTTTCGAAAACCACCAAAAGCAAAACAAAGCATCAAACACAAAGTTGAGCAACTTAAGAAAGCTGATGTTATCAATCAAAGCACATCCCCTTCATGTAAAACAGGCAGTTCAATCGTTCAGACAAATTCCCCAATTTCCCCTATCCCTCCAAGTCTTCGACCCCAAAACCCTCTCTCCCTCGACCCCCTTGAACGAGGACGTTCAACTCTGGAAGGAGGGAAATGTAACGTACCTGCTAAAGCAGTACTGTAAATATGTAGCATACTGTATGTGATATTCATTTATTAGATATTATTTTCATTTATTAATCTATCGTCTCAAGGGTGTCTGGAATTCACACCCAAACATTCTTATAAATTTATATGAAGCACTTTGTTTTGATCATCCCACACCCCATTGACCCAATTAAAGACACACATAATTATTTCCACATTGGCACCTGGCCCTCGTAATGCACATGAAGATACACATTTTGTAGGTACAATAATCCCCTCCAAAACGCGTAAACACACCTGCCCATGAAGAAAGTACAGAAATCCCAACCCAGACAAAAGATTTAGGAGGAATGCATGAAAAACCGAAAAACGTATGAAAAACTAAAAAACATAGGCGGCAAAGCATACTGTAGGTTAAAAGGCATGCAAGTGTAGAAATTAAGAGTAAATTAAAGCAAGAGGCGTGGCGACAGAAGCATACAGTAGGCAGAAACTGGTAAGCGAAGCAGCGATTGGTTAGGCGAGCCGACGGAAGCGGACATCCCACGATGCGAGGGCGTGGATCAAAGAAGCGGTATAAAAGGCAAAGAAAGCGTGGAAGAGGGATAATTTTTATGCAGATTTTGATTTGTGTTGTATTGTATGCGAAAATCGTGGTTTGGAAGCAAGAAGCGTTTTGTATTTGTTGTACGTCGATACAAAGAAGGTCGTCGGCGAATTGTTTTATTATATTATTGTTTACCGTACGTTTTATCGTGTGCCGTCCCCGTAGACCAGTGGAGGTTGAGCGTATTGACTCAAGTAAAAGTACAATAGAGAAAACTGGTCGTTACAGGATATGATATGGGTTTTTCCCATCAATGTGACTGATCACCAATTCAATTAATGTGACATGGCTCCCAATTTCGTTTAATGTGACATATCGTAAAATTGTTAAAAGTTGATTGTATAAGCTCACAAATTTTCAATCTCACATGATGAATGGTTCAGCTGAAAATTGTAAAAATCTAAAATAGTACTTGCTTCCTACTTTTATAATTTAGAAAGCATATCAAGAAAAACAGAAAATTAAAAAAAAATTTCGTACGACTAAAAAATACTTGCTCTGCACAGAAAAGCTAAGCAAATGACCAGCGCCCCGGCGCGATGAGTCGGATTTTGAGATTTCAACTTTCCAAAGAACACAAATTGTATCACAATCTTGATTCCCAAAATTTTTTCATTAAATGAGAACCATGTGCAAACATTTTCTTCTCATTTCCAACTTTTTTCTCAACAAATAGCCTTCAATCCCGAAAAATTTCAATTGCCGCGTTTTTTTCCCGTAATACAGTATAGTGTTAGCAAGCGCCGTGATTGAACAAGCAAGGCGTACTTCATTTCATCTTTTTTCGGTACAGGCATTTGAGAAAAAACACACTAAAGTATATAGCAAATAAGATATATACCTTTTTAAGAGAATATAAACGACTCAGTTTAGAACCATATTGAGCAATGTATGAACATGTTGTACATAAAATATACCTACAGTATGACTCAATATGTTATACTATATCCCTATGTTATAACATGCAAAAAATTTTTTCTATTTTCCGACATGTTATAGCATACGGACATGTTATAACATAGTTCTATGTTATATTATAGTCCTTCATTACAACATACCCAATTTTTTCATTTTTCGACATGTTATAACATACTGATATGTTATAATACAGGCCTATGTTATATCACAGAGATTTTTTTCCTATTTTTCGACATGTTATACTTTTATGCAGAATGAATGCTTCCACGATACTCAGCGAAAAAACTACTCAAAATATCTCATTTTCAGATCAATTTCCAACTATTCATGGGTCAATAGAACAGGAGGTCGAATATGTCAGAAACCGCGTCTTGAAAAAGGAAGACGATTCAATTTAAACCTGCCACTTGCTGGAGAGCACTGGATGGATTATATCAGGAAAAATTATGTAACCGGCATTGAAATATTTGTTTCTGGTGGCGACCAGCGAAGTATAGCAGGCTTTAAAGGAAAAACGAGAACAATTCAAAAGCAAAAAAAGAACCAGGAAGAAACTAGGACAAATAAAAAAAAGAAAGACATCTCATTTATCGTGTGAAACCTAAAAAAACTTGACTCTATTCTTAAAAGTTTTTCCTGTTTTTGTACATGCATTTTTTCTTGTGAAATGAAAATTGGAAATTATTTCGTTTGCATGCATGCTACTCAGGCTGAGCAAATCATCAATGTTATTAAAGAGATTTACTCAGCACATATAGTATTACGAAACGAGACGCTAATGAGTCGTAGAATAGGCACTTTTAGGCGAATGTAGGCTTTTATGCGATTTCATTTTTGTCGAACTGGTGCCGAAATTTTTCGTCGCTTTTTTAGCACTCAAATTTTTGATCATATTCAAATATTTCGATCGGGGTAGCTGCGGCGCCAACGATGGTTGATGGGACGATGTTCGAGTGGGCGTTCCTCCCGCGCCGTACATGCTATAAAAAAGGCTAAAAAGAAAACAAACAGAGAAAGGAAAAAAGAGAGCAGAAGAAAAGTAAAAAACAACGAAAGAAAAAGTAATGAAAAATAAAAGAAGAAACGGGAGGAAAAGCAAAGAAACGGAAGAAAAGGGAGAAAGAGAGGAAAAAATAAAGAGGAAAAGAAAATAAGGAAAGAAAACCCAATGAAAGGAAAAGAAAAATTATAGGAAAAAGAGAACAAAGAAAAACAGAGAAAAGTCAAAAAAGAAGAGCACGAGGGGGGGGGAGAAAATAAGGAAAATGGATAAACTCACACGTGATCAGAAAGACTACTCAAGCCCTATTCAGATGTGAAAATCCTAGGATTTTTGTCGGCGACTCTATGGAATGGATAGGCAATTTGCAGAAAGCCCAATTCAGAAGTGAAAAAATCCTAGGTCAGTCGGCGAATGCAGTCGGCGAATGCACTTCTGGATTGGGCTTCAGTATTCCTAATAGCATCTCGAAGTCGGCGAATGCACTTCTGGATTGGGCTTCAGTATTCCTAATAGCATCTCGAAGACGTGACCATCTATTTTTGGAAGCTTCTCCAGTTTTTAATGTTAAATAGAAGCTGAAAATTATTTTGAGTTAAATAATCCAATTCATAGGTGTACGGCCAGAATAATAAGGAAATTTGTTTTTTACCATGACAGGAGCAATATATACGGGTACACAACCTGGGCCTTAAAATCATTAGGGTTTGTGCAAATTTGGAGAAGCATGTAAAAATAGGCAGAAAACCTCCTGGAATCTCAAAAACTCCAAAATCTATATACTTTGCAGGTGTGCAAGGGACCAAGCTCGTGTCATCATTTAACAAGAATTGAAAATACTTTTGCAACCAAATAAAAAACAATGACTTCACCGGCACACAAATTCAAATATGAATTTATACCTCTCATCGCCATAATCTTGCCCGCGAGGTTGATCTTGAATATTTCCGGTCAAAAACATGAATCCTAAAAAATGATATTTGAAATTTTAATTAGCTCCGATTCAAATTCCCAGATTTCTTACTCCGTTTAGCCATTCTTTGCCTGCATACGTGCCAAACCACTACTGAGAGTATGGTTGTTATTAATATAGTTATAATCGCGATAGCGATAATCAAATAAATCATCGACGAATCGGCCATAACTGCAATGAGCATGTGCTTTTCAAAAACATCTCGTATTATAGGTCGACATGCGTTTCTGCGAGTTGTGTACAAGGAAATTATAAAGTAAGCCTAACAGCTAAATTTCTGATCAAAATGAAGTAAAGCTTTTACTGTCGCCCTAGATTTATCAGCAGTATCGCAGCTGAACTCGTTGATCATTCATGAACTTGAAAGGAATAACTACAAAAGCAGATTCAGTGTTCGCGTTGATAAGTAACGTACCCCCGCACACGCAGGTGTAATTGCCTCTTTTTGGTTCGAAGAGCCAAATGGAACATAGGGCTAAACTTTTAGAAGTCGACTTTGAATTTTAGGAGCCAAAAATATGTATTGAAGAATATCAAAAAATAAGTAACACAGTGAGGAATGTAATTAAATCATATGGATATTCAATAAGTTGATACGTGTTCATAAAATGACTGTTCAAAGCTTTATTTTCAACCACTCTTTGTACAACGGCCAAAAAATCTTTATGCGAAGAAAAGCTTTTTTGTGCGCAAAAACGACGATTTTTCGTGTACGCCTGACGTGTACCACGAACCCTTCGAGGTCTGGAGGTCAAGCAACTATTTTATGTGTGCAGTAATCAATTTCTCAAAATTTTTAGGAGGAGGAATCAGTGTACTGAAAAAATTTTAAAAAATTTTGTTCGCCTGAAAAAATCAGAAAAACGGGTTGAATTTCCTGAATTCTCAGTTCCCTATCGATTGAATATCATGCCTGCGTATTCTACTTTTACTCTGGCTGATTTTTGGAACTTATTCGGCAGCCATGAAACTACCTGAACCTGATAATGGTTTAATGCTTCGGAATACTCCAGAGCTTGAGTCAAAAAACTGTATACGCTTAGACGATCTAGCGCAGGGAGCACAAAAAAATTAAAGAAGACAAGGAAAATGGCGAAAACTTTTAGTTTGTTTTTCGTGAAATACTTCTAAACATACATTCCCACGGTCAGGTGCGTCAGGGTATTGGAAATGCCAAAATATAATGTACAGTAAATTTTATAAGAGAGAGCAAAAAATAGAAAAAAGCGGCACAATGAAATAGATTTAGAGGAGGCTGACGATGACAAGTTTACATATTTACCAGAAAGCACGATATTTTGAAGTAATTTGGGGTAGATGCTGTTGTTTTTATACATTATTGTGAAACCTACAGTACCTATAGTAAACCTTTTATTTATCAAACAATGCAGGATTAGAATTTGAGGAGGGTGACAAATGAATAGCTTCCACACTAAAAAATAGAATTGTCTACAATCACAGACAAATGCTGCATAGGTTGTTGAATTTCTTCAAAAAGCTATATAGTAACATTTTTCCCTAAAAGTGCTGGTAAAGCCGGACAATATCAGAAGTGAAATCATTTTCAGAGGATGCTTCACAGAGGAACACTTTTTTAATAATGTGGGATAAGTAAATTTGTTTTGAAAAAGGCTGGACAGCGGATTTTTATTTTCTCTATTCACAAGTGTATGATTTTTTATAATCTGGTAGTAAGTTTCTTCTTTCCATTGTTCTGCAATTGCAATTTATATTTTGCTCAAAAATTTGCTATAGTAAATTTTAGCTGAAGCCTCAGGGTACAGTAATCCAATACCCTTTCGATACGCTATGGGAAAGTATGCTCCTAAATAATGAAAATGGGAAGCAAGTATTAATTCACATTTATACGATTTTCTGATAAGCAAAATATCTTGAAGGACTAGAAATTTGTGAACGCATGCTGAACTAACGTTTAACAATTTTTCGAGTGAAAGATTTTACAGTAAGAGCCTATGTAAACGATTTTGACGACAGAAATGATTTGTGTCACTTTTCTATTTGGGAGCATTTTATAAAAAAACAGACCATAGACCAGCTCGCATATCTTCTCAGGTCAACTTTGTTGTGCAGCAAAGTTTCGGAACTTTCCGAGCGTAAGTCACTTGCTCAAGATTAGACTCCCAAATATTTTTTCAAACTAGCTACGGTAATCTATTCTAAAAATTGTGTGTCACTGAAATTTTAGAAAAATGACCACAACCAAATCATCTTTCTCAAATGTATATACTCCACTAAGTATGAAACATATCAAAATTTTGTAGTAGTAAGTCATTTTTCTCCAAGGTCTGGTGACCTGACCTGACCAGTAAATCATTTTTTCATAGGACGTGGATGATTTTTCAAACCATTGATAGTAGAAACTTTTCCAAACGTCAGACAGAATGAATAATCTCTATTCACATCCTATGAGCTTGTCTGTTGAAAGGTACGCACTATCGACTAGATTTTAATTTAATGAACCGGGAAGAAGAAGCTAGCGACGTAAAAAAATAACACGCGTAATATACATGTAACTGAGCCCCCAAGTCTTGGGGAGTCAAGCGACCTCTTTGTAGCGGAGGGTTATCGATTTTCCAAAATTTAAGCGAGAAAAAATCCAGATGATTTCACCAAAAAATCACGAAAAATGGTTCGAAAAATACTAATTTTTGTCAAAAACCGTGGTTTTTGACCGTTCTTGCTCAAACACGACTATTTTTTTGTCAAAAAATTGATATCTCAGTTTTTTCTGACCAAAAATGTGGGGGCTACCATATGGCTGCGTTATCCATATGAAAAAAAAGCTTGTGGGGGTTCACCATATGGCCGACGATTTGTCGTATGCCCAAATCCACGTGGCCGGCGCGTCAGAAAAATAACGCTCGGTGAGGGGCTCGAACCCTCGACCTTCTGCAGCAGAAGGTCGAGGGTTCTGCATACAAGGCAGACACGCTACCAACTGCGCTAAACCGAGCCACGTGGATGGTTCCGAAATTGTGGTCGTAGTGGTGGTGGTGGTGAGTGCGGGGCATGCCGCGTAATGAATAGCCAGACGCACCACTACAACAGATTTCTGGCACCTCTCCCACCAATGACATGTATTATACTGAAAGTAGTTGTCTTAGTTACATCACTCCTGCTAAATCCATGCGTTCTCCGCCATCATCGATTCAAGTTTCAAATTTTGTAAAAGGATAAATAATCTGATGTTATCTAAGATGATGAACTCTATCACTTCCGTACGTGGTTTAATTTGATCAAAATACCGAGTTTATATTTAACAATTTTATAGTTCATGATTATACTTGTGCATTGGGGGGTGATGGGCTGGTGGATGCTCATTTACTACCCATGGATCTTCTGCAGATAAACGTTTACTGCCTGCATTTTTCGAACCATTATGTGAGTTGCTAGCAGTCTTTTTGACCCAGAAGCTGCTGTAACTGCACTTTTTTGACAGGAGCCTAGTTAATATCAAGAAATTTTGACCGTTCAAGCTTTCTCTGCTCGGGCATTCTTGAGCAAAACCGGTTAGATAAAATCCCAGTTCACCCCCTCAGGCTGACTGACCATGCACAGGTGTGTGTTCATGATAGTCCCGCTCTTGATATAGTGACAATGGGGATAACCCCTCCTAGCTCAGACGTTTTTTTGATTATACTTTCTGCATTTTATGTATAATGATAATGCTTGTGTAGCTTTTATTTTCCTCATTCACCATCCATAATGAAAAGTCCGGGCACCCCTGAAGAATTCTTGCCGTGATGTCATCACTTCAATATCAAACCGAAAGCCAAATTTCTATTGTTAAAACTTAACCTTTCTCAAAATTGAAAAAATCGTTCAATTTTCCTTCAAATATTTTAATCTCAGTTAAAAAAGCGAATATAAAGAATCTGCGCGGTGAAGAAATTTGCTGTAGTGATCTCAGTGATCCTATGAAGGTAAGATTTCAAGTCTTAATTCTGGAACTGCGCCTGCAACTTAATGCCACAATAACTGTTTTCCTCGTAGGCCTTCACACATAAATTCGCATAAATTTAAAGAAAAAAGTACATAAAGATGTAACTCACTTAAAAATAACAGACGCAGCCAAAAAGACGAAAGTAGGTTGAATCCAAAGCGCAAATCTCATCGAGTGTCAAACTTTATACGGTAGAAAAACGTCAGATACAAGATGACGGAAACGCCAAAAGAATATGAAGGCCAGAACGTTTATCCAATTTCGATTTGCACAAAACTGCATTTAGCACCGGGTGGTTACTCGACAAATTTTAATGATTTAACGAGGTTATGGGCGGAAATTTTCATCTGTTCTGTTTACCGCTCAAGGACAAGCATTAAGCTTTTTCAGTTTTTTCGTGTTTTCCTTAGTTTCATGAATTCGCTGCATCGATCATTTTTAAATAGAGAGTATAGCCACATTGATAGATCCTGGAGTATTAGAATGTATCTCATGTGATGACAAACTAAGTAAAGCGTTATAAACTAATCTTTTGCGTATTACACAGACTATTACGTGATTAGCCGTATATGATCATCATTGCAGTTTTCAGGATTGCCTATATCCCACTAATGCAAATTATAGTGTAAATTGGTACAATACGTGGGAAAATTAGTAGGGTATTAACAACCAGATCGCCATGGGCCTATTACTTCGAAATTTACACATGGAAACTTTCTTATTCAACACGAGATTTCGACCAAGTTTTTTCAATCAATACTCAAAACTATCAACTCACATTGGGCTTCATAGACGCTGCTAGCGAAGGTCAACGTATGCTTGGTATGAAAATAGCACGATTTCAATTTCACATAACACGTATGATTTCCGACGCCGATCAATTCGTGCGTATGTCCGTGATCTTTGGTCTGAAGTTAAACGACATATTTCAATTGATTTGCTAGAATTCGATGAAAAAATCTAAGCATGGTGATCGAATTTCACTTCAAAAATTGGGACACATTTCAAATATAGAATTCACGGTTACTCGAATTAAGGAAACAGATTCCGTATTACCTTTTTCGTTTTTTATATACCTAATACCTAAATCAATATTATGATACATTTTCTTCAGAAGTGGCGGTATATGAAAATTCAAAATACATAATGGAGTGTGAACAACATCGAAAATTGTCATTTTTTCGGGTGTACAGTAAGCAGAATGATGTAATGTTATTTTCAAGCTCAACGGTGATTCTTTGGTATTTAAGCTATATTCGCAAAGGAAGATGCATTGGGAATTCTAAATCCTGAAAATCAAAACAACATATGTAGATAGTAAAGAACGTTATATTCAGAATTTTGAATTATTCAAAAAACGATTTTCACAAGATACTGGCAGACTTACACGCGAGATCAATACAAAAAAAATCTCACATACATCCGGATAAAAGATGGAAGATCCCGACGGATCACGCCATTCGTATTCTATAAATCCGTTTGCCGGATTAGATTCGTGACGATTCATATCGTGTTCGCAAGTGACGTAAATATTTCGAGGCGAAAATGATAATCTAGATACGATCGATCTGAGAGCTATATATGGAAGAAAACAATTTCTATAAAATTATCTTATTACGCATAAAATTCCACATTTCAAAATCTAATTGGGGTAAAATCAGTGACGTTCGGAAAAATTTCTGTGGAATTGGCTTCTTCTTCATTTCTTCGGATTCCGGGATATTAAAAACGACAAGAGAACCATAACTTTCTATATTTTGAAAAGTTCATTTATTCAATTCCAAAAATTGCCTGACCTTTAATTTCCGAAGCGTATAGAATATCGACGTATGAACGTTTTTCGGCAATATTTATTCGAGCCCGCGGACCAGTCGACGTACTTATATTCAGAAAAGCGACGTAAGAACCGTTCATTTTTCGACACGGGGCGTTCTCACGTATAATTTCGTATTTGTCAAATTCTATCGTATAATTGATTTTGGATCTTTTAGAACTGCAAACGTAGCACAAGCTTATGGAACGATTTTGTTCCGTATAGACGAAAGATTGTAGGGGCGTCAATTTCCAATGTTCTCTGTACTTGAAGCTGCATGCAGCGGGCGTATGAGTGTGCTGCCAATATACGGCTTTAGGGAAGACTTGAAAAAGGAGGGAAAAAGCCATATAAATACAAAAATTAGAAAGGAAACCCAGAAAATTAAATAAACGAACGATTCTTGAGGAATTGTTGGAATGAGTCGAAAATCAAAAATAAAGCGGAATATTAAAACATGAAAACGGAATTATTCATGGAACAAAAAAAACAAATCACGTATCACAATCAAAAATTTGTCAAACCAAAAACTGGAATAATGAAAAAACAATCATCAAAAACCAATAATACAAAAGACAAAAAATAATGGACTTCAATATGAAAAAAACAAAAAGTTTCAATTTCAACCAGCAATATGTCGAGTCCAAAATTTGGAATATAACTAAAAAATAAAAACAACAAAATTTGATGAGACGGAAATAGAGAAAGTGAATATTCAGTACGAGTGCACTAAATAAAAAACTTAAAAACCGAAAAACCAAAGCGATAAAAGTTGAAAAGCAGGAAAAAATCGTAAATCTTAATCAAGACTCAAAAACTTGGAAGGAAGCTAAAAACATATAGCACGACCACAGTAAAACCCTTGACGAATCAAAAATCAATATTAGAACGGAACAAAAATCATGAACGTTGGAAGAACCAGTAACCTAAAAACTGAAATTAGAAAAATAAACATGAACAAACGTACTGAAAATGGAAGAAAATAACGGATCTTTACCATGCATGTAGAAAAATCAAAATCCATACCTCCGTCTTTATTTTTCGTCGAACAATTTTCATTATCCGACTTACGAGTATAATAAATCGGTGTCGTGTCGGAATTGCCCGACGCCACCGCTTCGCATAAATTGTCCAATTTTCGACCATTGGTCGTACAAACTGTATAAATTCTTTTCGTGTACCGCGAATCCGGACCGTGAATTTTGGTGCAAATATTGGCCGTCAATTTTTCGCATTTCATCGATTTTTTGGATTTACTTTCTCGGCTATCGGCGCCACCTTTAACGACTAAACATCCCATTAATTGCGAAAGACTTGTCGTACAACCGTCGGCGTATTGACACTTTGATGTAGGCGTTACTAAATGCAGAAAGTCATTCTAGCTTTTTCAATTTACATTTCTTGAAATTACAGTAATTCGATCAAAAAATTAGAATGCAACTCGAAAATGGTCATTTAAAATCAGACAACTGTATAAATAATTGCGAAAATTATATAAATTTCCCCTACCACACGTTTTCCGATCAAGATCGTTCCTGCAGTCTACACGTGAAAAGAGCGGAGTCAGAGCAAACGTTTTTGATTGTTTTTTTTGATACACTGTTTTTTTCAAACACATTTCGATCATGAACTAATATTGATCAAAAGAGTTTTGAAATTTCGGTATTTACATGTGAGGCGCAAGAATAATCAACATGGCCTAATAAAACGCTAAACTTCGGCAATGTTTCATTCATATTTTAACAAACTCCAGATTAATCAACAAATTAGATAGAGTGATCCTGAAGTGGCGATTTTGAACCAAAATCTATTTGTAAGATCTGATTTCTTTTTTTGAAAGATTCACGTCCATCTGAGGCTTTTCAATACAATTTGAAAATTTTGGAAACTCTGCACGTTACAAAAAATAACGGTGACAGTCGAAATAAAGGAGTTATAAAACGCAAACTGATAAATGAATCGAATAAAAAGCTTGTGGAATGTGGATGGGCTATCAGAGGAGTACAGGGTCGTACAAAAAACGGCGCGCCTAAAACTATCCGATTTCACACTCAAACAAACCAGAGTATTCGTCTTGGGTTCTTTAAATATCTATTCTTGTCCATCATACTAAAATTTCATACACTGAACTACAATACATCATGAGTTGCATTCATTCACTGCATTTTTCTCTCGATTTCTACACAATTTTACCAAGATTATGTAATCATCACCTTTCAGGCACTGCAACGTAAACTTATTGCAAATTTGCTTCAAAGCCAATAAGAACTGAATTGACTAGACAATGAACGTCTTATTTCTGAGCTACAATCGGCAATTCTGATGAATAAGAGCGAAAATATTGTTTCCAGAAAAATTTGCACGTTTCTGTACGTAGAATATTTTCTAATTTGAAAGCCGCCGAATGACAAAAATATTTGTAGCCCTTGATACAAAACAGGAGTTTTGACATGTGTTTTCCCCTATATTCAATGATTTTTCTGGTATTTGTATAGAAATAATCAATGAAAACTCACTTGAATCTTTTTTATATATTTTCAACTGATGCGTCACACAAACGCTTTTTTCCAATGGTGGATTAATAAATGACTAAATAATAGAGAAATGATGTGAAAACTACGAAATTGTGTGTTGACTCAGCCACCGTATTGTTTAAATTCCGCTTTCCACATGGAGAATCGGTTAAGTCACCGTGTTGTTTCAGCCAAATGGATAATTTCAGCCGTTGAGTCGATTCAGCCACTCAAATGTACGTATTCATCATAATAGGTGATGGGGGGGGGGTAAACCGCGATGGCTGAAAATCCCGATACCCCCACTGGCCTGAAGCTTTTTTGATCACTTTCCACATATTATTAACAATGCCTATCGAGCTATTCTTTTGTTCTCTTGCACACTGATCCTCAACCTCCAATGAACTTGAAATAACTTGAACTTGAAACATTTCGGAGGGCCATGGTCCCCCAACCCTCCCTCTCTACAGGCCTGGTGGAGGTTTCATCAAAGGGATTTAAGCTCCAGCTGAGCTGCAGTTTAAGCTCAGTTTAAGTTTAAGTTTAAGCTCACAATGTTATAACATACAGAGCTAAGCCACAGCTCAGCTGCAGCTTAACTTTCTCGATGTTTTTTGTGTGCATGACTTGAGCTACAGCTGAGCTGCAGCTTGATGGCAGTGGTATAACATATAGATATAACATATAGAGCTGTAGCTACATATGAAGCTACAGCTCAGCTGGAGCTTAAGTCTCTTTGATGAAATCGGCCCCAGGACTCCCGTTTATACAGTTCGGCATCAGTGTTTCATCGTTGTAGGTTCGAAAATCTTTATAATCAATAAACATTAGAATACTCGAAAAAAACAAACGATCAAAGGGAAAGAAATTGTCAAAAAAATAAGGACACTAAGCATAAGTGAAAATGAGTGGAAAACGTTAGAGAAAGACTATAATACAAAAAGGGACAAGAAAGAAAAAGAAAACCCAGAGAAAGCAGTAAGAAAAAATAACGCGAAAAAAATAAATAGCAGGAGAATAGAAAAAGATTTCATGCATTTTCCATTTTCAATAGACATAAAGCCGCCTCCGAAAGAATTCAGAGGTAAAAAGGAATGATGCCACCCAGTTTTCAGAGGTAAAAAGGGTGATACCGCCCAAACAACAACGATTTTTGCTGCAACGATCACGCAGCAATAAATTTTCATTGCATAATTTCTTCTGTAAGGGTCGCCTTTTTTGGCAAAGTGGAACGAAATGCAGAAACTGTACAATGATAATGTGGAAGGTTTCTTAAAATGGAAGTTGTTTGCAGTATGAAGTTTAAAATGTCCAAAGATTTGTGGGACAAGTCAGGAATGCGATTTCATTGTACGTACAGTCCATTGTTTCTAAAGTGAGGCTTGGCTGGGAACAAACAGGTTTATCCATCAATGCACTATCGTGGGTGGCTGCTTTTGAAGTGAACATCTCACTGTACAGAAAACGAAGCATAGTAATTTCAGTTCATTTAAATGTTGCGAGAAGTTTACAGATTTTGGGAACAGTTTGAAGCATTTCATAATAATCCACAAGTTATTATAATGCGTTCCTTCTTGTGCACAAAAGAAGGGTAGGATCTAGAGTAATGTTTTATAGATTATTGATCAGTGGTACATCAAACATAGCACGTAGGCCATGTGGAAAAATGCTCGATTTGCATAATGAGTAAGTTATAAGTAGTGTATATTTGAAATGTTGAAGTACTGGTTAACATGACACAAAGTGAATGTGAACGTACAAACACATAGGGGGTAGGGGGAGGTAAACCCCCATACCCGAGACCCTGGCCACCCCCCTGACCAAAAAAAATCGTCAAAACATCCCCCTGAACTTTTTTCAAGACAGATTTTTTCATTATTTTTGTGCATATTTTGTATGAAAAACAGGCTTGTAGAACTTTTTTTGTTTTTTTTGCTCACCCACCCCCTACCCCCTGGGAAAAAAGTCCATGGACCCTCCCCATGGAAAATTCTTGCCGTGCATGTCTGAATGTGAAGTATATTGATTCATGCATGAAGCAGACTGCAAAAGCGGACGAAATAAACAGTTATCCCTATTTTTCATTCAGCATTATGTGAAAACCAGATAGAAGGAAATTCGATAATTAAATTGGAATCAATTTTTAAATAACTGACTGCTTAAAACAATGAATACACTATGAAACTTGATGGTGTTAAAATAAACGGGTACCTGCATTTGTCATTTAGCATCATATGAAAACCAGATAGAAGGAAATCCGATAAGTGAAATTTAATCAATTTTTGAATAACTGAATTTTTGCCTCATTCTTTTTACTACGTTTGTTTTGATGTATTGGAATATTTAGTAGAGTAAAAACATTGTCATAAAGTGTGGATATCTTCTGAGGAGCAAACATAAAAAAAGAAAATGAAATTAAGAAAGTACAAAGATATGTTTTTGCTGATTAAAGTATCAAAGTGAAAAAATGTAAATGAATAAAGTCTAAGTAATGTAGCTTTTAAATTCTTTTGCATAATAGCAAAAAAACGCTTTCGGATAAGTTATGAATGCATTATTGTGACAACAAGTACCAAACAAAACAAGGTTTTCATAAAAGTTTCTGAAGTTTCATTTGATGGTATTTTCAAATAACTGGAAATCTTTTATTGCAGATGATACTTTGCGTAATACAAAACAGTTACCCAATGTGTATGTGCCACAGGAGATTTAAGAGCATCCCTACATATCAAATTGCAAATGTTTTTTACATAACTACCATTTTATTGATTGAAAAAAAGGCGGACTCCTACAGAAGAAATTATGCAATAAAAATTGATCGTTGCAGCAAAAATCGTTGTTGTTTGGATGATATCATCCCTTTTTACCTCTGAAAACTGGGTGGTATCATTCTTTTGTACCTCTGAATTCTTTCGGGACGGCTTTATGTCCATTGAGAAAATAGAAAATGCGTGAAATATCAATCTTTTTTTCGACAAACGTGATCATTAAAAAATGTGAAAATGTTGTGGATATTTAGGTTTTTTGAGTAATAAAACTCATTCCTTGTATATACTATATTCGCAAATATATTTGTTTGACATTAAAAATTCTTTATGTTAAGAAAATATGTTAATAATGTTTTTTGATCAGTTTTCAAGAAATTGAAATTGACGAGAATGTAATAGGAAATAGCAGCTTGTCACGAGGAGTGAAATGTCCCATTTTAAAGAATAATGTAAAATGTGTTTTTGCTTTCATTATGTACAAAATTTTAGTTCAAATTTTCTTTGTCTGTTTTCGACCAGGATGCATCTTTCTTCATTCATCAAATATGTAAGTAATGCTTTATTTGTTCCTGTCATGCCTTCACTTTTCCCCATTGTTAGTCATCATTCCAAGAAACATCAAAATTCTATGCAATACATAACAATTATTCCATATGGGCCTTGTGCAAACAAGGCCCTATATCTTTATCTTATCAAAACTCATGCAAATGCCCATTATACAAAAAAACGTGCTATGCCTGCTCACACTTGACTAGTTACAATAAATCGCACAATATGGCACTTGTGCACTGAAGGGGCGGTCCAAAAGACTGACCCAATCTGATTGGTTCCATGACTTCGTCCATATGGATAGTCAACACGAGGACAGAGGAAATTCTCCAGTTGCTTCGTACGAGCAGTGTTTTTGGAACCATTTTTAAAACGTAGGGACAATCCCTACAACAAATTGTAACTTTGTCTTTTTGAAGTGACAGGAATCCTGTCCTACGGCCAACGAAAATCCAATCCTCTCCTATCAACTCTTGGGCCTTGCATAGTCTTAAAATATTCACATTTATCAGCATTACATTGTTCTCATCTAAATCGGAATGACGATTTGTATCGTGCTTACTAAATAAATTTGTTGTAAATTATTGTAAATTATTACTTCTTAAATTATTAAAATATACAAAAACCGGCCACTTTCAACCATAACATCACAAGCTAAATTACACAACAAATACATAGCTCTAATGTTTGAAATATTACAATCGTAATAATTTGGCAATCATTTTATCGACAATTTCATTTTTAGGCAAATGTGCTATATTTTGAAGGGTACAACACTTTGTTTCACACAACTTGTAGGTTAACTCATAGTTTTCCTGCAGTATGATGCACACATTCGAAATTTATGGAAAGCATACCTACAATAAGCATGAGCTTGAAAGTACACTACAGTCTGGTAAAGTCAGAAATCACATGTAAAGTATCCCTGCAGTGTCCACGAGTTCGAAATTACATGCGAAGCATACGGAATACACAAATTCGAAATTACTGGTTAAATGCGCCTAGATTATACTCAAGTTCGAATTCACATGTTGATTATGGCCACAATATGAAATAGTCCAAGTTTACACTAAAGTATGGCTACAGTATACGCAAGTTCGAATTTATAGGTAAAGTATACCTACAGTACACACAAGTTCGAATTCACATGTAAAGTATGAAGGTCACACTGAAAACAATACCCAGCAATGGCTCTGCATCAAATTTTATCAAAAACAGCTGTTGATCTACTAATTTTTATACTTCCTGATCAACTTGATCTGATCTAGATCAAAAATTTGCAGACATCAGATCACACTGAAAACAATACCGAGCAACTGCTATGTATCGAATTTCATCAAAAACCACTGTTGATCTACTGATTTTTTACTTCCAAATCCACCTGATCTGCTCTGCATCAGATCAACAAATTTCAAGTATCATGCGCAAAAAAACCTGAGATATTATCTAACATATAAATCAATCATTATTTTATTACAGGAACCATAACCAAGTCGTTTGATAATATATAACACCTCACGGCCAATTCTTTTTTTATGTAAATTAAGTTCAATTCAAATTTTCAAATTTTCATTTTTTGAGAAAAAATCGCTAAAAAAGCATGTTTTTTTCATGTTTTTCAAACAAATTTGTTACAGTGTATGGCGTAAAATAAACATTTTCTGGGGCTATTCAGTAAACAAATCTAGACCGCCCACCATGAAAAAATCCTGCGCAAGGTCCTGATTTGCCTTATATGTTAATGTACAGGGAAAAACTTCATTATGATAATTAAAACGCAACCAATTAAAATGAAAAAATTTCCAAAAATACCCATTTGAGATTGTGTTTAAACATATTCGGGAAACATACTAAAAAGTTCTGATGTTGAGTCAGTAAGGCGAGATTTTTCTGGGATTGATTGAACTGACCCATCCTAGAAGCTCATGGCAGAAACGCTTCTGTGCTGTGACGTCATTCTCTCGTAGCCATTTGGTATGGTAGCCATAGGGACCCCATACATTTGGCCGGAAAAATACAGAATAATGTTATTTTTTGATGAAAAATATCAATCTTTGAACAAAAGATGGTCAAAAAGTCAATCTTCTCGGCGCTTTTTTACAAATCTTCAGACAAAAAGTAGTACTTTTTGAACCGTTTTTTTACAAAAAAAAAACGATGTTTTTCTTTGCGGGATCCCCTCCCTTAAATTCTGAGGAGTAGATGTCCACCGGCCCAAAAAATCAGGCGGACCCCCTCCAGGCCTCGGGCTCCGTTACACGTACGCTCACATGAGAATACTCCAAGTATTACAGACCAACTTACGGCAAGGGCGGTACAAAACTTGTATACTGTAGAGGGGCGTGCGTTCGCTCTTGCCACAAACGCATTTGTATTCACCGAGTTCCAAATCATTGTCTACTCTAACGGTCGCCACGCTTAACCTTTGTCTCGTAATATTATTCAAATCGAAACGGTGTCGTCTATCCAATTGACGATCTCGACGGTCGGCGTCGCCGATCAAACCTCCGCTCGGGTAGAGCATGTAGGTTTTGCGACAACCGGTTTTTGTACACCTGGAAAGATAACGACATTTGAGATTTCGGCTCGGAGAGAAAAATTGGAAAAAAACAATTATCGCGGAAAAGCATGCCAAATGAAGCTGAAGGAGAGACATGTCTTTTTTTTATTTATGAGGAAGACCGTTATAGAACACGATATGATGTCGAAATTGTCCACATTCTAATTGCTGTGACTTCATTGACAGCTGTAACCAAATATCGGCGTGAGAGATCTGGCCTCACCTAGACGCGCTTGACCCCGCATCTCAAGGCTAGCACATTAACTTAGCAAGTGAGTCATTCACATCTATCCAAAAACATTTTCGTTAGTAAACTACATTTTAGACGGATTTATGAGTGGCTGAAGTTTGGTCAAAAGTCGGTTGACCTCCCCAGAATTTCATGCTACCGATGTACAACTGTAACTCTCAATGACAGAATGTTGAACATTTTACAATGTTACTGAAAACAGTCAATCCATTTCTCTAGCGTAGACAAATCGAGAAACGATTTCATTGGTCAAATTCGTTTTATGCACGCACAGTATGATCATTGGTGGCATGTTGTAAACTATGTTTGACTTTTAGGTACAATGCATTCTTCACATCAAAAATAAATTTCTACTCACAGATGTAGGTAACCGAGCTCCAATTTCGCGAGATCGGGATAGGCGACTTTTTTTATGATAGCCCTGAATTTACTGAACAGGATCTTCGACAAAAAAATATAAGAATTTTTCGACATAAAATTCAGTGTTCAAAAATTGGAATAATTGCAGTATATGGTCCAGCACATAATAGCATATACTTAGCAATCGTATTCCAAAACAACGTTGGCCGTAACCTACCCAACCCACCCAGAAACATTTCTTCCTCCTGGTACGTTTCAGAGTGTAGACTACATTCAGTAAACTATATTTTAAAATATCGACAGCTGATGAACTTCTTGGAGCGAAAGTGGCAATTTATGACTAAATTTGCAGGACGGGTGCAGTGCGCACCCATGTGGCTTCGGTCGGGCTCTCCATGCGCTTCGCTTCGTCCCTAAGCCTAAGATAAGGAATAGTGTAAGTGTATGTCTGTCGGAGTATTTTGCAAGTATCAGCTTTAGCTCACTATAGTGCGAGCGATGAACGTGTAGGTATTAGTATAGCATGTCTCCACATCGGTCAAAAATCGATTGAAAAATTTTGAGTTTAAATTAGAATATATTCTTAGATAAATCGATGTCACTGATTACATATATGATATCAGAAATCTTATAGGAGCAGGTCTTTACGTGTTTTTCCAATAAAAATAATTTCAAAGTTCAATCAAATTGTCAAGTTTTTTGTGTACACCACAAACCCTCTTATTTCTTTCGATGTATAAGCTTTTTCGCTTCATGAACTATCTCAGTACAACCGAACGTTCCATGCCGACAGTTTCGCTGATTTTGTTGCTTTTGTAAATCTTGATTTGAGCTCGAAAGTTGCTTTTGCCTCGCAAATTGTGTAGCCATAATGAAGACATTTTATTATAAAATTTCTGGGACCTTTTTAACAATTTTACCCCCACCGTTTTTTTTTTTGTTTTTCACGCTTTTCCTGTGTAAGAAAGGACAGAAACTTAAGAAAATTTACGTAGCAACCGGAATCGAAGTCAGAATCTGGCGTTTCAAAGGCAAGTGTCAAATCCACTCGACCAAGCAGGCTAGCAGGCAGCCAATTAAACAAGACTGAAAATAATCATTTGACCAAGCATGTTTACTGACTGCTATTTTAACTAAACAACTTCATTTGGAAGAGCCTCAACAGCGCTGCGCCCTTGGGGCGCAGCTGCTGTACCCTAAACCTAAGCCTAAGGAAAATTTTAAAGGAAAAATTAATGTCTACTCACTAATCACAGAAATCGGAACATTTTAACAATTTACACAAAGAACAGGAAAAGCGTGAAAATAAAAAAAACGGTGGGGGTAAAATTGTTAAAAAGACGCAATTTCTGATATCATTGTCATAATCAGCGATATCGATACACCCAAGAAACTATTCCGATTCAAACTAAAAATTTTTTTCAGTCGATTTTCGGCCCATGTGCTGTGTGGAGACATGCTATACTAATACCGAACGTGTAACTACTGTAAATATCTCAGAGGAAAATGATCATCCAAAGTCAAATTTCATGTCTTTCCTGGATTTCCGCTATGAATTTTTTTCTTAGAATCTCGACAGTTTAATTCTGTTTTTCAAGTCATGTAGGTTAAATCTAGGTATAATACTCAACGCTACTTCCATCTTAGTTCGTAGACCACATCCTGAATTCTAGCCCAACAATTAGCATTTCTTATCTAAAAAAGATTGAATGTATGGCGCCAAGTGTCGAAGAAATTAATGTTTTTGGGGTACTTTTGCACTTTATGGCTTATCGAATTTTTTCCGTTTTTTACAGATAGGTATATAAGTCTGACTATAAGAGCGGTAAGTTTGTTGGCAGATTAAAGGCCGATAATAGTAATGGGTGATTAAACGTCACCTATAATCCAGGATTAAATTTTTTTCATAAGTTTGTGGGTCGATTAAAGTCGATTAATTTAATCTGGGATTAAAGCAATCCGTAAAATCGTCAGCTGATTAAAGCTCGATTATCATAATAGGCGATTATAATAATCCGAGTTTTCAATCCTGCCCCACCCCAGGTTTAAAAGGCCAATTATATCTGTTTTTGCGATTGCATAGTCGGTTCAGTAGTTGAAAAATAAATGTTGTTGATTTTTCGGACGATCTAAAAGAGGATGAAGCAGCAAATCAAGTTTAAACTAGAATGATGCAGAAAATCAAGTACAGATTCGTCATTCTCTAGATAGATATAATCCGATGGAAGCATATTCGAATGAGAAGTTCTAGTCGCGACTTGAACTATGTAAGGACAGTAATTTTTTAAATAAAAATTCTATAAAAAGTTTTCAATAAAAAAATGAAACCCTATAGTAAATGATTTTATTTCATTTTCTTCAAATTAATTAAATTTCTTCAGAATCAAAATTAGTGGTTTTCTACGGACACGTGGATTTTGATGTGGATTTCACGAGAAAAACTGATAAGGATAAATTCATGATGAAAGGCGACGTACTGAAGGAAAAGCTTTACACCTACACTTTAGACAGTATACGTTGTACAGTTTTCAATAAGAAATTATACTTTTAATCCTGATTTATATGATTTTAATCGCCGATTATATTTTTAATCCGTGATTAGATCGTCCTTTAATCAGCTGATGAACTTACAGATCATTTTGATTGCGGGTTAAATTTTAATCCACGATTACATAATCGGGGATTTTTTTTCTACGAATATTATCCGGGATTAAACGTTATCCTGGATTATTTTACTCAGCCAACAAACTCACAGCCCTAAGCCCAAGGCTCAGCCTAACACTAAGCCTGAGGCTAAGCCCAAACCTAGTGTGTGCATACCCATAACTGGAGGGTTGGGGGGGGGGCACTCTAACTTAGCCGAACTCGGAACATTTAGGAAAAATTGGGGGAAAAATAAGTATACTTTTTTTGGCCTTTTTGGGAAAAATTTTCGACTTTTTTCGACTCCCCTTGAATTCTGGGTTTATCCCCTCTCCTCCAACTGGTCGGACCTCTCACAGGTATGATTGTGTGTAAACCATACATCCTATGCCTAAAAAACTTATTGGAAAAAATTCGATAGGCCATGAAGTGCATAAGTGGCCATTTTTAATCAAATGTTAATTTTCGACCAAAAACGACAGCTTTTCGTCATTATTTGAGGAAACAAATTTCTGCAAAATATAATTACAAAATCGATGACTCTTTGGAATCAGGGAACACGGCAAACTGTATTCCCAAGTCTATAGTCTGTTTTTGTTAAAATGCTTCCAAATAATGAAAGTGGAAAGCAAGTAGTATTTCAGATTTTTGCGATTTCTTGATAAACAAAATATCATATAGGACTGGAAATTTGTGAGCATACTGATCTAACCTTTAGCAATTTTTTGAGTCAAAAATTTTATAGTAAGAACTTTATGTGAACGATTTTGACGACAATGCTGATTTGTCCCACTTTTCTATTTGGAAGCATTTTTATAAGATACAGACTATAGATATCGTTGTATGGCTTTAGGCGGAATGTCATTTCACCCTTTCAGCATTACACTACAGTAAAAAAATGGACCAATGAAAATCGAGCATGGACTGCTCACCCCCCTTTGAAAGTGACATATGCCAAGCGAGCAGGCCGCGAGCGGTGTCATGGGCTTGGATTTCAACGTGAGCCCGCCTTCTCTGACTCCCCCCAAACTTCAATGCTAGTATTGTACATGATGTACTAGAACACTTTGCCATGCCTTCCCTAACCCTCCACACTTAGAACTACCATGCATAGCATAATATTTGAATAAGTTCCATGAAGAGTTAAGTACTTGTTAGGCACCCTGTTGCTGGCAAGTTGCAATGGGAAATTGACATGCAAATCAAAGAATTGGACGACCAGCAGCACAAAAATTTGCATGGAAGTGGAGCGCCACAAAGAGAAGGGAGTGATAGTGAAAATCATTTTTGAAAATTATTAGCGAAAATTATTATAAAATTTTATTATATTTATGGTAAAGTGCTGGCGTCCAATAATAAACCTTCACCCAGCAACTTCGTTTTTAATTTACATAAACTATTAGTGGTGTATCCACATTCTTTAAAATATTCGTATTATTTTATTGATATTCTATTTATTTGGATTCTATATTAATCATCTGGAGCAAAGGGCCAGAGGCCTAGGCACCCTGCTTGCTGACACCAAGCATAGGAAGACCTTAACAGGGATCCTGCAAGTAAGTCTATTCCTGAGGAGGAAACTTTCTCTTCTAGGAGATTGCGAGGGCTTCATTCTGAGACCCCTCAATTGAAAGTAAGTTATTTATTGTTGCTGCCAGGTCTGGGGAACCGGACTGTTGCACCATTTCCGAGGCTTAGCCAAGGAATTAGCTCTAACAGGTCAGTTCAGACCAGAACCCATCTTTTTTTAAACCCTAAGGAAAGACCTGCACAACATACTAACCGAAATAAACAAACTTACAAAAACGTCAAATATCCGTCGGGGATTAGCAACGTCGATGGATATTTTCTATAATCGTTCAGAAAACCTATTATTCGAAGTTGATTGGTCTGATAAGAGAACGGCGAATGGACGCTAACGATGGTCCGGAGAAAAGCTACGACCTCCTCACTTTGGTTGAACTTCGTCGTCGCCGTATCATCGTAATTGATGGCATTCCCTTTCTTTAAGGCAAAAATACAACTTTTGATTGTCGCGATGATGAAAATCACCGCCGTTGTCCGAATTAACCATTTCATTGTGTTAAAAATATCGATAACGGATTTGTTAGTATAATTAAAACGACCGATATGGGAGAAAAAAGATAGTGTGTACAAGTTCTGTTGTAAACATCGGTGACTGTAAAGTAGACTTGCACAAAAAGAACAAAAATATTCAACTTTAAATGTTGTAAAAATGATTAGGAAATTCACTCGTTTTATAAAATCGAAACATCAATTGAAAAATTACGAAAAGTATCAATGTCGTCTGTTTTTACATAGTCTGTCTTTCTTCGTCATTTTTTCAGTTCCCTGCTAAACCATGTGTCGAATAGTATTCGTAAATTTGTGAGCCTGCTCAACTAAACTTCACTCATTTTTGAGTGAAAATTCTACGTAATTGCTTTTTGTGAACGATTTTAACGGTGGCGCTAATGATTCTAAAATGAAAAATAAAGCGAATACTATGCAGCAACTTGAAAATCTACATGAACTTTAACTTTAACGTAGAATTTGTAAGTTTCTGAGTGTTAGTTGAGCGTTTCCATAGATTTTTGGTTCCATATGACGCAATGCTTGGTAGAAAATGCTCAAAATATAAAATAATACATGCTTTCCGGACTATTTGGAAGCATGACATGATTTCTGAGATTCGACTTTATGTTCCATACCCGTGATGATTTGGAAATTAATACTATCTAAATAAAATAAGATATCTTATGTATTTTTGCACGCTGAACACCATGGCAACATTTATTTCGCGTGAAACTCAAAATTCGCATAGATGCAGTACTCCAAAGTTTGGAAATTTTTATTGCTCGGATTTCTTCAGTCTTTGGGGTCATTTATACTTACCTTTTTCGACGGAACGGAACGGATCGTCAACAGCTTTAAACTTTATTTTTTGTGTAAAGTGACCGCATCATCTATTGAACAACCTTCGTTCGAAGACCCCTTGCTCCAAAAAATGACGAAAATACGCTTGTTTACACTCGGGATAATTTTTTTCTGGAAAGTGACCGCGTCCATTGAATTCCCCTGCTGTTGAAAACTCCTACCACCAAAAAAGCGGGGCAATTCATTTGTTTACACTCGGGTCAGTTTTTCCATGTAAAGTGATCGCTTCTATTTAAGACACGATTTCTAAGAGATTCTACCCTCTGCTCCATTGGACTACGATAAATTGAAAATTAATAATATATAGAAAAAAATATTTTGGGTAGTTTTACACGCTGAGTATCGTGGGAGCATTCATTCTGCGTAAACATCAAAATTCGCATAGCTACAGTATCACAGAGTTAGGAATTTTTACAATTTTTGACATTTTCAAGTTTGTACAGTGTTTCAAAATAACACAGCTCATAAAAGGTGTTACTCCGTAGCCAATTATCCATTACATGTCGAAGACAACGCTCTATATTCAGATATGAAAAAGAATTTTCAATGCCTTATTCTACACTTCTTATGCTGTTTTAAAGTGTCAAAAAGTAAGTCAAAATAAAACGAAAAAGTCGTATGGAGCTTTTTGGGACCTTCCCATGGGATGCCGCTGAATTTTTTTCTTGATTTCTGTAGCCACTAATGTCTGACATATTGTGCTGAAATTTCAATCAAATTAATGTACCGTTTTGGGAGCTGTAGGTGTCCGCACATTCTGAAAATTGATACTAAAATGGTGTTTAACGCCACTAAATATGCCATTAAGGGGATGCAGGAAACATTGAAAGAATTAAAATTAGACGAATAAGAAGAAAAGATGTGAATCGAATCACTCGCAAAATTTCATCGATCAATTTACAATGGTTGCGTAACAGGATGTCTCAGAAGAGATGCAACAAAAATTTATCTTTTCAGTAATTTGACCGGAAAAAATCGAAGCTACAAGTTTAATGTTACAAAATGGAGTCTGACTCCGGTCTACGTTATAAGCTGTGCGAAAGTGCTCTACATTCGAAGGAACCCTGCTTCACACCACGCGATGTTAGCCAGACGAAAATAGAACAAATTATAGTAGATTGCAGTGCCTTTCCAACAAAGCAAAGAGTATCCGTAAATCTCTTGCTGTTTTTCTGTAAATGGATCTCAAACAATCACTCAATTTCTGCAATTCAATGAAAATTTTCGGAACTTATCGAATTTTCATTTGAAGCACTTTGTTCAGAATCAGTGAAAATTATCTGTAATTCAAGCCACATTTTTTCTTATATTGTACCTGTGTTCCTAGAACTTTATTGATTTGGACATCTAATCAGATTCAAAAACACATTTGAATGACATTGCAGTGTGAGTATGTATGAACTAAAGAATAACAAAATGAAATTCCTCGACGTCATAGTTGAAGGTGCTCCGGAGTGCCCAAACAGGATTTTTGTTTTTTTTGCTTCTCATTATCGACATTATAAACTTTTTCGCAGAGTGTTAAATGTTCCTATATGAAATAATTAGTACATTAAACTATAGTATATTAGTTATTTGATAATTCTATAGTACAGATAATAGACGTATCACATGTGGTAGATAAGATCCACCAGGAAAATGCAGTGACTTCTGAGTGATTTCCATGAGTATGCCTTCTTCAGAGCTGTGCAGCTTCCCCCCCCCCCCCCAAACGGTACAAAAACTTTGATGGAAATTCGATCAATACAGGAAAAATGCATGAGCTATAAAATAAGAAAATAAAATTCACGGCATCTGATGGGAAGGTGCTCGAGAGCGCCCATAAACAATTGTTTTTCAATTTTGACGGCCCATTTTCGACACTTTAAGCTCTGTGAAAAAGTGTAATATGCAATTATTTACTGTAAATATTACATCACAAGAGGGCTTATTCTCTCCACTGTAAAATGAATATTTATTCATCAAATAAGATCTATTCGATCCTGAAATATTGCCCGGCTAGCACTGAAAAATGCCGAAAACAGATCAATTTTTAAACTTTGGCATACTGTAGCGGCATGAATTTTCCTTTTCAAGCAAAACCAATGATACCATGGAACTCAGTGCACGAAACTACCCAGAATTTCTCATTTTGAGATATGATTATTTTTCAACTTATCATAGGGAAAGTAGAACCTCTCAGAAATCGTGTCTTAATTCCCTGTTGTCGAAAATCTTTTCCACCAAAAAATCGGGGAAATTCGTCTGCTTACACTCGGGATAATTTTTTTGTGTTAAGTGACCGCATCCATTGAATAATCCCCGGTCGAAAACCACTTCCACCAAAAATCAAAATAATACGCTGGTTTACACTCTGGATAATTTTTCGTGTAAAGTAACTGCGTCCATTGAATCCCTCGCGGTTGAAAACCAATTCCACCAAAAAATCGCTAAAATATACTTGTTTACACTCATGATAATTTTTTTGCATGACATGACTGCATCCATTAATACTCCATAGCTGAAAACCCCTACTCACAAAAAATCGCAGAAATACATTTGTTTAGACTTGGGATAATTTCTTTGTGTGAACTGATTGCATTCATTGAATTTCCCACGGTCGAAAACATCTTCCACGAAAAAATAACAAAAATACGCTTGTTTACACCCGGGATAAAATTTTGTGTAAAGTGAACATGTCGATTGAATTACCCTAGCACCCCAAAAATCCCTATAAGGCTACCGGTTCGATTGAAACTGCAGAAAATTCTAGCACCGTGTGTAACGACCAGATTTGTGTGAAGCACTTTACTTTAACCAATGGCGTTACAGCGGGAACAGCTATAACGGAATGGGGGCGTGGGCGGTATTACGGGGTGATACAGCTACAATGATCGACGGCTGCTTGCGACGTCGAAACGACAATACAAAAACGCGTCTCGATTTACAATAACGAATGGGGGCCTCGGTTTAAGTTGCTTTCGTACAATTGGCCGCTTGCAAATATAAAAAGACGGGGGCGAGCGCGGTTTAAAACAACGAATTCGAAAATCCAAAAACTCTAACCAATAATAACCAAAAATCACGCTTTGCTTCTTCTTTTATACGACGTTTTTGGCCACTCCCTGGGCATCACGGGAGGTCGTGCTTCTGTCCATCTTCTTCCACCAATCGTCGCTTCCTGCTACACTTTTTATGCTTTCTTAGTTACGCCTTTCTAATGCTTTCCTGGTACTGTATGCTTTTCGTGCTTCGCTTGCTTTCTATGGTGGGCTTAGCCACACCTTTGTGCTTCTGTGCATGCTTCCTGTATCGGTTTCTCTGTATACACATGTTTTGTGGGGCCGCCGCTACCCTTACACTTGAGACTACTGTCTGGCGGGGCTCCTACGTATTTTACTGTGTGCAGGTGTTGTTTACGATTTTTACGGGGGATTATGGTAGCTGTGGAATGTGTAGTTTAGTGTAGGTTCTAGGGGACCAGCTGCTGTTTGTGCAAATTAATTGGGGCATCTTAATTGGGCTACCGGGGTGTGAACGGATCAAAATAAAGTACTTCACGTAATTTTGTAGGAATGTTTGGATGTGAACCCCAGACACCCTTGAGATGATAAAATACGAAAATGAATAATATTTAATAAATGTTTATCACATACAGTATGCTATATATTTACAGTACTGCTTTAGCAGGTAGGTTACATGTGCATTATGCTGCAAAAAATTTTTTTATGAAGCCTAAAGGAACATTTATATTTGCTTTTTTCGGCAGAATGGAATGGAACACAATGTTACCAAATGAAAGGGAAATTTTCGTTCCGTTCGGTTCGGTTGGGGGTTACCGTCAGTCTTTTTCTAGAAAGTTGCTGTTACCTTTTCCGATCGAAAGTGAATTTTCAGGCTGAATGCTTCAAGCTGTTGGCCATCGGTTCCGTTCCGTTCCATCGAAAAAGGCAGGTATAAATGACCCTTAAGTATTATATAACAAAATTGCCGAATTTCGCGGTTCTCGGGACTTTGGACCACCATATAATTGAATTGAAGCCATATTTTAAAAAATGAAAAATCGCATTTGTGATTGCATCCTCAAGATACCTAGGCCGAAGTACGGAGCTTGGATATGGCACACTCATTGTGGGGCATGGTAGAACTGGGGGGCCTCAAAAAGTGCGTTTTTTGCATGTTTTTGGGGCCCGACCGAGCACAACATGCAGATAGAGACAAAATTACAAAAGGCACTTCATAACTTTCCCCTATGCCCGAAATTATGAAAAAAATCCGAAGGTTCTAGCACTTATCTTACCGTTTTGGCTCTAGGGGGGACATGAAATTTGGGGGCTATATTATAGGTCAATGCTATCGCGCCACCTATGATCCTGTCAGACCTCGATTTACCTTTTACAGTGGGTATTTGATAACGCATAAATATTTATTGTAAACGATACAAAAATCCTTAATTCACAATTATTAAGGAAAATAATTAAAACGAAAGAAGAGACCAACAGGTCTCGAGTATTGCTATTTATGTGCAAGCTTATCAGTGAAGTTTTCCTAACGTTTATTGGTGTCTCGGTTTACTAGGTCATGTCAGTTTAGGACTGGCATTTGCGCTGGCCGAGGCTAGCTAGAATAAGGTTTGCAGTGGTCGCTAGTGTGGAAACTAGCTAAAGGTTTCATGAAAGTTTATCTTTGGTTTATTTAGTTACTGGCTTATTCTCAGCCAAACTAGTCTCAAAGATTGACGTTTCATGTTTATCATTCAAGTTCAGTTTCTATATTGCTTATCAGAAGTTTATGACATATTTGCACACTGGACTTAAAAGAATGTACGTTGTGTCTCAATATAAACATAAACAAAAATAACATAAAAATTTACCTAAAAATTTGCATATAAGTTTTACTGCCTCTGACAACCCCTTACTCTACACTTTTTGTGCTACTATAAACCTATTATGCTACTATAAAACAAAATAAACCACAAGCTCATTTAGAGCCTTTTTGGACACCTTTCCATAGGATGTCCGGAATTTTTTCTTGTTTCTCTAGTCACTTATGTCCAACAAATTATGTTGAAATTCCAACCGGATTTATGTACCGTTTTGGGAGCTGTAGATGTCTACACATCTGAAAAATTGATACAAAAATGCTATTGCCATCAAACACGTCATCAAACGGATGCAGGAAACGTTGGAACAGTTCAGATTAGATGAACAAAAAAGATATGGTTCGAAAAAATCACACTGGCATAATTTCATCGATCTATTCATAATAATTGTTGTGCAACAGTAGACAGGTGATAAAAATGCATGAATGAAATCTAATTTACTGTTGCCATTCCATCGTGGCGGTATCGATATCGTTTCACGTTAATTTCGATTATCTTGGAAAAGATACAACAAAAATTATTCTTTTCAGTAATTCAATTGAAAAAATTTAAGCTACGAATTTACATTACAAAATAAACCACGACTGTCTGGCCTATTTCCTATACGGTGTGAGGAAGTGTCCTAAAGTTAAGCTGCATTTATACTTCATGGCACACGACAACAGTCGTGAACAATCAGACAGCACCAGGTAAAACTGAACTTAAATATGATTGGTTGCACGTCACGTGCACTGAAATTCGATTGATCGCAGCTGTCCGTGAGCCTGATGTATAAAAGTGGCTAAAAGCACCCTGCATGGGTAGGGCTCAGATCCGCAGCCTAGTGCATATCCGCAGCCTAGTGCATATTAGCAGCCTACTGCACATCAGCAGCTTTAGTCAGATCCGCAGCCAAAGAATATTTTATTTCATTTTTTTTGCCATCCGTGAAAAACATACTTGTATACGTTGTACGAAAATAGTCCAATACTACTGATGTTTGAAAAATAGACACATTACAGTACAGGCAATGGAGCGTCTGACCGTTTTATCCTTTTGTAACACAAATGATAAAGTTAATTAGTGACCCGTGATAAATCTATATCTTTCTGGAACAACAGAAAATGTAATAAACACATCAAAGTCATCACACACATACACAACATGCACACACACATATGCTTCTGTATTAAAAAAAAATACCAGAGCAAATTCGACTTTTCTAATTTGCCAAATTCACCTCTTATTGCGTACAAAAATGGACTTTGGTGAAGCAAATGCTGCATCAACGAACAAGGAGTTTACGAATTTCGCAAAAAATCTTCCAAAGTTCTTCGGAATGTCTAAATTAATGAGTATTGGATTTGTGTTGAATGCGAGAAACTAAAGGACGCTGAAAATCCACAAGAAAGTTGCTGCCTAATTATCATTTGCAATAATCGAATTGTTAAGGACCCCGATATTGGTCATCACACGTCTTGTACAGGTAAGAATGCTAATGACGGAGCCTAAAAGTGAAAATGAAAGAATTTTTTGCCAGTCAACTGTATATCAATATAGGACAAAGTATAGAAAAAATCTCACTTTCTCGAACATTGTAATTTAGAAACATTTTGTGGTAAAAGAGTAAAAACAGTACAGTGATGCAAGCTTTCCAATCAGACGATTTTCTGTATAAATCATTACACTTTCACATTTTCAACTGTAGGAAAAAGCCAAGGTCAAGCCGATGCCCAAAATCTTAATTGTGAAGCATGGCAAAATTGCAAAAGGAGTTTGAAAAGACCACTGGAGGCCCATACCAATATGAACTCTGAAGTAGTAAAGCGTTTTTGAGATCCAGAACAAGCCGAACAAGTCGAGCAACATCTGCAAGATTACAAGTCCATGAAAAGTGCTTTACGTCTTTGGTCCAGAAAAGGGCCCATACACATGGAGAATGTTTACGATTTACCAATAGAATATCAGGTAAATAAATCATATAATGATCGAGAAAAAAGAGTGATAAGAAGGCAAACAAACACAAAACAAAAAGTAATAATAATGGTAAAAAATAACACAAAAAATAAATAAAAACAATAAAAACCAGACAAACAAAAAAAGAAACAATCACTTTGCCTCTCGATTAATTCAGAATATCTCCCCTTTTTAAAGGTCACTGAACGCAGTCAATTTGCTGATGAAGGTGCCCCATATTTTTGTGGACATGTGTTCAAATTTATGTTCAAATCATGAGCAAATGGTACTGGCTTTTATGTCAGATCAAGATACGAGCGTAATTTCCGAGTCGGGTCATTTTATCATGGACGGCACATTTAAAGTTACTCCTGATGGGTTCACTCAACTATACATGATACATGCGTGGGGGGCATTTGAGTTTGAAGCTGTTCAAGTCTGCCATGCATTGATGCATCAAAAAACGGTTGATCCTTATGTGTATCTCCCAAATATGCAACAAACTCATGAACAATCATAATGAAATCAGTGCCTTACAATTTGTCCACACAGATTATGAAATAGCAGCATGCAATACTGTTCAGCAAGTTTTCTATGAATTCATCATAAAAGGTTGCAATTTTCACTTTTCTCAAGCCTTGAATCGAAAGTTATAAAGTTTAGGCTTACACAACGTTTGGAATGATGACCAGGGTGCAGCAGAATGGATCGCCGGATGTATCAGAGCTCTTGCTATGTTACCAGTCTGTCTAATTCCATGTGCATTTGACATGCTTCAAAATGAACCCCCAGATTTGAACGATCCGTTACAAAATGAAAAATTATGAGCTTTTTGCAATTATTTTCAAGAAATGTGGATAAATGGTCATTTTCCCTTATCAATCTGGAGTCATTGGGATAACATTGGGCCCCATACCACAAACCACGCAGAGGGCTACCACAATCGACTAAATTTGGCTGAAGTTCGGGATATGCATTTGGCTGTACGAAATTTTTTGTATTTGCTTCAGCCAATGGCATAATGGAGATCAAATTCGTGTACAAAATTTAAGGCGCAGCTTTTATACAGCAAAACAGCGTGACGAAGTTTATGTTAATTTAGACAACAGGATCCGAAATGCACACTACACTTTTCTTCAAATTAGGAGCAATATATGGCAAGTGAATGACTTCAACGCACAGCTTTTACAGCCACATATTTTTCAATTTTTGATGAATGAAATCCGTTTTTCCTTGCGTTTTATGCGTCATTTGGTTGGTAAGAAACTGCATGTAGTCTTTCAGGATCCAAACAACGCATAATTTTTTTGTTTTAAAAGTAAATTTCCACCAGCACCTCATGCGTTTATGTTCCTGCAATGAAACAGATATGAATACATACTATATTTTTTGGCTGCGGATCTGACTAAGGCTGCTAATGTGCAGTAGGCTGCTGATGTGCAGTAGGCTGTGGATGTGCAGTAGGTTGCCGATCTGCATCCCAATCACCCTGCACACCACTCGATGCTAGCCAGATGAAAATAAATCAAACAATAGTCCATCGTAGCGCCTTTCCAATGCAGCAAAAGGCACAGGAATAACTCTTGCTGTGCAAATGGATTCCAAACAATCACTCGATTTCTGAACTTCAATCAAAATTTTTGACCTCTCATTTTAGGCATATCATCAAAGCTATATAGTCTGTTTTTCTTGAAATGCTTCTATATTATGAAACTGGAAAGCAAGTAGTATTTCAGGTTTTCGTCATTTGCTGATAAACAATATGTTGTAGTGTGTTTCCGCCGATTTTTCACGATTTTCTAATAGTTTGTCAAATTCGTAAAAACGCCCGCAGGTACAAATGTGTGACCATGGCCGACCTGGCCTAGTGCAATGCTTACTGTAGAAGACGGTTTTTGTCAATTAGTAGTGTGTATTATTGTTTCTTCTCGTGCGTCTTGCCTCTCATATCATAATTGCCGTTTTTGCCTGTACATTACTCGCCTGGTTTTTATGTTGGTAAGACATCATGTTTTTTGGAAGGGACGATTTTTAGGTAAGTTTTATAAATAAATGTTTAGTTAGAAAAGTGTTTTATCTGTGTCCAAAAGTGTGTTACCTTGTCTGACTAGTTTTAGTCAGGCATTTCTTGGGAAGATAGTATTCTGTTCTTGACTTCTCCCCCCTGAGTGAGGAGTCATTCCGAGGTTTAGGGCAGGTGCAGGGAAGCACTGGCGTTTAGGTCAATCCCTGGCTATCTCTCCTGCACTTCAATTCTTCTTACTGATTTCAACTCCTTCCTCCGACCTGACGGATCAAGGAGGCAAGAAATTGGCCAGAGCCGCCCCCAAACGCCCATCTCATTTTCAAATACAACAAATATATCATATTGTAACGACCAGTTTTGAGAAGCACTTTACTTGATCCGGAAACAACGTACGTTACAGTGGACAAAGGGGCGCGGGAGGTGGTAGCAATGGTAATATAAAATGACAGTCGAGGGTCGCTTGATCATCGATTAGGAAAATGAACTGCACGCTCGGCTTGCAAATATAACAATGGCTCGGTTTAATTGCTTTCGGATAAAACAGATTGCTTGCAAATGAAAGAACAGCGCGAGATATCTAACTGCGATACAAACACAAGAACTAAGTAAATCATGCTTTGCTTCTCTTTAAATATGGCGCTTTTGGCCACTCCCTGGGCGTCGGGAGGTCTTGCTTCTGTCCATCTTCTTCCCCCAGTCGCCGCTTCCTGCTACGGTGGGCTTAGCCACACCTCTGTGCTTCTGTGCATGCTTCTGTATCTATTTCCTCTGTGTACACATGTTTTGTGGGACCATCGCTACCGTCCCACTTGAGACTACTGTCTGGCGGGGCTTTTACTTTTACTGTGTGCAGGTGTTGTTTACGATTTTTATGAGGAATTTCGGTAGCCGTGGAATGTGTAGTTTAGTGTAGGTTCTAGGGGACCAGCTGCCATTTGTGCAAATTAATTGGAGCGTCTTAATTGGGTCAATAGCAGCTAGGGGGGTGTGGAAGGATCAAAATAAAGTACTTCACGTAATTTTACAGGAATGTTTGGGTGTGAATCCCAGACACCTTTGAGATGACAAATTATGAAAATGAGATAATATTTAATGAATGACTATCAACATACAGTATGCTATGTATTTACAGTACTGCGTTAGCAGGTACGTTACAATATAAGACTGAAAATTTGTGAACATACTGACCTCCCCTTCAACATTTTTTGGATAGAAAAATTTTACAGTAACAGCTCTATGTGAATGATTTTAACGACAGTACTGATCCATGTCACTTTTCTATTTAGAAACATTTTATAAAAAAACAGACTATAGATCTATTTTATCTTAAAATGTATTCATTGTAATTTATTCGTTAGGAATTTCAGATTCACTAACGTTTTGGAATTATGGTGAAAATCTTTACAACTACCAGAATGGCATGGAAATTGGATTGAAATTTTATGACAATGGGCATGGCATCTTGTGGGAAAGTGTTCCAAATAACTTTTCATACTTTTTTGCCTCTTATTTGACAGTGGAGATTAAAAAATGCTTTCATATCAAATTATAGCCAATTGTCCCTCATGTAAAGTTCATTAGCATTTTTATCAGCTTTTCCCATATATTTTAGCTAGCTATAATTTTAGAATTTCTAGGTACTTTGGAGTTCAACAGTTGTCATTATTAATTATGTATAGTTTATATTTTCTTCAAGAATATTTGGAATTTTAGTTATAGAGTTTGAAGAATAAAAGTAGAAGAAAGGTTGCTCCCTACATTTGGAGGTCGTGCTGAGAGGCTAGGCTATATTTTGTGTGGATATTTAAAATTACGATTTGGAAGATTTTTTTTTGCTTTATCCTTACGTTTGATTTGCAAATTGGACTTTTTTGATTATTGTGATATTGTAGAACTTTGGACATGGCAAAGTTTCAGAGAAACCATCTCAGTTTACCGTTAACTCATGCAAAAACTACTGCTATGATGCAACAGCAACTTGATGATGTTGGTCAACAAATAGAACAACAATGTCTGGAATTGGAATGTTTACGCTTACAACAAGCTCAACCTTTATTCACCATACCAGGAATCAAGATCGGCAGTAAATTTTTCTGTGGTCGTCCAGGGGAAAATGTCGATTTATTTATTGATAGATTTAACAGACAATGCCAAGCAAATAATTATGCGGATGACCAGAAACATCTTATTCTACCATCCTTGTTATGCAAGGCAGCTGAGGTCATTTATCAAAATATTCCACCAGCAGAAAAACAGGCCATGAACTATGATGCACTCGTTCAACTTTTATGAACGCGATTTTCACCTACACATGCTTGCGAGTTGAAAAATGTTGAACTGCAAACGAGAATACAGCGTCAAGGTGAAAGGGTCACTGAATATGCAGTGTCAATTCAACAACTAGTTCATGAAGCATTTCCAGAGTTAGATAATGACACTAGAGACAAAGTTGTTGGTCGGTTTTTTGTTAATGGATTACTTCAACATCTTTGGCAATGTATATATCAACGAGGATGCCAAACTTTTGCGGAAGCTGAAGCTGCAGCTCGTGAAGCTGAAGCTCAATTCATGCTTCGAAATTGACATAACCACTTGCACGGCGTCCTACCAATGCATCAGTCAGTAAATCAAAATCAACTTCAAAGACAGCATCAGTCAAATCGAATAAATCATTCAAGAAACCAATCGTATCAACCACAAAGAAGTCGCACCATTGATGGTCATCCAATATGCTTTGGCTGTGGATGGCCAGGACATACAAAATTGAACTGTTATTCTCGCACAAATGGACCATTCAATCGTCCGCTGCAGAGATCACATGAACAACGGCAATGGGCAGCTCCCAATAATTCTCAATATCAAAGAGACGCTACAAATCAGGTGGATTATCGTCCTCAACACTCAACCTCAAATCGATCTTTGCCATGGTACGACAGCGGCCCTTGTGGTACCAATCCTCGTTTTACAAATCGTCATCAAAACCCGATCAATGGTATAATTTCTTATTACGGACCAAACCAACAACTTATGGAACACTCGGACAACAGTTGCAATGATATGGTAGTGGATTTATTGGATCAAAATCGAATCTTACGTCAACAAGTGGATCGCCTGGTATGTGAAAGTGTGCCAAATAGTCAGTATCAGGCAGAAGCCCAGATACATACAATTTTTGATGTTACTCGCACAGAAATTGAGAATTGTAGTTCAGTGTTTGTTTGCCAAAAATTTGATTTTCAGTCTGCTAGTCATACGTGTAAAATTAAGCCAGTTGCGAAAGTTTCAATGCATTGTGAGCTAAAAGCTGTATCTGTAAATTCGTGTCAGGATAAGCATTTTGAAAATAGATGTGTTAAGCCTAAGAAAGCTAAACGTTGTTGCAAGCATAAATTTGTAAAAGCTAAAAAGAGCTTTTCAATCAACCTTTGAATTTTACCAAATTTCTATTTTCAGTGGTAACGGGGGCAATTAATATTTTTCAGGCTAAAATTTTCAAAATTTGGACACAGCATGCGATACTAATTTTTTTATTTTTTATTTTGAATGTGTTTGTTTTGTTTGGTGCATGCAATTCATCCATGCACACAAGATTTTACGATTGTGGCTCTGGTCGTGCTGGATATTTGGTTTCAATTCCAGAGCAGGTACATTGCGTCCTTCCAAAAGTTGAAAATTATACGTTGCATGTGTTGTTAAATATTTATATCCCAAACCATAAGCTTGACCCTACTCATGCTTGGAAATGTCGAATTCGTCATCGTACAGTCTGTACGAATGTTGGATTTTTCGGATCTAAGGGCATAGTATCAGAAATTGTCAAGGAATTATCAGTGACTCAAAACGAATGTCATTTTGCAGCGTCCGCATATCAATGGCGTGGACAACAGCTCAACAGAATTACAAACAATTTGTTTACCACAAATAATACTTTGCATGTTGCATATAAATATTGTTGCAGTGATTTTTGTTCTTCTATGGAAAATTTTATTTTAGATGCTGGACAAATCGTTACACTAGATGGGCATACCCTGGCCAGTGACCTTGGGGATGTGGGGTCCTGCTACGCCTCTAGTGGGTTCTGTGACACATTCAGTGGCACAATAATATGGAATGCCACAAATTTGAAAGAGTCGTGTAAGTACATAAAATTGAACACATTTGTAGCAATGAAAAACGGCAACTATGTCATTGTGGATGATGTGCAAGGTGCATTTTCCATATCAAGTCACAAAGTTTCAGACTTGATTGGAAATCACTGTCTTCCAAAAACAGCCATTTTGACAGATCAAGGTGTGGCCTTGAACATATTTTACAATCATTCAAAACCAATAGAGCCGAACCCTTATAAAAATACAACAAATACATCATCATTAGTAGCTAATTCAGATGATGATCCTGTCAATTCAAAATTACAGTATTTAGCTGTTAAAATGCAAAATTTTGAAATGGTCAAATTTCGTACAACTTGGATTCAGCTTTGTTCTTTAGCCAACAGACAGCTTGATTTGGTTCACAAACTGCTACAAATTGATGCCTCCCTCGGCGCTCAAGTGTTACTAAAGAAAGAAAATATACATGCAACCTTTATGGGCGATGCACTATCAATAAGAGAATGTGATATTGTAGAGCCCAAAGAAGTTTTCTGGAGTTACAAAGTTAATTCCACTTGCTACACCTTTCTCCCAATTTTGTTAAACAGTACACTGAAATTCGTTCTTCCGGGCAGTCGTAAAGTGGTCAGCGTTTCACCCACCATCGACTGTCACCATGCTTCATATGGCGTTCACAAAAATGGACATGGCATATGGGTTTCACCAAAAGGCCCAATACAAGTCACTGATTTATCAATCAACATCCTTTTCAATCACAGTAATCTACCCATTACTTTCAAAAAGCCAGCTTTGTTTCATGACCGCCTAGCAGGTATTCCAGCATCGATAGGAATGCTTGATCACTATGTGTGGAAAACAGCTATACTCGACAAAAAAATCGAACACTTGATCCATTATGCATCTTCATTGTCAACACACCCTGATGCGTTCAAGTCATTTATGGACACAGTGGAAAAGTCTGTGGAAGGCATTGCTGCCATTTCTCAGAGGAATTTTGACCACATAGTTGGAAAAGCGTCTCAGGACTTATCACAGTTTTCACACACTTTTCTTTCAGGCCCACTACAAGTACTTTTCAATACAATAATCATCATTCTTGTGGTGTTTGCTTTAGTAACAGCATGCTACTTTTTTATTCACTTTAAGCTGTACAAATTTTGCCCACCTTTTGGAAATCGTCAGCGAAATCGTTCCCCTCTTTTGCCAATTTCTTTTTCAGCTTTATTACAAAAAGAAGCTGCTAATCTTAATCACTATCAGGAGCATGCTAAGTGTGACATTTCATTAATATCCAACCCAACAGTACCACCACGCCCAACAGCTCCCAATTTGCCGTCAAAGTCTCCAGTAATCTATGGAATTGGAAATGGGAATCAAATATTAATTTGGGTGCATGTGAATGGAGTGAGTGCTTTAGCATTAATTGACACAGGTGCCAGTATATCAGTCCTCAGTTCACAATTGGCAGAGGCGATCAATCCCAAAATTTTGTCACCATCGTCCGTGACAGCAAAATTCGTTTCAGGTCACAAATTGGACATTCTTTGTGAAGCAAGTGTAGACCTGCGAATTGCTGATAGCAAATTTTATGTCAGTTTGCATGTTCTGCATGACAGTCCCAACCAAGTTATACTTGGACGTGACTTTTTAGGGCGTTTTGCCAGGCAATTTTCAATCGATTTTCAACGAAAAATGGTGTCATTTGGTGATAATATAAAAACGCCATTGATCAATTACCCTTTTCCTAGTTTTGACGATTTTGAAATGTCTACTAATACTCCCTCGATCTTTAAATTTGCTCCACAATTGGACAATGAAAATTTTGCCCGCAGAAACTGTACATTTGCAACCTAATTCCGTAACTTTTGTACCAATAACAACAGACTTTTCACCAAAATCAAGGTTCATTCTGTTTTCTCCTTCGCCTGAATTTCTGTTAAAAAATAACGTTTTTTGCAACCCACAACTATTGACCAATGTGGACAAGGCAGCCACATTGGCTATGTCAAACTTATCAATGTGCCCAATCACATTGTACAAAAATACCCGATATGGAATTCTTACTGAATATCAGTACAAAGAAGAACAAATTTGTTTGATTGAAAGATTTGACATGAACATATTCGCTAACAATTCAAATTTGTCAGTTCAACAAAAGCAAGAACTTGGAGAATTTTTGAATACAAATTGTAAAACTTTTGCATTCATGGATCAAGAATTGGGAAGAACTAATCTAGTGAAACATCAAATTCCTACCACAGAAGGACCCATTAAGCAACGCCCTTATCGTTCGTCATTTCATCAACGTCAAAAAATTAAGGAGCATGTGCTCAAAATTCTCCAAAATGGAATAATTGACCATTCCAAAAGTCCGTGGTCAAGGCCCCTTGTTCTTGTTTCAGAGAAAGACGGGGGTGATCATTTTTGCATTGACTATAGAAAAGTCAACGATGTTACGGTAAAGGATACCTATCCACTTCCCAGGGTGGACGATATTGTGGATACGATCGGAAATTCGAAATATTTTTCTACGTTGGATTTAGCCAGTGGATATTGGCAAATAGAATTAGAAGATCATGACAAATCCAAAACTGCTTTTGTTACACAATCAGGGCTGTACCAATTCAATGTAATGCCCTTTGGCCTATCAAATGCTCTGGCAACCTTCCAACATCTCATGGAAACAGTGTTGCGGGGACTACAGTGGAAAATATGTTTTGTGTACTTGGACGATATATTGGTCATCCGCCAATCATTCGATGATCATTTGAAAAATTTAGAAGTTATTTTCAAATGCCCATCAGATGCAGGACTAAAACTAAAACCAAGTAAATGCAAATTTTTCAGAGAAGAAATTCCGTTTTTAGGCTATATTATATGCAGTTCTGGTATGAAGCCTGATCCTGCAAAAACAAAAGCAGTGCAAAATTTTCCAATTCCCAAGAGTGCTACCAAACTGAAATCATTTCTGGGATTAGCATCATATTACCATCGTTTTGGCAAAGGGTTTTCAACAATTGCTTTCCCATTGTTGAAGCTATTAAAGAAAAATTCGCGTTTTATTTGGACAGAAAGCTGCCAGAATTCGTTTGATCGACTCAAGTCAGCACTGGTCAACACACCAGTTTTACGGTTTCCAGACTTTCGCCTACCTTTTATTGTGCAAACGGACGCTTCAATGCATGGTTTAGGTGCCGTTTTAGCACAAAATTATAATGGAGAAGAACATCCAATAGCCTTTGCAAGCAGAAGTTTGAACAAAAGTGAAAAGAAATATGCCACAATTGAACAAGAAGCACTTGCAATTGTGTGGGCATTGAAAACTTTCCGTCCATACATTTACGGACAACTGTGCACCCTGTACATGGATCACGCGCCTTTACAATATTTGAAGAAATCAATTTCGGAAGCATCCCCTCGATTAACCCGTTGGGGTCTCGTTTTGCAGCAGCACAATCTTGACATAGTGTACAAGAAAGGAAAACAAAACTCGAATGCTGATGCATTATCGCGGATTCCAGCAGATGCACTGACAGAAGAGATCAACGAAATTTCTACAATCAAGAATGATGCTCTTCAAAAAGCACAAATCAAGGATGAAATTTGCAGTGGTTTCATTACGTTTTTGGAGCAAGGCAAATTAACAGACAATGATGATCTGAACAAGTGGATTCTCAAAGAATACCCTCATTTTGTCATTAAAGAAGGCATATTGTATCGAAAGAACAAATCAGGGCATGAAGACACCGTAGTTCTTCCAAAAGTTTTTATACGAGAAATACTTGACGCCTTTCATGATGATTTATTTGCAGGTCATTTAGGCTATATGAAAACGTCAAGCAAAATAGCAGCCCGCTACTTTTGGAAAAATATGAACAGAGACATTTATAATTATTGCAAAAAATGCTTATCATGCGCTACTCGAAAAAATCCACACACCAAGGAAAAACGTCCATTAATTCCTATTAAAGTGGGAGGGGAGCCCTTTTCCCAAATTGCTATGGATATTCTAGGGCCTCTTCCATTGTCATACTTGGGTAATAAGTACATAATAGTGTTTGCCGACTATTTGTCACGTTGGCCTGAAGCGTACGCCTTGCCAGATCAAAAGGCAGACACGGTTACTCGAATTTTTGTTGAGAAAATTGTATGCCATTACGGAGCACCATCTAGCCTTTTGTCCGATCAAGGGTCGAATTTTACATCCGACCTTATGACGGAAATTTCGATTCTTTGCAATACTAGGAAAATATTCACAACTAGTTATCACCCACAGAGGGATGGGTTGGTTGAAAGATTCAACCATACATTAGCAGATATGATATCCGTGTACGTAGCAACCAATCAAAAAGATTGGGATAGTTTTCTACCATTCATTTTGTTCGCATACAGGACAAGTAAGCAGGCATCAACCAAACTCTCCCCATTTTTCATCCTTTACGGGAGGGAAGCCCGGTACCCAATTGAAAGAGTTTTTGGGGAGGATTTCAGATATCAAGTCGATTTGGATGATTATGTTACCGATTTCCGAAAGAAAATATCCAATGCATGGGCATTGGCTGAGCAGAACATTACACAGGCGCAGGAGCGACAAAAGCAATATTACGATCAGAAAACGCATGTGCATGATTTTCAGGAAAATGATCTGGTTATGTTAAGCATGCCAACTTCAAAACCGGGTCTTGCATCGAAATTATTGCATAAATGGCATGGTCCCTTTAAAATTTTAAAAATGTGCACCCCTAATGCTGTAATTTATAATCGGACTAATAAAAACAAAAGCCAGAAGGTTCATAATACAACCGGAAAAATCTTTTGTCGCAGACCCTAATTTGGAGTCTGAAATCGATTAATTTCAAATCTTATTTTTTTCCAACAAAATATTTTCACCACAAATATACCTCAGTTATCATATCTTTAAAAAAAAATTTTCTTATTATCATTTTATGCTCCATTTTAGCTTAAAATTTCGGTATTGCAGAAAATTCTAAAGTCTTATTTCTACATTTTCTCAGAATTTTTATTTTATTTGTGCTATGTTTCGCGGATTCACAGTTGGTAAAATTTTATTTTAATTTCGCACCAGCATATTTTAGCAGTTTTTTTTATATGTAAAATTATATTTTATAGTTGAACTTTGCCCTTATTTATATTTGTATATTCATTAGCATTGTTTCGCGTAGAATTTTCTTTAAGGGGATAGGAATGTAGAGTTCATTAGCGTTTTTATCAGCTTTTCATTTTAGCTAGCTATAATTTTAGAATTTCTAGGTACTTCGGAGTTCAACAGTTGTCATTATTAATTATGTATAGTTTATATTTTCTTCGAGATTATTTGGAATTTTAGTTATAGAGTTTGAAGAATAAAAGTAGAAGAAAGGTTGCTCCCTACACTCGCATATAATAAGTGTTTTACCATAGGATTGACCTTTCTATGCTTCGATAATTTGAATCGCGTGTGCATAACATGAAATGCTAAAAATTGAAAAATTCCGGTTTAGGATACTGTAGCCACGCGAATTTCAACTTTTACGCAAAATAATTTCATGAACGATACTCCTTAACTCTTAACTAAACTCGATAACTCTTTTAAAAATAATCTCCGTTCAGTGCGAAAAATTTCCAAAAAAATTTCACACGGCTAAAAAAATATATTTGCTCTGCGCAGAAAAAGCTAAGCAAATGACCAGCGATACGCCGGATTTTGAGATTTCAACTTTTCAAAGCGCACCAACTGTATCACGATCTTAACTCCCAAATTTTTTTCATTAGATAAGAATCATGTGCAGGAAATTTTTTTCTCATTTATAACTTTTTTCCTAACGAATAGCCTTCAATTTCGTCAAATTTCAATTGCCGCGTTTTCCCCGGTAAAACAGTATAATGTGCGCACGCGCGGTAATTGAACAGGCAATACATACTTCATTTTATCTTTTTTTCGGTTACAAGCATTTAGAAAAAAGACTAAAATTTCAACTACTGTTCCAACCTTACATAATACATATATGTTGAGAGCTCAAAAAAAAATTTCAAAATAATATATGTAATCATTTTTTTTTAAAAGCATGCTAGAATTCATCAGTTTCAATCATAATTTTATTATTCGACACAAGATTTTTTAGTACTAATTTTCATGCCTAAAGATGCAAGACAATGCAGAATAGCAATCTCACAGCGCCAAATTGGTTTATTGTGACATATTTGGATAAAATTTTGGCGGACCTGCGCCCCAAAATTTCTTGCAGTCAATGCATACGTAATCATAGGTACCGCCGCTAGATATGTCTTTCAACTGTGTTAATTTTTTCCGAAGTTTTAAGAAAGCTTTGTTGGAGAGAGCAAACAACTGCATAAATTATTTCAGTACAAATTATTTCGATTCCGCCCTTAACTTCGTTAAGAACTGCTGGTGAAATTTTGGTTTTTTTCATTAAATTTTGTTTAATTTTTGAAAAAACGAGCAATGTTCAATTGTGAATATCTTCATAAATATTTTTTTTCGTTAATTTTTCACCGAAACGTCTGGGAAGCCTTGACAAAGATTTCTGAAAGTTTTCGACCTGTGCCTGTATATTCTAAAAGAACATATATTGGATTTGTGAAAGTTTTTCAGTGAATTTTTTTGCCATTTTTAAAAAAAATGTGAAATGGTCAATTTTGAATTTATCCATAAATTTTTTTATTTTTTTGCTAGGACTCGTAGGAGGCCTTGGGGCACATGCGTGTAAATTTTGAGCCGTGTCCCGCAGCTTCTTGTTAAGCAAGTGCTGAAAATATGCAAATTTTTAAATCTAATTTTCAAAGTTGTTTGACTTTAAAAGCATAGCTCGTAGACCGAGTGTGTTGTATTGGAATTCCATATGCACGCCAGGTGTGAGCATCATCTCCTCTACTTAATACAAAAAACCGCTTGGTGAAAGCTCAAAAATACAGAGGGCTGCAGTGTAGATAAGTAGAAGTGGTCAATTTTGGTCAAATTCATAAATTTTTGAAACTTTGAACCTTGATATTTCGGCGAATTCTAGATTTTGTGTAAAGCGGTTTGCACCATTGAACTCAGCGTAAAAAGTTGTATAATATGTGTAAAAGTCGCTTTATGTTAATTTTTGACGTGTCTGACGTAGGGATGATGCTAACAGAAATTGAGTCTTAGCCAAGGTCGAACTTCTCAGAAACTGCGTTTTGATTTTTTTAATTTTATACAAAATTTTTTTAAATCCTATTTTCATTTCATCCCAAATATTAGTATGTACTTCCTGAAATGAGACTTGCGGCTACATAAAGCTTCACTCGAGGAACTGAACGTAGTCCGCTGAGCTACATTTTCCTTTCATCATATTTCACAGTAAGAATTCATGTAAATACTGCTCAGCGTCATTTCCAGGAGACTCAGACATTTTCAGTTTTTCGTAACACTAAGTTCGGCAAAATACCGAATCAATACCAATCAACCCCAGCTTTCGAATTTTCTCTTTGAACGTATTTTAGGAATAACAGAAAAGCATAAAAACCGAATTTGTTTGAAAACTTCCACGGTAAAAATTTTTTTTTTCAAAAATCTTCACTGCGAACGATCATAGGCGGCTTGTAGGAATCGACGCATTTTTTCAACCATTTCAAATCGTCATCCGTCATAAATCTTCCCGCATTTACGTCGTAATTGTTTATTACATCGTCTAAACGTTCAATTTCGCAACTATGCGGCATGTGTACGGAAGTCGGGAAGTAAGTCTTGACGAAAGGTTCCAAAACATCACGTAGAAAATTTTCATGCGTTCCATTTTCGTCGGACGAATTCATATTTCGGCCGCGTAATAAAATTCGTACGGCCAAAATGACGTAATAACAGGCGAGGCGTTCGCTTCCGACTTCGATATATTTTTTGAACGTTTCGGACGGATTTCGGAAGAAATGACGCCAAAAATTCGAATCGCCTGAATTCCACCGTTCTATCATGTATGCTGAACGTATTGAGAACAAACAAATGGGCAACCACAACTTCGGATCATTTTTCGATTCCGTACCTCCAAATCCTGGGAAGCAAAAAACAAGGAACGTTATTTAATCCGATATTATCATTTATTACTTGTTTCCACTTCCAAACGTTAGAAGATTCCTCTCTACTTTAAACTGTCGAAAGTAATGTGGCATTTTTAGTTATGCAAAATTGGAAAAGACTGGGACATAGTTATGCTTTTAAAGTCACACGATGCCTTCATTTGCACATAAAAATTGTTTTTTAACCTTGAAATCCTGCCAAAAACGTGCAGAGTGGATAACAGATTTACCAAAAAATGCATATAAAAAAAGCAACATATTCATAACATCTGAACAAAAAGACATTTCCCAGAAATTAATTAACTATTTACAAAAATTAGTCTTCGGATCAATTTTAAAAAGGAGAAAAACTTTTTTTGGACATACGAAATCTTTTTTGGGAATTTTCCGCGCAGATAGCAAATTTTTTAGACCGTTTGTGCTGCTGCTCATATTGATGAAAAGATGCAGTTTGGGCGATATAGCAGATGAAAATCTCAAATTTCTTTAACACTTAATGGCTATAAGCTATAACATTCAATACAAATAAACTGAAATGCAGCCAAAAAGAAGTCTATATCAGTTATCCCTCAAAGGTTTCATGAATCTGCGATATCTCACTTCGTATTAGACTGGGAAAAACTTTTTTCTGATGATATTATGAAAAATGAAATTTCCCGACCGTGATGAATACGAATTCGTTCATTTTCTTCTACTTCTTAATTCACTTGTGAATTAAACCAGAAGTATGAAAAGATATCGCTGATCGCACATTTTAGAAGTCTTCGTATTCGAAAATTCTTCGGCGGTTGGCGTCGGAGATTTTACCTTCGATATTTTTTGTCATTCATGGTATCTCATATTATTCCCGTATTTCGTTGGGTGAAAGATTTTTCGATTGATTTGCACAATTCTTCTCTCGCTAGAAAGTCTTCCGCACATTGTAAACACATACATGCACAGCATAGAGATTCTGCTGGGGGTCAGCCAGGACAGGGGGTGGAATACAAAATTTTTTTCCGTTCTTGATAACGAAAAGAAAAGTCTCAGAAAGTCTTCTAACGCCCAAGCAGCATATTCTTCAACCTATATTTGTCAGATTTGTGAAATTATTTGGTTAGACACCTTTTTGTTTGGTTTGGTTTGGTTAGGCACTTTTTAAAGTTTTAATGTTACTTTTTTGAAATCAAGTATACTTTGTTTAGAAAAATTGTCAAGCTACAGCATCATTTCCATTTTTATGGCGACTTTCTCTTCTCTCTTGCTCATTTCTCTTCGTCATTTTCTCAATCATTGTTGGAAAAGTCAAATCTGCTGGGGGTCGGCAAGAATCTGCTGGGTGTCAAACCCCCAACTCCCGCCCACGTGCACGTTTGATTTTTACTGTGAAACGATAACGACATTATTCTACGCTGAGAATGTGAAGCCTTCATTTATGTATAAGTGTTTGGAAGATTTGTGCTCTAGCGTAAATCCAATTCAAATCTATAAACAATCAGCCATAATCGCAGAAATGTCCGCATCAATTTTTTTCGCACAATAATTCTAAATTAATAATTTAAAAAAATTTCGCTTGGTTTTTGCATGATTTCACTTGGAGCGGAGAAAAACTTTCGCGTGCGAATAAAGATTGTTTCGCTTAAGACATACCGAAAAAAACAAGTGAAGTTGTTCATGAACTGGATAGTTGAAAGCATACATGCATGCAGAGCATAGAAATTTAGGGCGAAATCAGCCACAATTTTTTTCTCAGGAGTAGTCGGTAAAGTTGATCAGAATGCTTTAAAACTTTCAGTGTGCTTTCATTACCAATAGAAAAAATTAAACTTTAACCCTGGTAATTTTCAACATTTTTAAATGAAATTTCCAAGGTTTATATGATCAGGTCTTGAAAGAGCACTGAACAATTTTAAAATCTTACTCATTTTAATGCAACGGACCAGCGTGATCTGGAGAGGGGTCGAGCGACTTTTTTGGGGGCAGGGGTCACCGATTCCCCAAAATTTCAGGGAGAAGCTCCCTGAAGAAATAAATCGATTTTTTCACAACAAAACCAGAGAAATGGTTCAAATAATAATGATTGTTGTCTAAAAAACTTAAAGAATGTAATCATGGCGCGAAGCGTCGAGAAAATTGACGTTTTTAGTAATTTTTTGTTCAAAAATTGGTCACCCATCCATATGCCCGGCGATTTCTGTGGGGTTCCTATAACACGATTTTTGCTCAATATATTTTTGGCAACATTTATTTAAAGAAAAATTTACTTGTATATTCAACCCCGATAACGCCACCTCCAGGAACATATATGGTCGAAAATATAACCTTTATACTTTATACTGTACACAATTCAATATTAAATAAAATAAATAGAGGGAAAAATAAAATAAATTGAAGAATGAAAGATAAGAATTGTAGAAAATAATCAGGATAATTAGCTTTCCAGTATCTGTCCAACACAAACTTGAATAAATTTGACTGAACATATGACCGGTTAGCTAAACTTTAAGTTTGCAGTCGAAAGCGATAAACCCCGCAATGTTCCATCATCATTATCTGAAAACAATGGCATTTTCGGTCTAGAAAAATAAGCGCTTCTTTTTAGTACCAGACTCTAAATTTTGTATGAATACAAAAGAAGCCAAAATTTTGTCTGTATTCGAATCGATTCCCTACGTACGTGAAGTAAAAGGAAACCAGTACTGATCGATATTGTCCGTATCACACAAATGTTCACAAAAAGCGAATCTCAAGATGAAGTGCAATGTATACCTTCGATGAGGTCTGATCTTACCGCGGCAATTATTTTTTGTTTTACCAAGATTCACAAAGCTACCAAGTACGGAATTTCAGTATACAGTATGAGGATCGGATTCTGCCATTTTTGACTTTTTAGGATTGTGAATGGATAGATCGAATGCACGACTGATCAGTAGAGCTGTATCGAGTCCAAAACTTTAAGAATATCGGGTTCGGGTCCGGATCAGGGATTAAAATTTTGAGAATATTGGGTCTGGGTTCAGGTCCGAGTTCAGCAACATGGTCGGGTAATTTCGAGTTTCATTTCGGGTCCGGGTCCATTATATTTTTCTACATGCTATTCTGTGCGACATCATTAAGTCACGATTTCTGAGAGATTTGACCCACGGCTCTATTGACCTATGATAAGTTGGGAATTAATAATATCTGAAAAAGAGATATTTTGAGTGACTGAGTATTGTGGCAGCATTCATTCGGCGCAAAACTCAAAATTCGCATACCTACAGTACTCCAGAAGTTTGAAGTTTAAATTTTTTGGCTTTTCAGTCTCTATGCGTGTTTCGAAATATAAATCTCCAAATATTTATTATATACAGAAAGTATGAAAGAAATTTCCTGACATGTTACTTTACAGTTTGAATGAAGTCGAAATAACCTTCCTATGAAGCCTTATTTGGGCACCCCCTATAAGGTGCCGTGAAACCATTTCATTTTTGTAGCCACTAATGTCCAACACATTGTATTAAAATTTAAATCAAGTTTGTGTACCGTTTTGGCAGCTGCAGTGTCTGCACATCTTAAAAGTCGATACATAAGATGCTGTTTTACGCGACTAAATATGCCATCAAGGGGATGCACGAAGCATTTCATCGATCTATTCGTAATGGTTGTGAAACAACGTGCATCGGGAGAGATGCGACAAAAATATATTTTTTTCAGTAATTCAATTGAAAAAAGTCGAAGCTGCGAATAATGTTACAAAGTAAATGACGTCTGTCTGACTCTGGCCTATGTTAAAAGTAGAGCTTCACACCGGGTACCCGAATTACCCGGGTACCCGCGGGTAATTTCGGGTAATTGATTGTATTCAAAAAGGAAAGTAGATGGTGTTCAATGTTGTTCATGTATGTGTAGAATCGTACGGAGTGCATATTGAACAATCGTTGTGACCTTTACTCCAAGTGTCCCATTACCCCCAAGTGTGCCTTTACTCCAAGAATGCTATAAATTTTTAAAATTGCAATAAGTTTGAAATGATCTTTTGCAGCTAATCATTTTAAAAGTATTTGAATATGCAAACTTGACTCTATGGTAAATAGGAAAGGATAGTGAAGCAGGTGTTCAAAAGTTGTAGTTCTTTAACCGAAATTTTTTTATTAAAATGATGAAAATTTTTCAACTCATAGTTGAAGTTTTTATTCGTAATATGATGAACACAGTATGCATTGTTCGATAGCGTATCCAAGTGGCTATCGTGTATGAAGAAATTAACGTTGTAAAGTGCGATACAGGGGAAACCGTATCGGTAATCTCCTGCACCCAAGTTGCGTCGAAAAATCAGATTGCTTCATTATTTAACGCAGTGTTTACAAGTTGAGTTATAGAATCAAATTACTGACTCACATATATTTTTGCTCCTCAATTTTCATCATCACACAACGACTTCTCTAAAGACAGACTAATGTAATGGTCATGCAAAGTACGGAAAAGCACGTTCCGGCGTCCATTTTTGGCGCCGTTGTTTGGGCGCCAGACAGTTCGGCACTAAATCTTTACGGCACTAGCTGTTTTGGCGCCAGCTATTTCAGTGCCAGCCACTTTGGCGAAAGCTGTTTCGGTGCCAAAGTTCTTTTCTTTTTGTTTTATTTTTTTCTTCAGTTTTCTTTATCTCTCATATCGTTTTCTTTCTTCAACTATTATTTTTCTAAATATTTATTTTTCTTTTGTTTTATGTGTCTTTGTTAATGTTTTGGTTTATGTTCATGCTGTTCTTTCTTTGTCTTATAATACTTTCCTTTGTATTTCTTTTTCTTTCGTTTTCTATGTTTTGCTTTAGGGTTTGTTTTAGTTTGTTTAAAACTTTAAAAAGTGTTAAAGTACATAGGGGAAATTTTAGAAGATTCATATAGCATTGTTGGAGTAATGGGATACCATTTTTTGCAAAAAATTGCATTACTTGGCAGCACAGTCTGAACAATAACGTGCCGTCTCCGTGGTTGCACTATACGTATACAAGCAGAAAACAATACACATCAGCTTGTGTAAGCCACATACATTACCCGTTTTAGAGACGAGACGGAGCAGGCAGCAGTCTGTACACAACCTGTTTCCGAATTTTTTCAGAAAGTTGCGCAGTGAAACCTAGAGCCTGACGGCTCCATTGATCAGGTTATAGGATTTCCTGTCCAGAAATGCATTCCTATGCGTTTTAAAATGGAAAATACCGAAAACTTTCCGGCGCCAAATCATTATGATTTTTGGTATTATTCATGCTGCACGGTTAGAAAAGTCGGCCTGGCTTATGCTTATAGCTTTTAAACATCAGCATGTTATGTGTAAATGTTTGATCGTGTATTGTTTTTTGACTATTTGACGAGAATCAACATTTTTCTTGATTATTCGTGCGAAATCGTTTTGCAGTCCTGTAGGATTTTCGGCTTCCTTGAATGTAAACTTTTTGTGTTTAAAAAATGGTTAAAACATAATCAGCATGACAGAATAGCAGAAGTTCTTGCCGGCTGAAGAATCCGAATTCTTGATTGCTCGCCTAATTTTTGATCTTTAGCTTACCCTGCTGAAAACTCATCTAATTCACTGAAAAATTTGACCTTTCATCCAGATTTTGAGAAGATAATGAAATAGAAAGAAAAGAAATTCATTCATTGATTCCTTCATTTATTTTCCAGCGTTATAGGATATCAAAATCCAAAATATTCAAGTCAGGTAAAATACCTGTGGCGCTTTTTTATGCTTCAGATTATTCGAAAAAATCTCTTTTGATGAATAATTATGATCGGTAAATTACTGGCCCACGTAAAGATCACGGTTGATCATCCCCAGTTGTACAAAAACATGCTGAAAAAAAAGATTTTGCCGACGTTTTAGAGGCCTCGAAATCGAAGTTATTGCACGCTAGGCGCCAAACAAATTAATTTTTCCAACCTTTCAATTTTACTCCGAACCTCAGGAAGTTCATTTTTGAAAGTCGAAAACTGACACGAATCGAATGAAATATAAGGGAAGTAGCTTTTAATCATTTTTCTAATGAAGTTAAGCGAATTTATCGATTTCAGGAGGCGAGCATCAAAAAATTTATCTGTACAACTAAATTTTTTCCCCACCTGCTCTGTACAAAAAGAATTTGGAACAGTCCCAAACGAGCTGCATTATCAGTTTTGTTGATCTTCTTAAAGCTTATTCTGATTATTCATCTAGTAATTTATTCATTAAATTGATGAAAATATGAGTTTTATATATTTCAGCTCAAAGTATATGTTACTACTTACATGCTGTTAAATACTTAATTATATGTTACCATTATAATATTACCAGGGTATACCCGAGTAATTCGGGTACCCGGGTAGGAAATTTTCGTCGTGTGAAGCACTAGTTATAAGGTGTTGAGAAATTTTCTCCAGTAGAAGGCACCTCGTTTCACATCACTTGAGGTTATCCAGTTGAAGATGAATGAAATGATAGTAGTCCCTTTCAAATACAACAAAGTGCATGAATAAAATTTGGGATAACTCTTGCGTTTTCCTGTAAAGAAACGTTGGAATGACTCGATTTGTGAAATTTGATAAAAATTTTTTGAAATTTTTGACCTTTCATTCGAAGCATGTCATTTGGCAATTATCAAAGCTAGATGAAGCAAAATCTATCAAGACTTCAAGCCACATTTCTCTTTTAATCATAGGTGGCGCGATAGCGTCAACCTATAATACACTTAGCCCCCAAATTTCATGTCCCCCCCTCTAGAGCCAAAACGGTAAGAGCTAGAACCTTCGAGCTTTTTTCACAATTTCGGGCATAGGGGCAAAATATGGGGTGCTTTTTGTCATTTCGCCTCTATCTGCAAGTGGTGCTCGGTAGGGCTCCAAAAACATGCAAAAAACGCACTTTTTAAGGCCCCCCAGTTCCATCATGCCCAGCAATGGGTGTGCCATATCCAACCTCCATACTTCGGCCTAAGCATCTTGGGGGTGCAATCTCAAATGCGATTTTTCATTTTTTTTAAATATGGCCTCAATTCAATTATATGGTGGTCCAAAGTCCCGGAAAACGACAAATTCCCCAATTTTGTTACGGCTTCAAAAAAAAAATAATTTTTTGCAGCATTAATGCACTATACAATGGATGCGTCATTTTACACAACAAACTATCTGGGATGTAAACAAGCATATTTTTGTGATATTTTTGTGGACGGGGTTTTCGACTGCGGGGAATTCAATTAATGCGTTACTTTACACAAAGAAATTGTCTCGGATTTAACCAAGTCTATTTTAGTGATTTTTTTGAGCAAGGGGTTTCGACCACGGGGAATTTAATGAATGTAATCATTTTACACACAAAACCATATTGAATGTGAACAGTTGTGTTTCTGCGATTTTTGAGGGAATATGTTTCTGACCATGAGGAATTCAATGGACGCAGTCAATTTACACGAAAAAAGGTCATTTGTGTAAACAGAGGTATTTATGTAATTTTTTGTGTTGAGGGATTCTAGACCTTGAGGAATTCAATAGATATAGTCATTTTTCAGTCTGTTTACAACGTTTTTCAAGTACTATGTGGTTTACACATCTTGTACCGAAAGCGATAATTCGCAGCTTGAAGATTGTTTTTCATTGTTTTTTTGACGTGAAGATGACCACATTTAAAACTTCAATGTGCTTCTATGAAGATTTTCGTGCATGGTTGAGGCCTACTAAAAAGAGGTGAACTAGTTTATCAGAAAATGCCCCGATGGGGCAGAAAAAAGAATATGCTTGCTTCTGTAGTTGCCATGCTAGGAAAAATAGTGGACTAGATTTTTGAGAAATATATTGGATTTTCATTCTTTCTCAAAAAAAAATTTCCATGTCTGTGAAAAAGTATATTCTGCAGCTGAGTGCATCAACACACTTTCCAACCAAACATGTGCATCTCTGATATTTTGAGGAGAGTACAGGGGTGGATCTTGGTTTTTTGGCGTTTTTTGAGGAAAAAAATCCAAAAAAAGTTGACCAAAAAATTGTTTGCATAACAAATATCCCAGTTTCAAACCCCGTGTGGAAGTTTGTACCCTCATGACCTCTCTCACACATGTTTGCTTCCAACTGTGTTAAACATTTTTACTGAATTTGAATTTGGTGTCAACAAAAGGAATCAACTGTGGGAAAGTGGCACATAAAATCCCACTCAGCTTTTTTAGAAAAAAGCTACAGCACAGTCTTCTGAGAAATGGATTGTGCAAGATACGTTTATTCACTCATTTTATATAACATATCGTATAGAATTCAATCCGTAAGTTCTACTGATTACAAGTGATAAACAAATTTATTCTCTTTTATTTAACTATTCAACAAAATAACATCATTCACGGTTTAAACTGAAATTGCAGAAAGAGCGCTTTTTGCGGGATTGCAGACGGGAAGCAATTTCACCCATCCCTGTTGCTCCCGTCCCGCTTTCAAAAAAGTTGTACCGTTGCCGTGGGAGTGCCAGTAGAGTAGGGGACAACCGGGTACGGTATTTGGCGCACACCCCTAATATAAGCACGGCTGAATCTCACTTGCAGATCGGTGCCCAATGACTGTAACCAAGGCCCAGTTGCACTAAAGGGGTCTGAGCTCGAGCTCAAGGTAATCTCGAACAAAAAGGCGAATCAGTTTGATCTCAAGTTCGGTATAATTTGAATGTCATCAGGATTATAACGAGTTCAATGTCGAGATTATCCCCAGCTCGAGCTGTCGGGTTGCACTAACATTTTCGCATAATTTTCTTATCTCTAAAGCAAATAAATATATAAAAATATCTGCAATTCTCAAACTCGAACTTACACCTCAGTAGTAGTTAATCCTGAAGTGAGTCTTTTTTGTGCATTGGAAGAGAATAATTTGGACATTGCGATTAGCTCAACCTAAGGATCATCAATTTAATCCCGATGTTGAGAATATCTGCATGTCGGGTTAGTGCAACCAACCCCAGGTTTCCTTATGGTTCTGAAAATGATTATAATATGCCTCCCTCATTATTTTTCAGCTAGTGTGAGAGGATTTTGTCGGGAGTTAGAATGCTATTGGTTTACCATTTCTTTACATTTGAAATCACGTGCATATAATTTTCATATAGAAAAATTTTACTGTAGTTGATGCCAAGGGAAGGGAAAAATGCACGATGCTGCAGAATATACTTTTTCACAGACATGGAAAGTTTTTTTCAGAGAGAATGAAAATCCAATATAAAGAAAGTGAATTTTTTCCAACTTTGACCCAAGTTCTCAAAAATCTAGTCCACTTCTTTTTCTAGCATGGCAACTATCGAAGCAAGTATATTCTTCTTTTTTCTGCCCCATCGGGGCATTATCTAATAAACTAGTTTATTATATAGGTAACGACGAATCTTATTTTCTCATAACTTTATTGATTGGAGATTCATTCAGATTCAAAAAGATATTTGAATGGCAGTGCAGCGTGTGCCAATCGCTACAACTCAAAAGACGATACACAAATCGGATTGGAATTTTGACATAATATGTTTGACATTAGTGCCTACAAAAATGATGAAAACATTCAGCGGAATCTTATGGGAAAGTGTCCGAAAGGGGGTCCAATCCTAATGAATTTTTCGTTTTTTTACCTCCTTTTGGACTCTTTAAAAAGTGTACAACGTGAGAAATATATTTGAAACAAATTTTCTAACACAATACGTAAAACCACACAATGTACCATATTTTTGGGTATGAATCATTTTCAACTCATCATATTCAAGATCGAACTTCTTAATAACTGCATCTTAAAATGGAAACATGAAGTCGATCCGAATCTTTCATGAAATATTAGTGGCCAAGCATCTCTGTTATTTCATTTTTGATTCTTAGTTTAATATTATTAACAAACATCTAAATTGAAAAGACGACGACTACAAAGAAAACGACCGAAAAACTATTTGTGAAATATAACTTGGTTGCTGTAGATTTTAAATCAAAGTCAGTCTCAAAATGATTTGAGCAATAAAAAATTGATTTCTTACTTTTCATATTTCATTAGTTAATCAATATGTCATCACATTCTTTAACATGGGTATTTGTTTTCAGCTGAATGACTATGTTATACATCAAACCCGATCAAAATTGTAACAATTCCTTCGGGTCCGGGACTGGGTCAAAAATTTTAAAAATATCGAGTCTGGCTCCAAAAAAATGGTCAGGTAATTTCGGGTCTCATTTCGGTTCCGGGTCCCTGATACACCTCTACTGAGCAGCTATTTATGGGACGATAATTACCTGCATCATAATCAGATAGACTTTTCGACCCATATCCCATGTTTCTAATCCAATGCGGCGCCACTTCTAGAATATTCTTCGACATTTGAGCGCTGACTTCATCATCGAGTAAACTTGACGTAGGTTGAAAAGCGAATTCCACCTGCCAAAGTACGCTTACCATTTTTTCTAAGATGTATACTCTACGTTGATCTGCTTCATCGTCTGAAAAAATTCACATGGGAAAATAATTCAAGGATCAACGTCTATTATTGCCTATTTTTAATAAAATACTTGCAAATCGGAAAATGACACAAAAATTAGGATTGTCGTCAAAATTGTTTAGACAAAGGTTTTACGATTAGAATTTTTTCAATTACAGTGAGCTCAGAAATTTTTACTCTGATGCGAGGTGACATTGATCAGCAGAACATTGTCAAAATTTAAAATATGTTGCACTTTATATATAATATCAGACTACCCCATGGGGAGGGATATGAGGGGGGTATTATTCCTATCTAAAGTCTTTAGAATTGACCACTGGTTACCTAATTTTAGGACAAAATGACGTGTTTGGTGAACATTTAGCTAACACTACCCACGAAAATTTTCAATTATATACCCCTACCTGAAAAATTTGACCTTGGGGAGCTCTGTATAATATTATTATTATTTACTAGCACTTTGAGTGAAACAAACTACGTTGACAATAACCATTCGAAGTGTGATAATCTGAACTCAATTTACTGAAAGCAATAAAACGCTTCTTTGCAGAAACCTTGTTCTGCTGTTTAATTCCAACTTGTCATTTCTATCTAAACTTTCTCTCAAATTAATTATTGCGATTACCCAGCTGGTAGGGATGCAACAGATACCTGAACCCGAACCCGAATGTCGGGTACCCAAGCTATTTTCAGCTACCCCAACCCGAACTGAACCCGAATAAAACGCTTCTCAGATACTCAAACCCGAATAGTTTTGACACTTTTTTCGGGTTTTATTCGGGTTTATAGGAGACTTTAGAGCACCTATATTCTGGAAAATCAGTGCGTCAACAACAATATTTACTTATCAATATTTGTAATTGCATTTTACCAAATTAATTTTAACAAATAATAATTTTTCAGCAGTTTCACTCTTCATTCTGTTCCGACTTGGTTCATAAATTAGACATGGATGGCTATACAATCTTTCTGAGTGCAATGATGTGGGTGGTGATGGCTATACAATCAAATATCTTCTTACAACACGCACCAAAATTGGAAAGTTTTTTTTATTTAATGGCCACCAATCCAAAGGGTCTTCATGAATCCTAAGTCGTTTCTTCTTGCTGTAATTTTCAATTTCCTGAAAGAGCTATATTGAAGTATATATGATTGAGGAAGCATGTTCAAGATTACCATATTAAGCATAAGTGTATTGGCTTGTTGAGTATTTTCTTCTGAACTGCTATCTGATTCATGAGCAATGTCTTCCATAATCAAGCCTGTGGAAGTTGTAGATAATTTTGTTTTGTTTCATTTCTTCATTGGCTGAGGTTCTATATTGCACTTTTCAATGAGACTGGTCACCAGTTTTACCATTGAATTTTTGGGGAAAAATCTATTCTTGTAAAATGGATCAAGGTATGTTGCAATGTTACAATGTGCATTCTGAAATGTCATTGCTCCTTTAAACTTGTGCTCTACTTTCTACAGCAATTTTTTCTTACTCATTCTGTTTTACACGACCAAATTGTTTCTCAATACCTTCAAAAATCCTGTCAACAAAAGTACTGATACTTTATTATATGAGAAGCATTGACACAATGAACATAACCCATGTACAAGTATGCATACTGCAATGCAGTAATACAAGAAAAAAGTTGACCTATGTTTATTGAATTATCTGAACCCGAACCCGAGTAATTTTAGGATCAATACCCGAACCCGAACCTGAATAAATCAAATAGGACTACCCGAACCCAAATAAATCGAAATTCGCTACCCATTGCATCCCTACCAGCTGGGCGTCAAATTTTTTTTAACTTTTTCTTTCCTGGGAGAAGTCATCATTTTCCCCAACTCCCACCCACAAACTTTCGGTAGCTAACTTTTTCACCGGATCAAACCAAAATTAAGGAAATTCTTCAACTACTCCTTTTCATTGAATCACGGTTCAAATCATAATACAGAACTATTTCTTCTGCTCCCAAAGCTTTTGGAATTTTCTGGAAACAATCACTTTTCAATATCCTTTTAAGGAAAGGAATCGTCAGTCAATCTCCAATCATACGTCAGATTCATCAGCTCACTCGTACGTCGTTCGAGAACCTCGAGAAGAGAGAACTGCCCCTTCTTCTACTGTGAATATCCATATTCGTCCATATGTAGTTCTTGCTCCATATTCCTTCATTATATTCCATAAAGTACCGTTTTACTGGTATGTATTCTGTATTCTAATAATGGTCGATTATGTCTATTGGAACTATTATCGTCTTCTGCATGATTAAGTATCTAATCACCATACGATTAATCGTCTTGTCATATATATAAAATTCTAATAATTTCATGCATCACGTATCCCTAATTCTGAATTTTTAACTAGGCTAAGGTGATGCGATGTGTTAATTTAACTTCCAAATGCCTTAATCAAACCCATAGCCGGCAACCCATACATAAAAACTTTACCAAAAATAATTCACAAAAAGCAATATTTCAAGGTGCTAAAGAAGCCCGAAAAAATTCAAACATTTCACCGGATAAATATTGAAAGTCTTCACAGAACACCACAAACATGAATGCACAAGGATACAATACTAGGGAATTTAAAAAACAGCGCAATTACTTTTCACCATTCCATTTTTGATCTTAATAGACAACTGGAATCATGCATTTTTTTCCTCACCAGTAAGAACCATTCCATGTGTCGCACATAATCTCTCGAGTCCATAATCGCAATATCTGGGCAACAGATCGCACGTCAGTCGCTTAATTTCGGCGTAATCTTCTGGTTTCACTTGACGTGGTACGCCGTTCATAATGAAACGATAAGCTGACCGACACATATTATCATAGACTCTAAAAGAATTATCGTGATGAGATTTAACGGAGCCCCGAGGTCTGGAAGAGACCGATAACTTTTTTGGAGCCGGGGGTCACCGACTCCACAAAATTTTAAGGCAGATATCTATTGATGAAAAAAAAAACTTTATTCATTGCGCGAAGGACAGAGAAAATTGATATTTTCAACCACTTTTTGTTGAAAAATTAGCATTTTTCCTAACAATTGATATTCCAGCATTTTTCTTACCAAAAGTTGGGGCCCCCTATGGCTAGCCATAAGATTGGCTAACCCTGCGGGGGATCGCATAATGGCCAGCCGTATGGTCGACGATTTCTGATGGGTGTTTCAATGACACTTCCCCCAATTACATGTATGGCATTGAAGGGAAAATGCATATCACAAAGCAACACCACCGTTTCTCATGTTTCCGAAAATCATAAAAATGACCGAAAAGTTTTCAATCATTGGGGACGTCGACCAGGCTTTTATTCTACAAGCTTCTTTCTGCGACGCACAGAAATGACTATATAAATTTTTACTTACACACCGAACCAAATGCTTGAATACATAATCTTTTTTTCAAATAATCACACTTATAGTAGTTTTTCTGAAGTTTTTTTCATATGTTGAATGACAGATGCAGCGGCAAGCAACAAAGTACTTTAATTTTATATGCAATTTTCACGTGCGGCAAACTTTATACTGAAGAAAAGCGCTGATACAATGGGAAGCCCTAAACCGTATTATACCACAATGCTTATCCTCTTTTGATTTGGATAGAGTTGTAAATGATACCTGGGTGTTACTCGAGAAATTTAGACAATTTGGAAAAATTTTCAGTTGTTCTGTTTACCGCTCATGGGCGAGAAATTTTCTCTATTCGTTACAGTAATAAGTTTCCCTAATTTTTCCGTGCTAAACTTACTTTTACGGAATAGTTGCATCGACTGCTTCAGAATAAATGCAGTATAGCCGTAATCCGTGTGAAGTGGAGAAGTAGTATATAGGAAGAAAATCAGTCTTGAACATACCTGAACAATAGGTTCAACTGGATGCAACTCGGTACCAGATGTGGGGATTTCGGTACCAGATGACTTGATTCTCAGCATCAGATCATACTTTGTGTGTGAATCGATTTTAACAGCAAAAACGGGATAGAGGACTTCGAGATAGACCATCAACCACTAAAACTAGATAATTAACCAACCAGGAAATAAGCCAACCAACCAACTTTTTATGGAACAATCAAGCAATCAGGTAATCAACCAAGCAGCAGACTAACCAGCAAGAAAATCGATTTACCAACCAACCAGTAAATTAACCAGCAAATCAGAGAGCCAATGAACCAAACGGAGAATATGATAAACAATCAACTAACCAGGGAACCAACCAAGCAACCATTAACTAGGAAAGCAAGCAATCAACCAACCATTGCATCAGGAAATCAGCCCACCAATCAAGGAATTAGCGAAACAATCAACCAGGGAATCAACCAACCAACGATTGAATGAGAGAATCAACCAGCTAAACAGGGAATCAATGAACAAACCAACCATGAAATCAACCAATCACCAAATCCAACCATGGAACCAACACACTAATCAGGAAGTCAACCAACCGATACGGGAATCAACCAACAAATCAGGGATTAATGAACAAACTAACCAGAAAATCAGTCAACCACCCAATCCAATCAAGGAATCAACCCACTAATCGGGAAATCAACCAACCAATCATAGAATCAACCGATCACAGAATCAAAAAACCGATCAGGGAATCAACCACTTAATCAGGGAATCAATTAATGCGATGCACTAGAAAATTAGGAGATTTTGACCTTCTAAAACGCACCAAAATTTACTTTTTCAAATTCCCTATTTAGTACAAGATAAATGTATTCTAAATCTGGTTTCCTTCCCTACCCCTGTTTGGCTTGACAACCACCGAAAGGATTTGGCAACCAACCAAATTTTTGGGTGGGCTGGTACCAGGTGAACCGACAGGGTTTGTCCAGGTATGGTCTTGAACTCCCAAAAGTTTCTCCCAACCTAGAATTTGTTACCACATGCTCAAAGTTTTTTTCGCCAGTATACTCAATCTGGAGAAAAACAGCAAGTCTGTCCCATACCAGACTAAAGAGCTCCGCTACACGATACTCACGTGAGAAACTTTCTGGTACGTTTTTCCTGGGCTAATTTTTCGTAAACGTAACTGAACCATCGAACCAGCAAAGGCCATCCTATTTTTTGCGCGAATTGTCCGTCAGTGGCAATTTGAATTTTGGCCATTCCGATCAAGGCCAGAGAAACCTGTTCGTAATGTAGCGATGCCGATTCCATGGCTCGTTCCATAATTTCCAGCCAATTTTTTAGCGAATTCTCGTCCGGAAATTGATTATCCACCGAAAAATTGAAACACCCCAGAGGTACGGCACAAAACAAACCTTTCGGTACTAAAAAATAACCTCTCGGTAATCGTGATCTCGCATTATCGGCGTTTGGCTCGTCGATCGATCCAGGTAGTAGTACAGCTTTCCGAGTTTGGAGTTTTTGAGCAATTGAAAACGGCTTCAAATACTTATAATTTTGTTTTTCGAGTAGCATCGGCGGATGGAATTTGAATGAGTCATTTTCTGAATCACACAGAGGTTGAAGGTAGGGTGACTTTGCAATTTTCGACTCATCACCATTTAACGAAACTATTGAGCGAGTAATCGCATATTTGAGGAAAGAACCTTCGGCGATGACTAATGGTCGGTGTTTGATCGAATCTAATAGACGCCTGTTCATTGCTATTTAAACTAAAACGATAGGACATTGATTCACAAATTTATATTTTAGTATGAATGTCAGACAAGATAGAGAGGTATGGAGTGGTGAAGGAATCACCTCTACCTGAAGTCCATAAAAACTTACTACTATTCCGGGAAGAATGGCGCACTAAGTGGTAAAATTAGTTAAAAAACATGCGAGGAAAGTTGATTATGTACATAGAGCATTCTTGTAATTTAACAATAGTTCACGATTTTCATCGCGATTAGACATGATCATATTTGGTGAAAAGAAATCAGCTCAGCGCAGAAACACAGCGGAAGTAAAGAACATTGCTGATTGATTTCATTGTTTTCCATTCGGGTTGCTTCCTCTCAATTCGAGACCCGTGTAATTTTTGCTGTTTTGTTCGACTTTATAATAAAAAAACGTTCGATTCATAGGCAATTTGGTTTTCCAGCTGGTTTGACGACATTAAAGGAGACCCTAGGCCAATGGGAGGACATAATTTCATCCCCGTTAGAGCTTTACATCGGGTACCCGAAGTAGCCGGGTAGAATCAGAGAAACGTTACTTGGTACCCGCGAACAATTGCTTATATTAAAGAAAGCAAAGTAGATGATGTCATACCTGTACAAACCCTACATAATCGGTTCGTTTGGTACCAGCCAGTCCAAAAAGTTGGTTGGTTCCCAAATCGCTTCGGCGGTTGCCAAGCCAAACAAGGGTAGGGAACCATGCAGTCAAAGCTGATTTTCAAGCTTATTTAAGAATCTTGTACACACTTTTTAGGACGTGCCAGTGTATCCAGCAAACCTGAAAAACCTGGAAAGTCATTGAGAAAAGTTATCTTGGAACCATGAAAAGTGAGAGGATTTGAAACATACATGTAACGGAGCCCCGAGGTCTGGGGGGGGGGGTCGGGCCACTTTTTTTGGGCCGGGGGTCAGTAATTCCCAAAATTTTGGAGGTAGGGGTCTCTGGACCACGATTTCTGGGGGGGGGTTCCCATAGCACTACCCGCCCAATTACATGTATGATTTGAAAAGTGTACGTTTTAGAAGGTTCAAATTTCAAAATTCTCCAATGCAACATACTAATTGATTTCTTAATTGGTTTGTTGATTCCCTGCTTGAGTTAAATCATTAGTTGGTTGATTTTTCAATTGGTTGGTTGATTTATTGATCGGTGGCTGGATTCCCTGGTTGGATTAAATCATCAGTTGGTTATCTGATTAGTTGGATTCTCTGATTCGATGGTTGGTTGATTAACTGGTTGATTCCTGTTAATGGTTGGTTGGTAAAGCCAAATGTTGAAAAACTACACTCCGATGAAGCAGTGCACACCACCAAAGAAAAACCCTGATTATAACATGACAAAATAAAGTTCGCTTGATTTTCATTATTAGTCTTAAAAAACGTACACTCAAGGCAATTTTTAACGAAGGCCACGTTTTGCCTCCAATCAATCAATATTGCATAGCAGATTTTTAGCCGCTCTTCAGAAATTTGTAACGAGACGTATTTTTTCTTCATCTTCACTAGCCGAGATCATATCAGTGAGTTGTTTGTAAATTGTGACTTTGCAGGCTGATAAAAGTTTGATCTTTCTTCAATATTTGTACTGCTTACGGCCATTCAACCAGCATACTTGGGCGCCCATTTTCAGCCCATTTCAGGAACCCCAAAAAGTTGTCAGCTGCCTCTCTCTCCTCTGCCCTGCCATCTCCTTCAAAATTTTAGGGCTGCCCAAGTAGGCTCACGAGCTGCTGATGACTGTGAGCAGTATGTATCAAAAAAGATCAGATTTTTAGGTATATAGAGGTGAATTGAAAAAATTGGTCCACTAATCTCGTCATTTGTCCCAAAATCAGACAACGAGTGATCAGACATGCACTGCAAGAATTTTCCACGGAGGAGGGTCCCTGAACCTTTTATCCAGGGAGTGGGAAGGAGGGGGCGAGCAAAAAAAACAAAAAAGTTTTGAATGCTTTTTTTCATACAAAAGATCCACAAAAATCATCAAAAAAGCTGCCTTGGAAAAAGTTCAGGTGGGGAGTGCGTTTGACGATTTTTTTGAGCCAGGGAAGTGGCCAGGGTCTCAGGTAAGGGGGTTTACCCCCTACCCCTCTATGTGCATGTATGCCAGTGATCAATTTTTAGGACTTTAGGTGGGGGTAAAATTTCCCTCATACACCTCCTTATGCAAGTCTGGAATGTATAACAAAAACTTCAGCAGTTACAAGTAATGCTATGTATTGCTCTCTAGGACTGCTCATGAGTGCTCATGACTTATGAGCATACATGCACGTGGCGGGGGGGGTTTGGGGGGGGTTTTGACCCCCAGCAGATTTTTATTGACCCCCAGCAGATTCTTGCTGACCCCCAGCAGATTTGAATTTTCCAGCAATTATTGAGAAGATGACGAAGGAAAATGAGCAAGAGAGAAGAGAAAGTCGAGATAAAAATGGAAATGATACTGTAATTTGACAATTTTTCTAAACAAATCATACTTGATTAAAAAAAAGTAACATGAAAACTTGAAATAGTGCTGTCTAAGCAAGTAATTTAACATATGTGACTAATATACGTTGAAAAATATGCTGCTTGGATGTTAGAAGGCTTTCATAGACCTTTCTTTTCGCTATCAAGAACGAAAAAAAATTTGTATACCACCCCCTGTCCTGGCTGATCCCCAGCAGAATTTCTGTGCTTTGCATGTATGCTTATGAGCAGTAAAATCTGTCTAATATTCAGATAAACTATCAAAGCGAATCAACTTCAGTCAAAAAACAATTCGAATATAAGCTGAATTTATTGTATATGAATCTTCAAGATAAGGATAACTCAACTCAACAGAACAGTCATACGAACCGAATCGAATAGCGCTAAAAGTTTCCTGAGTTGAAAATTTACGAAGCATTCATGCCTATAATTGGGGGGGGGGAGGTTGGGGGGGAATTTGGCTAATCCTACACCCAACCCGCCCAAACTTAAAAAAATTACCAAAAATTAGTAAAAAATTCTTTTCTTGGGAAATTTCCCCCCCCCTCCAACTGGTCCGACCTCTTACAGGTATGAAAGAATTTGATTTGTTTGTTGTGTTGTTTAATCTCATCTAAAATTTGTTGTAATGTCAGTGTCAAAAAAGACTGCATTGCAGTTACTAAAGTTGGCTCAATCCTCAATCTATTGTTAAATCAGGAAGAAACTTGTATTCTTGAGAATAAAATAGGGAAAAAATGAATTTTTTCCTTTAAAAAACTGGAAACCCAAAAATGCTAATTTTCCAACCCAAAAACTCAATGCCCGCCAACCGCTAAAAGATTTTGGAAAAGAAACAGAGAAAAATTTTGCTTTTCGTCAAATTCGTCAAAAAACAACACAAGATCAAACATTTATCCCTGATATGTTGATAATTAAAGGCTAAAAGCATCAGCAAGAATAACATTTTCTACTTGCGCATTAGAATGATATAGAAAAATTATAAACGAATTGAAATCCGGCGCGAAGCTTCCGAAAATTTTCAATATTTTCTATTACATATACATAACGCATCTCCGGACCAGTGTTTTTTTTGTACAAGGGAATGGGAAAAGCGCCAAGGGGAAAAAATGGGAAAAGCGCCAAAGCGAAGTTATGGGAAAAAATTTGCATAATTATAATGCAGTGTCAAAATTAGGGAGAATTCCTTTAAGACCCTTGGTACTATTTTAACTAAACAACTTCATTTGGAAGAGCCTCAACAGCGCTCCGACCTTGGGGCGCAGCTGCTGTACCCTAAGCCTAAGCCTAAGGACAATTTTAGACAGAGGTCCCCAAGGTCGAAAATTTAGGTAGGGGTAAAATCGTAAATTTTAAGGGTAGTACTTGAAATATGCCGTGACCTTTTTTTTTTTTTTTTTTTTTTTTTTTGCTCACAACTTTTTGCCAAGGAGGGGGGAGTCGTAGTACTCTAACCACATAGGGCTTACATAAATGAATAATGCCCCTACTTTATGCTTTTTACAGTCAAAAAACATTTACTGATTTAACTCCATTTTCCAGCTCCCAATCCTGCAACAAAGCACTAATTATACGTACAGAATAGTCACACTTTGAAGACTGTTGTGCCAACTGATTCCTGCACATTTCAAGAATCGGGCACAAACGTTTGGAAACATTGTTTCAACCAGCATCTTCAGCAGTATGGGTTTATCCCATCACTGATTAGGCTTGGAAAAGTGCTTCCAATTGAAAGTCCTGATGCTGAATGTGGCTTTAGTATTATTAATCCCATTAGACTATGAACTACGAGTTTGAAGCCAAGTACCACTCCTGATCCACGTCAACAGACCTCACATGTCTCAACTCATAGCAGGAAAGTATGCCGCAGCTTGGGTAACCATACGCGCACAGAAGACCCAACGCAGAAGCGGAGAAAAAGAAAGGAGAGCATGAAGAGGCAGAATTTTAAGAACATAATGTTTTTCTTCCCAAGGCGCGATTTTTTGATTAATCACATATACATAAGTCATTATTTCATCTCCTAATTATATTTATAATGATTTCCTACGAGTAGTATATATTAATGTACTGATATCCTTTCCTAAAAATCGCTATATGGCACAGAAGTTGCATACTTTCCCATTATCATTTGCTCAGTAAATGTGTCAAAAAGAGCAGTGAGTAATTCCTCAGAATCACACATTCTGCAATTTTTCTCGAATTAGTATAACCTACTGGGGAGAGGATGAAGTCTACCAAAACTTTTTGCTATAGTGAGCTGTTTTTATGGGGGTAGTAAATGAATTTCCAAATCTAAGACGGGGGTAATACCCCCCCATACCCCCCCCCATGGGGTGCTCTGATTTTAGAGGAAAAATTAATGTCTACTCGCTAGTCATGGCAGTGGCCAGCCCTACGGCGGTGTCACACTGCATAATAATTATGCAAATTTTTTCCCATAACTTCGCTTTGGCGCTTTTCCCATGCATAATTTCGCTTGTTCTTTCTTCCCTTCATCATGAAAACCCCCAAAAACCGGCGTCAGAGAAATTTCGGCGTGGCCACCGCCATCCGTAATTCACCCGAAAATTTTTGTACGGAGCCAAAAATGTTTGTCTCGTACAAAAAAAACACTGCTCCGGACAGGGAACACTTAAACCTAATATTCAAAAGGGCAGCCAGGCATCAAGTTGCACTGTGAAACTTGACAAAAAAGATTTGGTTGCACCGCCTGAAAATTGGTTGTTGCAGGTTTTTTTTGTACAGGCCAGATTGCAATGTAGAACTTGGGGTAAAATTTTGCTTACACGGATAAATTTTTGGTTGCTCACTCAAAAATCAATAAATTAGCTTAATTTAATTGGAAAAAAGCTAGTTTTCTTGTACTCCAATCGAATCGCGTCGGTTCTAGGCTGCAGAAACTCAATTTTCTGAGTTTTGAAGAGAGAAAATGAAAAGGTTGGTATGAGCAACTTTTTCGGCGTCTAGCACCGAAAATTTTTCTGGGATTTTGCTGGAACGCTGGAAAATGAATCTTTTCTATTTCCTAGACAGACAGATCGTGCAATTTTCGAGTGAATTCAATCAATTTTCAGTCGGGTAGACTAGAATTCAAAAACTAGAGGAAAAAACCAAGAATTTCAATTCACCAACCGGCAAAAATTTCTACTTGGACTCAAAATGTTTTAATCGTACAAATTTGAGAATGGTTTTAAAGATCGTAAAAACATTTCGGGAAAATACCCGAAAAAAATCTTACTTTTCGTTAAATTCGCCAAAAAACAACACAGGATCAAACATTTGTCCATAATATGTTGATAATTTACTGCAGTCTGCAGCTGGTGCACACCACAGTTTTTTTCCCCCAGGCCTTTTCCCTAAATGGGGAAAGGGATCAAAATTTATTTTCCCATTTTCCTGAAGTCGTTTTTTCGCTTAAAAATGCTCACAGACGCTTAATTTAGAAGTTTTTGAGCCTTTTCAAGCCTGCTGGTGTTTTAGGACCCGTTAATTCATTAAAATTGAGAAAAAAATTGAAATTTTCGAGTTCAAAGTTTAATCTACAAGCATTGGAACAAATTTTCAAGCAAACTATCCAAAAGCATAATGACTTTGAGAATTACATGAGAAATCGATGGTTAAGTTCTCTATGATGACAAGTGAGAACCCAAAATGGTATTGATATTCTGCGACGCTGGAAAATCAATTTTCCGAACATATATTTCAAGAATTAGATTTGAATTTTGTGTTCAAAAGTCGTAATTTCTAGAATTTTACTTGAAAAATTTTAAAACCAGTATAATTTATTTGTAAACTCTCATACTTGGTCGAAAATATATGAGAGCAGGGTATAAATTTCCGAAAGATATTTCCATGAAGCGTCTGAATTGATTTTACGTTAGAAAAGAAATAATCGCATCAAAAAGCTTAGAGACTTGACGTACTGATCTTTCTCAAAAGGAAAAAATGCGAATCTTCATTATCATGATAAAATATTGAAGATTACCAATGAAAACATGAGATAATACGTTCAAGATGATGAAAACTGTTATAGATTATATGATAAATGAAGGTAGACGTGCTAAAAGCCGCGCCTGAGCTAAGTCATGCATAATAATGATTATTAAAGGTAGGGTAAATGGCCTAACATGGAACAAGGTCGAAGTCGGAACAAACTTCGCTTGAACTAAATTTGCGCAGCACCTGTTTATCAAATTTTAAACGGTCAAATCTATCAAAATAAAGCTGGTTTCAATCTTTTGATTAATTTTTTCGCCAGTACAAAATACTGTGTCTGAGAAAGAGAAAAATACGTTTCAAATTTCGAACAAAAATTTTTCTAGTATTTAGTAGCTTAAAACTTCGGCTTGACTGGCCTGATTTCCTTGAAATTTCGATTTGGGACATTATTTGTCATCCTTTTTCGAAATATAAAAGGTTTTTTGGTCGATTCTTAATGAAACATTGATTTCTGAAAATCGTCCTTTTTGTTTAAGATGGAACAAGCGCCTGTTCCATGTTAGACCTACACAAAGTTATTCGAGATTTTCATTTTTAAGATATGCCACCTAAAAAAACCCGTGTTTACCAGGGTTACGATACTATGCTTTATAATGTGTTCCATCTAAAATATGATGAACTACTATGCTTTATAATGTGTTCCATCTAAAATATCATGATGTCTAGTACTCTGCGTTGATACCACTGCTTAATCTGATAGAGTGTGT
>CAWUHX010000235.1:254459-480185 GCA_963922205.1 Romanomermis culicivorax | reverse complement strand
GGGCCAGGCCACACATTGTTAGGGGCCAGGCCACATGCCCCGCGGGAGGTCAAGGGGTAAGGCGCCACACATATTGTTGCAAAATTTTTATTTTTTATATATTTTTTTCTTATAATTTCTTTTTTTTTGGTTTTTCATATTTGTTTTTTGTTCTTATTTTTCCGTATTTTTTTTAGTTATTTTTTTAGTTATTGTATTTTTTGTTTTTTTCTCGGTTTTATGTGTTTTCTTCCAAATTCTTCTGTTCTTTTGCTAGCTGTCTGATTTTACTCATTTTTTCTTTTTCTTTTTATTATTTGTTGAGCCTTGGTTTTTAATCTTAAAAATCGCGATTTCTCTATTTGTATTTTTTATATGTTTTTTTCTTTTTGTTATTTCTTCATTTTTACTTATTTTTAGTTTTGTTTTTTTATCTGTTTTTTCTCCAGTTTTTTATTCAGTATTTATTTATTTTTTGTTCATTCATTTTAATTTATCTTTTTTCAGTTTATGAATTTTTTTGTCGAGTTGTTGTTGTTTTTGATTACTTTTTTCACTTTTTCGTATGCATTTATTTTTTCAGTTTTAAATATTTTATTTCAAATTTTTGTCTTTTTAAATTTTTTTTTTTGTTTTTTTCAGTTTGTTGATTTATTTTTTTCAAGATTTGGAACTAATTGAAAATTGCGTTTCTCTGTTTTTGTCCTTTATTGATTTTGTTTTTTGTCAAGTTCTTTCATTTTTGATTTGTTTTTTTGCTTTTGTCTTTTTTGTCGGTTTAAATATGGTTTTTGTTGTCAAATTTTTTGTTTTTTATTGAAAACTTATAGTTCAAGATGTCACACAATTATGTAATTTTTGGGAAAACACACGGCAAGCTGGCCATTGAACATTTTTACACAATTTTTGAACGTAAAATTCGACGTTGACCCAAAGTTATATCCGAAAATTGAAATTTAACCGACCACTAGAAGAAAAAAATTGAAATTAAAAAAATTAAAAATGAAAAAAAAATTTAAAAAAAAACTGTAACGGTTCTCGCACACTGGGTGGTAGCTGCTCTACCACCGACTGCACAGCCCTGCATCGCCTGTTGCGACTGCAGCAGTGCCCGTCACAAAATTCCAGGTCTGGGTCCGTGACTTGGCTGAGCAACATCAAGTCTACGGGTTCGGAGGAAAATGCGCGAAGGTCGCGCATCGTCACAAAACTTTCAACAGAAAACAAAGACAAACGAAAAGCAAGTGCAGCACAAAAACCATAAAATTCATAACAATTGTCACGTGCCCACGGATTTCGTCGAACGTCACGTGATTCACATCACAATTTTTCATTATGTTTTTCGTTATGTTTTGTGTTACAGTAATTCACATCAATTTTGCGTTTCGTTTTTATACTTTTTACATGCAATTTATGTGTGTACTTTTTATGTTTATTTCTGTTGCTTTTGCCCACATTTATTTCCGTTTCGATTTATTATTTTCAATCGCACACGTAGACTACGGTATGTGCCCACTAGTCAAGAATTTCCGTTAGAGATAAGCTCTCCGAGCTCGTCGCTGTAATTAGAGCACAACGTGCACTTCTTATCAGTAAAAACTAGCGACGTTTCACAACGTGAAACGACTAGTTGAAATTCTCACTAGTGACGTTCCTATGTTAAGCATGGAGAGTGAAAACTCGCCCCAATGCTTAACGTTGTGAACTGAAAATGTCTATGTGATCATAGGCATCTTCTGCAACGATTTCCGCTGCAGAAGTTAGCTTGGGGGAGTGTTAACTCCGCCCAAGGCATACTGTAGTCTATGGAGCCCTTTAAAAAGGGCATGTTTTGTCATTTTTGGGTTGTTGTCTTCGACTCTCAACTGGTTTTTCGTCGTTTTAGCTTCACGTCGCGTCCGCCGTCGATATTTTTATATATTTTATTGTTGTCAACTGCGCCTTGCCGTACGTCGAATAAATTACCATATTTTCGTCCCCGACCTACACATACACACATCGCCTACAGTAACCCGACCGTAGGAACCCGTCACCGTCGCCGTTAGTGTAGAGACCCGTCGCCCCTCGCCGAGGAAACGTTAGAGATCGCCGCCGGCCGTCTAGCAGCCGCCGAATCCCCACGCCGAATCGCTCGGAGTTCGTTCCCACATCGCCGTCTGTAGGACCCCGCGTTTGACCCCGAACCCGTCGCCCAGCGCCGAGTAATTTGAGAAGAAGTGTTGTGAGTCTTCTCAGGGGTTATTGTTATTGAGGGTATATTTGTGGGAGTCTCCCCTAAGCTAGTTTTCCCTCGGAAGGACCCTCAGTTAAGAAAGCCCTCAGACCCTTAAGGTCAGGGCCAATAAAGGGGATTTAGGTTAACAATCGGGTCCCCTACAGTAAGCCATTCCCCGAATGGCACCGTCCCCCATTCCGTAGAATGAGGATTAGGGATTGACACCCCCGACCCGGCCGCGTTGTCCATTATTCTACAGCATTAACCCCAGGACAAGGCCGAGGTACACCATAGGTTAACCTGTGGTAGTACCAGCTGGGTTGGGTTCCCGAAACAGAATACATCACTGGAGCCACCCCACGGGGTCACAGCATGTCACCTACCGTGTCATGGCCATGTTTCCTATGGGATATGGTACGGGTTTGCCCGTCAATGTGACTGATCACCAAATTCAGTTAATGTGACATGGCTCCACATTCTGTTTAATGTGACACAATGCACAATTTTTCCGAAAAAAATTTCCGAAAACTAAAAAACGTAGAAATGAACTACAAAAAAGCGAAAAAACAGATTAAAAAATTACGAAAAAAACATTTTTTGACGTAAAATAAACCACAAAAACAAATAAAATTCAAAAAACCAAAAATTTCACCATGAACTTTAATTTTACAATCAAAAAAACAAAAAATCAACAAAAAAGAGAACAAAAAAATAAAACACAAAAAACAAAAAAATTTGATCATAAACTACAATTTTTAAGCCAAAATACTGAAAAACTTGACAAAAAAACAATAAAAAACACAAAAAAGAATAAATAAAAAATTAAAAAAAGCGAAAAGCAGGCAACACACCAAAACTGTTAGCATAAACTACAATTTTTTATTGAAAAAACAAAAACACTTTGAAAAAATAAAAACAAAAAAAACAAAAAATAATCATGAACTATAATTTTCACACAAAACATGATAGAAATCAACAAAAAACAACAAACTAGAAAAACGGAAGAAAAGCAAACAAAAAGAACAAAAAATAAAATCCGCATTTTTTTCTAGAAAAAAAACATAGCAAATAAAAATCAGAAAGCAAGTAAAACAAAAAAAACAGAAAGAAAGTGAAGCACAAAAAATAAAAATGCCAGCATAGACTATCATTTTTTATTGAAAAAACGAAAACAGTTGAAAAAGTAAAACACAAATAAAGAAAAAACAAAGAAAATAAAAAGAAAAAGAAAAAAATGAGTAAAAACACAGACAGCTAGCAGAAGAATAGAAGAATCTGGAAGAAAACACATAAAACCGAGAAAAAAACAAAAAACACAAAAACTAAAAAAATTGATTAAGAAAACACGAAAAAATAAGAAGAAAAAACAAATATAAAAAACCATAAAAACAAGAAAATATAAGAAAAAACATATTAAAAATAAAAATTTTGCAGGAATATGTGCAGCGCCTTACCCCTTGACCTCCCGCGGGGCATGTGGCCTGGCCCCTCACAATGTGTCGCACTTAATGCTCATTTTAGTAGTCAATATTTTAATCAAATTATTGAAAAGATTTCAAGAACCAGCGCAATTTGCAAGAAATTGTGCGGCGCCTTACCCCTTGACCTCCCGCGGGTCGTGTGGTCGTGCCCAAGCCTCCCAAGATGGTGTCCCTGCCGTTTGACGCGTTTTTAGCTTCTTGTGGCTATTTTGAAATTTGATGAGCAAGTTGATCATTCTGCTACAGTAATCAATAATCTGACAAATATACCGTACATACACTTATCATTATAACGCTACAGGGTAGTGTGCACCAGCTGCAGTAATACATATAATTATAAGCTATAAGTATTAGCTAGAATGACACTTGTTAACCGCACACTGGAATAAGATAGAAAAATTATTAAATATTTAAAATCCGGCATGTAGCGCCGGAAAATTTTTAACTATTTTCCACTTTATAACGCATAAAAATGCATCTCCCGACAGGAGACCCTATAATCTAATCAAAAGGGCAGTCAGGCTTCAGGTTGCACTGTGCAATTTCACAGAAAAAATTTGGTTGTGCACCTCGAAATCTGGTTGCTGTGTGCAAAAATAACCTTGGGTTGTTGTGTGCAAAAAAGGCTAGGGCGACAGTTTTTTGTGCACGGACATTTGTGCCAATGGGCACAAAGAGCCAAAAAATTGTACCAATGACACAAAAATGATTTTTCACCCTAAAAACATAGTGAAAACCTTTGAATAGTTTTCTGCAGTGTTTTTTCTTCTGCACAGTGCAGACTTTTTAGGCTTCGTGCAGAATATTTTTTTATTTCTGCACTGGTGCAGAAGTTTTTGAGCCATGTGTTTGATAACATCTGATAACGAAAAAATGCATTTCGGTGCATCCTAGAAGGTCATAATCTCAAAACTTTTCGGCGCTTGGCGTCGGTTATTAATTTAATCAGCATTATTATTTATTTCCTAGCTCAGGTGCGGCCTCTAACATGGCTACCTTCACTTATCATTTAATCTTTAATAGTTTTCATAATCTTAAACGTATCATCTCATGTTTCAATTGGTAATCTTCAATATTTTATCTTGATACGTATTTAAGACACGATTTCTGAGAGGTTCTACTTTCCCTATAATAAGTTGAAAATTAACCATACCTCAAAATCAGATATTTTGGGTATTTTCGTGCCCTGAGTTCCATTGTACCATTCGTTTTGCTTGTAAACGAATATTCGCGCCGCTACAGTATGCCAAAGTTTGAAAATTGATGATTTTTTGGCATTTTTCAGTGGTCTTGCTAGCTAAGCGATATTTCAAGATCGGGCTGATGCTATTTGAAAATACTCTGTAGTATCAAAATACAAGTATGGTGGTGCAAAAATTGGAATTCTTGCTAGTGGGAGTAGGTGTGTCAGCCACTCTGGAGTATGGTAGCAGGAGGAGGCTACAGTAATCATTGATGCTTCTTGCAGTAGAGACGAAGCTGGTTGAGTTGAAGGCCAAAAATAGTTTGCACTGGCCTTTCTAGTAGAGATGATGCCAGTGTGCATGCATTCATGTAAAGATGCAAGAAGGAAGTCTCTGGGGAGTCAGGGACTGTTTGATAGAGTCGTTTGTCAAGTACAAAAATAGTTATAAAAAGATGCAAACATGAAAGTGGACACAAGTGACAACAAGCAGGCATACTGTAAGAAATTTAGGTATACCATAAGATCACATGCGTGACTACTTGTGACATGGCAGGCCTTCAGAGAAGGATGACCCTGTCCTTGAAGTGGTGGTGGTTCGCATCCAATTGATCATCCTATTGTGGTCCAGGCATGGTGGCATTGGTGTCATCCGCTTCAGCATTAAGATTGAGACCCATGTCTCATTCAATCAATGACGTCATTGCAAAAGTACAAAGGGGATCCTGAGCATATATGCACAGCATAGAATATCAGCTGAGGGTCAGCCAGGACAGAGAGTGGAATACAAGATTAATTCTCATTCTCAATAATGAAAAAAAGATTTTAGAAAGGTCTTCTAACATCCAATCAGCATATTCTTGATTTTATGGTTGTCAGATATGTGAAACTATTTGCCAAGAATCACTTTTTAAAGTTTTGATGTTATTTTTTTGGAATCAAATATGATTTGTTTAGAAAAATTGTTAATCTGAAGCATCATTTCCATTTTTATGATGACTTTCTCTTTTCTCTAGTGCATTTTCCTTCGTCATCTTCTTGATCATTGCTGGGGTAGTGAAATCTGCTGGGGATCAGCAAGAATCTGCTGTGGGTCAATCAAAGTGAGCTGTGGGTTGAAACACCCCAAACCCCGCACATGCATGTATGGTCCTGATTGGCAGATATGACCTCTGGTATTGCATCTGAGATGCATGGCTAATCCAATAGCATTACTGGAATGTCAGTGGACAGGTGGTAATGCTTAAGCCTGTTCATGGGGACCACCTCAACTTTGCTGGTGCCACACTCAATGGTGACACTGGGGTATGCTGCTTCTATGACTGCATTGGGTATAGTGTAAACTGGGAGCAGTTACAGGGTAAGGTCAAGTTTTCTGGATGTACTGTGTTTCCGTACCAAGTCCCCTACTTGTATGAGGCATCTCTGGCATTGGAATTATAAGTTCAGGTGCAGGCGTCCTGTGCCTTCAAATTTGTTTTGGATGATGGTCAGGGCTTTAGTGAAGTGACACTTGACCTCCATATTATAGGTGGCCATGAGTACAATGTGTGCAGGTGAGGTAAAGGTGAAGGCTGAGTCAATTGGTAGCCCAGAAGTTTGTCCATACATGAATTCAAAGGGGGAGTACCCTGTGGTCTCATTCTGGTGTATGTTTACCACAAACACTGCATATGGGAGGTGTTCTTCCCAGTCAGTGTGTATGTACATGAGTGAAGAACAGCAACCACTTCATGGAAACAAAATTCCATCATGTTTTTTATGCTGTTTGTTCATTGAGAAACAAAATATTATTTCGAGCAACTACGTTTGCATTTTAATTTATTATCATTGTTGTTTGAGAAACCACCAAGCCTGTCCGAAAATTTTGGTCAAGTTCATATTGACCATTCTAATCAAAAGTAAACTACAACTAGCCTCGGCTAGCGATCCACAGTAAAGAATTATGAGAAACTTCTAGCTAGCCTCGGTTAGCAACTAGAGTAAACTTTCATGAAGCTGATAAACAGAACCCCGTGAGTAATCTAGGCCAAACCTGATAAGAAACTATATGAATAAAACATTTTTAGATACCTTATTATTATTCTTCTTCTTATTCTGATGATTTTTATTTTCGGGATTATTCTGTGGTGATTTGTGAACATTGGAGAATAAATGAAATATTGTATCCCATTAAGGAAAGGTTAGAAGCACTCCTTAACACATGCATAAGTGAACAGCTAGGGTTTGGTTGGATGCTTTCAATGATGGGTTTGAGGTGAGGGTCTACTCTTTGGAGAGTAAAGAGGTCGATCTGCTGTATCATCATGACATTTCCTCCTGGCCTATGGTGGGAGGCATCATCAATGTCATGAGAGGTGTAACAAAGCATTAGCATTGCCATTGGCAGGGCTTTTCCAGGGCTGAATGGAGAGTTTGAATTCTGTGTATTGGATACCCTGTTGCTGGCAAAGCCCCAATTGGAAGTCGACATGCAAATCGACAAAGTATTGAGGTATAATTAATTTTCAACTTATCATAGGGAAAGTAGAACCTCTCAGAAATCGTGTCTTGAGTACTAAAGGCAGAACAAAAAACAAATAATAAAGAGACAATAAGCAAAAAAACACAATAGAAGATAGGTAAAAAAATAGGAGGAAAGTACATAACCTGAAAAAATTCAACAAAAAGTGGTTCAAAATAAGAATAAAAAAGGGAATGAGCCAATAAGGGAAAAAAGAAACAAAGAACATGCATGTAGGTATTGTAACGTAGATGCTAACACATCAATCAAGGGTGTCTGGAATTCACACCCAAACATTCATATAAATTTATGTGAATCACTCTGTTTTGATCGTCCCACACCCCATTGACCCAATTAAGATGTACATAATTATTTGCACATAGGCACCTGGCCCTCATAACTCACATGAAAACATACATTCTGTAGGTACAATAATTCCCCCCAGAGGCGTAAACACACTGCCCATGTAGAAAATACAGAAACCCTGACCCAGGCACAAGATTTAGGTAGAAGGCATGGAAAACTGAAAAACACATGAAAAACTAAAAACATATAGGCATGGCTAAGCATACTGTAGATTAAAGCATGTAAGCATGGAAATTAAGCGTGAATTAAAGCATAAAGGTGTGGCGATAGAAGCACACAGTAAGCAGAAGCAGGTAAGCGAAGCAATGATTGGTCAGGTGAGCAGACGGAAGCTAACCTCCCATGGCCCGAAGGTGTGGTTCAAAGAAGCAATATAAAAGACAAGAAAATGGGGAAAAAGGCAGATTTTTTATGTAGATTTTATGCAGATTTAAAATCGTGTTGTGTTTTTATACGATACTCGTTTTGGGTGGAGCAAAAAGCGTTGTTAGTATTGTGCATCAGCAAGACGCAATCGTCAGCAAGTTGTTCGTTTATATTAATTGTCATTTTATTATTGTCATCGCCATTCCTTATCATCACGTCCCCGAGGACCGTGAGCAAGCGAAATCATTTTTGGGACCAAGTAAAAGTAGAGTAGAGAAACTGGGCATTACATATTTTTGGAGACTGTACCCTACCATAACTATTGGAACTCCCTGCCCCATTAAGGTGCATCCTTGTCCGGGCAATCATGGCAAGTAATTTTAGTAAATCGAAAGCATTTTCCCCCACTGTAGAGTGATAAGTAATTCGTAAGCATCGAAACTGGAAAAAGCAGTTAATGAAACATTGAGTAACACATTCCTACGAATCGAACACAAAGCAAAAAGTGTAATTTCAAAGCACTCACCCAAACACAAATTGAAAATGACCCACCATACACAAGACCACTTAGGAGAAATTGTAAGAGAGCAAATCAACGAACTTTTTGCAGAACATTTTCGAACTCTACGCACACAATTAAGCCAAAACACTGTGAATCCCACCCTAATCTACAATTTAAGAACAGCCAATATTTGTAACAATATCACAAACAATTTTTATGCAAAACATACAGTATTTAGGGGTGGAGTAACCCAACATTTTGGTGAATGGAGCAAACCACTGGAGCAATTTATGATACTCCTAGGCATGAAAGATACTGACGGGCAATTAAAATTAGCATGTTTTGAAATTCATTTGGGTGGTGCGGAGCAAAATTTAAAAATTTAGAAAATTCTGAAAACCCACCCTAAACGTATGAACAGTATAAAACTGCATTACAAGCATGTTTCCCCGACCATAGGGACACTGATTTACACCAACATTTTTTGCGGGAATGGAAACAAAAAAGATCGGAAACTGTAGTTGGATTTTTGTTTGACCTTGAACATCTTGCAACCCTTGCTTACCCCAATTTCAATTCAGACGCACGTGAGATGATAATCAAACCCCTTTTCATGGAAGGCATGCAGACCGAAATTAGAGAGGCACTGAAGTACAAACGATTCGCAAACCTAACAGAAATGTTTGACGAGGCAGCTTATGTCGAACAACAAATTTTCAGAAATGGATTAAAATCTAACCCCATACCCTTCATGTCCCCCAAACCAGAACCCATTTTTTCATTAGGCAGCCGCACTGAACAGCAGGGAATCCTACATAAGTTGGAGCAACAAGTCACGGAGTTGCAATTGCAAATAATGTGAAATTCTCAAACTCAACCCCAGCATGATAACAGTAATTTGAGACAGATCACATGTTTTCATTCAGTCAAGTCGGGCATTTCGCCAGAAATTGTAATTCGCCAGGTACTCAGAAATCATGCGAAATTTGCTTTAGGAGTAATCACATGACTCGAGACTGTAAAAGCAGATGCATTCACTGTTATCAGACAGGTCACCGATCCAGCCATTGCATATCCAAAAGCTACTCCAATGTAGAATGTTTTCTTTGCAAGCAGGAAGGTCACACGAGTAGATATTGCCCCAACCAAATGACCCATAACATCCAAAATTTCATTGAAGAGAGACTACCCCCACCACAAATGAACATTGATGACCCAGCCTTATACTCCACATTGCCCACTGTCCAGCATCGACTTCAACATGCTTTAAATACAATTATGCCCAACAGTCATAAGCATTTTGACTGCCAGTACGTCCTTGACATACCCCTTCCTGATACAGGCAGCACTTCAAAAATTGCATCACCAAAAAGCAGTGACATGTTGAAATCAATACCCCCCCCTACCAGAAAACTGTAAAATTGCACAGAAACGTAAACATCCTGGAGCCAGTGAGACGTCTAATTCTGAACCAGCATACAAAAAGGAATGCCTGATGTTTTCACAGTTGCAGGGCCCCACCACAGACCCCTACACATGCCCACAGCGAAAAACTTTTCTTCCTACCCCCAAAGCATGAAAAAATCGTAAAATTCATTTTGCAGCTAGAATTTTCCAGAGTAAAAATAGTGGTATCTGCATTTCTGTCTCAAACGACGTCAGCAAGCCCCAAATCCTCTATCCTGACACATGCATCGCCCCTGTTTCTTGTCCCCTTCCAGAGAAAAATTCACCCGCCCTACCCAAGACAAACAAAAATGGCTCGATACATTCACATGGGTAAAAGGCAAAGTAGAATGGACCAAGAGTGACAAGTATGAAACGGAAAAAGCTGAGATAATCAAATTTTTATCCAAATATCCCCTTTACATTGAATCGAAAACGCATGTGAGTCGCAGGACACTTGTCTCCCACAGCATTGATACAAGTAATTGTAAACACAGCCACAGACCCCTTTTTAGGAAACCACCAAAAACAGAACAAAGCATCAAACAAAAAGTTGAGCAGCTTAAGAAAGCTGATATCAGTCAAGGCAATTCCCATTCATATACAACCAGAGGGTCAATCGTCCAGACAAAATCCCCATTTCCCCTATTCCTCCAAGTCTTCGACCCGAAAATCCTCTCTCCCTCGACCCCCTTGAACGAGGACGTTCAACTTCGAAAGGAGGGAAATGTAATGTAGATGCTAACGCATCAATCTAAATACATAACGTACACTGGAGATGTATAGGGTCCAAAATTTTACGAAAATCGGGTCCGGGTCCAGGTCCAGGTTCAAAATTTTAAGAATATCAGGCCCCGGTCCGGGTCCAAAATTTTGAGAATATCTAGTCCGGGTCCGGGTCCCAGTCCAAAATTTTGAGAATATCAGGTCCGGGTCTGGGTCCAGGTCCAGCAAAATGGTCGGGTAATTTCGGGTCCTATTTCAGGTCTGGGTCCATTATATTTTCACACATGCTGCGCTATTTTGTGGTTGCTATACATTTTGAATCTAAGTCAGTCTCATAGTGATCTAAACAATAAATTTCTATACATTCTTCAATGTGAGTATTTGATTCATTGTTTTTTTTAGCATTTTGCGAGCCATGGCTTGTTGGACTGACAAAATGGCTTGTAGAATTTTAGTCCAACAAGCCAAAATGTCTTGTCAGAATTTTTTGAGTCACATGTTTGATCATATCGGATACAGAAAAGATGCATTTTGGGGCATTTTAGAAGGTCATAATCTCAAAATTTTTCGGCGCTTCGCGCCGGTTATAACTTAAATAAGCATTATTATTTATTTCCTACCTCAGGCGCTGCTTCTAACATGTCTACCTTCATTTATCCTTTAATCTTTAATAGTTTTAATCATCTTAAACGTATCATCTCATGTTTTAATTGGTAATATCTTCAATATTGCATCTTGATATTTAATGAAGATTCACATTTTTCTCTTGACAAATTTTTTGAGAAAGATCAATACGTCAAGTCTGTAAACTTTTTGAAGTGATTATTCCTTTCTCAACGTAAAATCAATCCAAAAGCCTCATGGAAGTAGTTTTCAGAAACTTCTATTCTTCTTGCTCATATCTTTTTGGCCAAGTTCATTAGAGTGTGTGAATATAAATTGATGGTTTTAAAATTTTTCAAACATGAAATTCCAGAAATTACGACCTTTAAACAGAAAATTCGAAACTAATTCTTCAAACAAGTGGTTGGAAAATTGATTTTCCAGTATCGCAGAATGTCAATACCCAAAAAAATTTTCCGGCGTTTCAGGCAGGAAAGATTAATAGCTTTTTTGGGCTCTCACTTGTCATCATAGACGACTTAACCGTCGATTTCTCATGTAATTCAAAGTCATTATGTTCTTGGATAGTTTGCTGGAAAATTTTTTCCACAATGCTTGTAGATTAGACTTCCATCAAACTCTAAAATATCAAATGTTTTCTGAATTTTAATGAAATAACGGCTCTAAAATGTTATTGAATAAATGTTGAATGACATCTCTATTTTGATCGATCGCCGTGATGCTCAATATATACATTTAAAATAACCTAGCATTGGAATTTATTCACGTATACTGATATTATAAAATTGGCTTGCAAAAATTTGGAATGGCTTGTAAAATTCAAGGTCAAGTCACTTGGCTTGTGACTCGTAGGTCAAAGAAACCCTGGAGGGTTGACCTAACCAAAATGTGTCATAATCAGCATCCACCAGATCAGATCGAAATGGAGGACGAATTAGGTCTATTAGGCCAAAGTGTCTACCCCACCCCAATCTCAATTTTCCCATTCTTAAGATAACTTTTTTTGAAAATTCGCAAATATGAAAATCTGCTCTGAGACTTCTCTGTATTGAGATTTCGCAGTTCTGAGAATCGCTGTATTGAGTCCCGCTATTTTGAGTTTCGCTGCATAGGGTTGAAACCCTGTACATACCTTATACGTTGAAAAAATTGGAAAAAATTCAAGGGCCGCTAAAGTGCGTATAAGTACCTTAACTTTTTTGGTGCAATAGTGCTGCATAGTCTTAGCCCCATTGGCTGTCAGAATGGCAAAAAAGTTCGGTATAACAACAGAATGACAACAGCCCACTTAATTTGTGACAGATGCGGCAAAAACCAAAAAATTAGCACAATTTAATACGCTATTTTGAATGGACAATTTTCGTCTGATTAACAGAAACTAGTAAAAATTTAACATTCGAATGTCGAACTTTTGACGCATTCTTTCAACCATTTTAAATCTGTCGCAGTTAAAAATAATCGCGAGCGCGAATCATAATTTTTTATTTTATCGTTCAAGCTTTCGATTTCGGTTCTAGGCGCTGATTGTAGAGCGACGGCCAAGTGACTTCGAACGAAAGGTTTCAAAATATTGCCTAAAATATCTTGGTTGGTTTTGAGTTTAACAATATTATAGTGTAATAAAACTCGGGCAGCCAAAATGACGAACAAGGAAGCGGTAAATGGCTCAGGCAATTGGATGTAATTATCGTATGTTTTGAACGGATTTTGGAAAAATTCGATCCAAAAATCAGAATCTCCGACATCCCAACGTTCCATAATATTGGCTAAATTTATCAAAAGCAGATTCGCACGGTCGCAACGTGTCAACTGCTGTTGGTTCATTCCCGAAGCATCGTTTGATTCGATTTTCAGTGATCCTAAAATAAAATGGTGATTTGTACGTGAAGTAAGGAAACTTCGTGTGAGACGTCATCAACTTAACCAACTGTACGTAATAATTCGATTGTGAGAAATAAAATCACCTTAAATAACTTGTCGCAATTTTTGGTTAGTATAGGAGCTAAAAGCAATTAACGTAGATATCCAATTTCCATGGAAATCAGTACTGCATTTTTTATGTCCTTGAAGAAGCCGATTTCCAAACATTTTTCAAGTATTTAATGTGGAACTAATTCATTTCTCTATATTTGGCTCGTTCCCAAACATGGTCCGCGGGCTCAATTTTTTCAATTTTGCGACTGCATGTCATCACTACAAAATGAAACGTCGTTGTTCATAAATTTTCTAAACATTCATCGTCAATGGTTCGCATTTTGCTTATACACACATCAAGATATAAGTTACAAGTTCTTGAGTTTCATCTTCCTATTCAAAATTTATTCATGTTTCAGAATATATGAAGAGTTAAGCTTCGAGCATAAAACATGGTGGTTATCACTGTAGTTGCTTACACGAAATTTTTTTACACCCTGTAAAAAGCGAAACCAATTTTATTCCCAATATTGATAAGCTCTGAGAACGAAAATTTTCCGTAAAGCCTCAGTATGCCGAATGACCGGTTTTCAAATCGGTTCTTGAACATACATGTAACGGGGCCCCGAGGTCGGGGGGGGGGGGGGGTCGGGCCACTTTTTTTGGGCCGGGGGTCAGTGATTCCCAAAATTTTGGAGAAAAGGGTCTCTGAAGGGATCGATTTTTGAAACGAAAAAAGTTTGGAAAATAGTTCAAAAAATATAGTATTTTTTCTAAAGTGACGGAGAAAATGTAGTCATGGTGCGACCTTTTTGACCATTTCTTGTTCAGAAATTGATATAATTCACAAAAAAAACATTTTTCAGTATTTTTGAGACCAAAAGTATGGGCTCCCTACGACTACCATATGGCTAGCCATAGGAATGGAAAATCCTAGGGGGTCGCCCAGGTACCCATAGCACTTCCCAAAATTACACGTATGTTCTTGAAGCTTCAGTGCGATTTTCAAAAGAGAAAAGTTGTCACATGATTCCATAACTTATTTGTAACGGATCTCTGGGTCATAGGTTGTCCAAAATTTGGAGAGGAGTCATTGAACGAAAAACTCTGAATTTTTGCCACAATTAAATTTGTGATCTTACGACTTGAGAAAAATTCGTATTCACGACTCGAAGGGCCGAGAAATTAACTTTAAAACCGTTTTGTTAGAATATGACTTTTGCAACCAAGACATTGATAATCTTTCAACTTTTTTGATCTTAAGGGTAATGTGATGTTATGTAAGCGCTACGATTGACAAATCTGAAGAGGTATCATGTAACTAGCAACAATACATAGGGTGATTTAATTACATACACGTTTTTGAGAAGAGTTTGTGGCGGCTCCGATAGTGTTGACACCATCCAGCATTATGGCTAAATGAAGCAGCTTTCGAACCCATACATGTTACTGCGGGAAGTGCCATGAGAACCTTCCCAGGGATCGTCGGACATATGGCTTGCCATATATGGTCGTACTCCAAACAAGATTTGCCACTTATATGGCCAGTCATATGCTTGTCATAGCGACTCACATACTTTTGGTTGGAATCATTTTTGATTATTTTTCTTTTGATTAATGAGTCTTTTTGATTAGGTTATTTCAATAATCACAAATATGACATGCGGATTTCCGGGTTTTTGGGAAGTGCCGATATCCGGATATGTGATCATATAAATTTTACAAAATATCCTTGTGTTCACTGCTTTTTCTACAGCAAGAATATGGTAAGCGGAAGGTGGAAAAAATCTACAATTTCGATTGAATGAAATTAATGAAAAGCAGACTGGATGAGTAGTGAGTACAGTTCAAAATCTTGCAGCCTGGAAAAAATTGAAAAATGAGCTTTTGAAAAATTTTTTAATGTTATCAATCACTATTGATGAGTGATAATGATGATAGATTTTAAAAAGTTCCCTATTAAAAATTGCCTCGCTTAATTAAAAAAAATCAAGTGAGGAAAAATGAGAAAAAAAATTATTAGAGAGGTTAAAATTCAAAATTACTCATGGAAAAACGTTGAGTAATCAATGTTTAGTGAAAACATTTCAGGCACTATAACTACTGAGTATCAATTGGCAAACGGTTTGCTTGTTTTTTCTATCTTGATGGCCGAATTTTTTTCCACATCTTATTCGACAAGTGTAAATAAGAAAAACCAGTGCAGTGTGTTTGGCTTTTTTGTCTATTCGATTGTATCACAATTTGGCGCCCTTCGCAACTTAGCACATTGTATTTTACTTTGGCGGCCGTGCGACGATAGAAAAATTAATTCATAAATTTCAGCGTATATTCCGTGATCAAGCTGATGAAAAAATATTTGTCAAGAAAGGAAAATAATAATACAATATTAAATAATATTAAATAAAAAGAAAAGGAAAACGATCTAAAAATATGTACGAAACAACAATAAGAAATTTACACTCTCAACTAGATGAGCTGAAAATGTATAACCTACACAGCAGACTGTTTTTCGAGTGGGATTGGATAAATTCCAAACAGTCTGCGAAAGCGGACAATAAGAAAAAATTTACTTTATATACGTTTTTTGTAGATGATTGTAAACAAAAGCCGTCGGATAGGGGACCAGAATAAAAAAAAAGTAAAAACAAGCAGAAACTGTCAACCAGAGGATAGGACAAACTGAAAATAAGGACAAAAACAACAAGCTTGTCAATGAAAGCATAACATGAACATGTTTATTGCTAGCTCTCAACTCTTTTACTTGATCACTTCGCATTTGTGCAACTCAAAAATTGGTTTGATTTGATATTACTCGCCTGTTTACGAGTGCTCTGACTTTTCTATTTTTATTCATCCTTTCTGTTGAAAGTATTTCACAAAATGTTAGGATATTCGAATATTTTTTCATATCCAGATATCCGCAAATCCGGATATCTTAACCCACTTCGTCTTTTTATAGTCTTAGAAAGCCAATGGAGGAATAACGTATGCATATGTCTAGTTAAAAGTCCAATAACATGATAGAATGTAAATGACTTATGCTGCGTGGCACATGAGTATGCCTTCTGTTACTCAAGCATTTTTATAAGATATTTTGAAAAAAATTAAAGTAGAAAAAAATTCACCCATCATGGATCTTGACTCCCAGCAGATTTTAGCAGCTAGAAATAGAAGTTTACGAAATATTGTACGAATAGTTCTTTGGTTAATTGCACTGAGTCAATCGGGCGGGGAAAAAGAAAATCATCCAGGAATTGAAAAATTGCGTTATCCAATCAAAATCTCGCGAAAGCTATTAAATAATAAATACGACATAAATTGATGAAGCAATTTATTTTGACTCTTACTTTTGCCATTCTCCGTCCCTCGTACAACACTAAGCGATTTGGTGAGTATGGATTTATCAAGCAAAAGCTTTGAAATTTTTTGACGAGTATCATTCCTCAGTAAGCATTTCGTAGAATGAAAAGTAGATTCGATCCGTCGAAGAGTGTCGACTAATCCATACAAAGTCCAAGCTTGGCTCGAAGGATCTAGAGAAGAAAAATGCTTTGACAAGCATAATGAAGATTGAAAGAGGATTGAAGAGTGAAGTTCTTTTTTAATACTAATAGTTTAGATCGGATTCCAAGCTCTTGAGCTGCGGAAAATACGCGAAAAAACAGTTCAAGAAATACAGAAAGAAGGAGAATATATTGTCACGTAATGGCCTGTACAGTAAAGCGCTATTAAAACGTCTACCTTATGCAATATGATTTTGATTTTTAAATTCTGTTCTTGTATGGAAAGTTATTTCATTAACTGCAAATTAGGTCGCTTATTCAGTAAATAACTGTTCACAGAATTTATTTTTCAGCATCGTAATATCAAAATCCATAGAAATTTATGGCGCTTTGCTCTGGAATTCTTTCTGTTTTGCATGAATTAATTGAACGTCATTCACTTCAAACTGATTTTCTCGCTCGTTAGCTGATTGATCATCTCAAGTCAGAACATCATTCTAGACTTAAAAATTAAACTTAAGCTGTGGAATAGGTCTTGAAAACATTCATTTACCATCGTCCCAGGATATGAAACTGCAAAAGATAAATTAAATGCAGTCTATAGTTTTTTATTTTGACCGATCACAAAGATGTCGCCAGTGAAATTTCTAGACAGTTTAAGCTTTTTTGCCTCAGTTTTTGGTCGCAGAGAATAGTTATTTTGAAATGCAGACGTTAGAACAGTTTCCAGTCTCATCTTCTTGCTCAAATGTCAGGGACAGTGATCCAGCACCACACGAATTCATGTCAGGAAAGTGCAGATTTTTTTCTCACAGTGCACAAAGTTATTAACCCAATTTGTGCACCGTGCACACCGTGCGGTGCACAAAAAATCCTGTACCATACAAAAATAATTTGGAATCACGTTAAGGATTTCAATCAAAAAAATAAAATTTGTGCATTGGACGGGACCGGTTATTTAACTGTTTCAACTTTGAGTCTCGATTCTCAAAGACTGATTTTCTTTTAGTTTGCATTTATATACTCGGCCGTAACATAGTCAAGAGAATGTCAGTTGTCAGTTTTATTAAATTAATTATAAATTATAATTGAAAGTTGGAAGCAGTCTTTTTTTAAGTATTGTCTTTTTTGCCGTGCAGACAAATTTCTGACTATTTCCTGCACTCAATAGAAAATTCTGATCGAGAAGCATACCTTAGGAATGCTGGGTCACCCGAGCCACCGGGTAGCTACATTTTTGTGCACGGTAGCTACGCTTGCAGCTGTGGGTGGCTCCAGAAAATCAACACTTCCTGGAGGGAAGAGGAATTGAAAAAGGAAAAAAGAGAGAGGAAAGAGAAGAGGAAAGAAAGAAAAAGCGAGAAGAGAATTGAAGAAAAAGAGATAGAGTCAGCCAATCAATCATCCAACTTGAAAAAATTCACCAACCAACCAATTTGGGAAAACAACCAACCAACTAATCTGGGAAGTTACCTACCTATTTGGGAAGCACCCAACCAATTTGGGAAGCAACCAAACACTTTGGAAAGCAACCAACCAACTGATCTGGAAACTAACCAACCGATCTGGGAGTCAACCAACCATCTGATCAGGGAAACAACCAACCAATTTAGGAAACAACCAACCAAATGATCTGGAAGGCAAATGACCCATTTATGAAACAACCAATCAATCTAGGAGTCAAACAACTAACCAACTGGTCAGTGAGGCAACCTACAAGTTTAGGAAACAGTCATTCAAGGAGTCAACCAAAAAAAATTTGGGTAGAAGCAAGCAATTCGAGAGTCGAACTTGACAAACAGCCAAGAAAGCCAACCAGGGAGTCAGCCAACCAACCAAGAAGTTCAGCAAACCAACCAACCTGGGAAGAACCAATAGATTCGGGAAAAAAACAAGCCAATCATGGACTCAGCAACCGCCATCAAACAAATTTGAGAAACTACTAACTAATTTGAGAGTAAAGTGTAAAATTGACCAAGATACTGATGAATATTTGACTTGTACTTTGTGCGTCGCTGTAGACCTATCGTATTCATGGAGCCACCGCAATATAAACCTCTGGGACCTGCAGCGAGCAAAAAAAGTAACGCTGGGCATGTTAAAAGCACTTAACACCTTTACCATATAAGACTTTACCCCTATCTAGATTTTTGCCCTTGGGGACATCTGGCATCAACCAATCAGTGATTAATGCGGGGTTCCTGTTCTGGAGAATTAAAGCACAAGGAGCACAGTACAAATGTATTCAGGAGGAAAAAAGAAATACGATGAGAATAAGAAAACAGAATGAAACCGAATCAGAAATATGTGAATACTATTTTTTCGTCAAGACGGTGTTTTTGGTGGCAAAAAGAAATTTTGAGAGTTCAGAATTGTTGAGGCAAATTTTTACGAAACTATCTGGCGCTACACACAAATTATGATTCAAATGGTTATTCAGTGTTTTTTACGGGATGAATATTTTTGACTTCATACAAAATTTTGTTGAGATTTTTGTACAAAGCACAGAGTTTCAGCATATACTGGTCTGAAAACTTTTTTCCAGACTCTAAATGCAGTAAAACATCAAGTCAAGACATGGTTTTTCATAGTGACTCGGATTGGTTCATCCAACCAAGCTTCGAAAATGCGTCTGCAGGGTGCAAATACTGTGATAGTATCAGTATTGGTTAAAGTTTCTTTTTTACCAATATTTATAAACAAGTCATATGATCTTGATTTAAAAAGGAGGAAAATTTATGTTCAGCCGTTTAAACAACATGAATTCTAAGTTCATTCTGCATGAAAAGCTTATAAGAGAAATTTGTATTTTTCAATATCGTATCTTATACGTGCCTGCTATGAAGAGTTTCCTAGGGAACATGAACAAAATTTCGTTTATAAAATGATTTGGATTTTTTATATGCACAAAAGAACTTTGTCTTTTTTTGTACAAGTACAAAGAAAGATTATAGCTCTAGGCAGTGTTTTTTTCTGCACTGTGCAGAAAGGCCAAAAAAAATTTCTGTACTGCAGGTTTTCTCCTGTTACCACTGTTTTTCCCCCGGACCTTTTCCCCAAATGGGAAAAGGGGTCAAAATTTTTTCCTCCATTTTCCCGAAGCCATTTTTTCGCTTAAAAATGCTGATAGACGCTTTATTTATGTGTTTTTGAGCTGTTTCAAACCTTATGGTGTTTTTAGAGCCGTTAATCCACTAAAATTGAGGAAAAATTGAAATTTTCGAGTTTTATCGAAGTCTAATCTACAAGCATTGTGGAACAAATTTTCCAGCAAACTATCCAAGAGCATAATGACTTTGAATTACATGAGAAATCGACAGTAAAGTCCTCTATGATGAAAAGGAAAAATCCAAAAAAGATGTCAATGTTTCCGGTGCGAAGCGCCAGAAATTTTTTTTGGGTATTGACATTGTGCGATGCTGTAAAATCAATTTTTCGAACATTTATTTCAAGAAATGGATTCAAATTTTATGTTCGAAAGTCGTAATTTTTAAAACTTTATTATTTGAAAAATTTTAGAACCAGTAATTTATTCGTTAACTGAGTAAGAAGAGTAGAGATTTCCGAAAACTACTTCCATGAAGCCTTTGAATTCATTTTACGTTAAAAAAGGAATAATTGCTTTAAAAAGCTTTGAGACTTGACATTATTGACCTTTCACAAAAAATGTCTCAAGGAAAAAATGTGAATCTTCATTAAATATCAGGATATTGAAGATTACCAATAAACATGAGACAATACCTTTAAGATGATGAAAATTGTTATATATAGATTGAGTGATTAGTGAATGTAGACATGCCAAAAGCCGTGTCTGAGCTAGGTAATACATAATAATGATTATTAAAGTTATAACCGGCACCAATCGCCAAAAAATGTTGAGATTATGGCCTTCTAAAATTCACTAAAATACATCTTTCCCCAAAAAGCACGATTTGGGGAAAACAGTGCCTTTACAGTACAATAATAGTGAATATAGGAAAAAGGCAAGTTAAATGTGTAATTCAATGTTAAATTTGAACGAATTTATAGTTTTTTGACTAGACATTTTAAAGTCTTAAAATAAGAAAAATAATTGATTTTAAAAGTTCAGAATCAATGACTGACACATTATACAGGAATATATGTGATCATGGACATGACCAAAAAAAGAACATTGTTGTTGATTTTGCTGCATTCAGCATTACCTGACCTAAAATTAAAAAATCTTTACTTTTGCCCTTAATTTACACAAATTACTGACTAATGGAAGAAGAGAATTCAAAACAAGCTCAAAAGCGTGCATATAAAAGATCATTGGGCATTTTGGAGTGAAAAAACATTTATGATAAATATTGAAACAACCTTTTTGAAAAATGACAACCAAGCTAAATAAATTTTGCTCGGGTAGCTACGTACAAAATTTTTTTTGCCAAGGTATGTCGAGAAGCAGTCCAAGTTTTCGGTGTCTCTTCTACTGAGAGAATCGATGATAAGATGCATTTTTCGGCTTTTCAACATATTAAAATTCAAGATTTTTCAGTACTGTGCGCTTGATTAATAGTTAAAACACAATTTGTAATTTTTTCCTTCACAGCTAAGGCCGTTGAGTTCAAAGATGCAGTTTCATCCGGTTATCCCTGAATGATTTATGAATCCGCTATGTCTCATCTCATATCAACGTGAATAAAATTCGAAACGTCTGTAAAGCTAGTGAGAAATAGAATTATCCGACTGCGGTGAACATGAATTCATTGAATTTTCTCATAGTCATGCTCTAGGTTGCGCTGTGCATCAAAAAATCCGTACCGTACAAAAAACTCGGTAAAAGTTTCCCGTACCAGCCCAAAAAATCCGTCTGATACGGAAGGTGCAGAATCTCTCTGGTCATTTCTGCGCGGTGCAGACTTGTCCAAGCTCTTGCTTCAATTTCCCCCTTATTTTAATGATTACCATAAAATCTATTAAACTTATGAAAGAAATATGAATTCATACAACTTGAGTTTTAATAATTAAAGGTTTATACGCGATTACTCTTCCACATGTATATGCAATATAGAGGATATGGATTCAGCTGCCTGGATCTAATTCGGATCCGATGATTGCAGTGATCCGGATCTGATGAAGCAATTTATTAATATCCGTACCTCATGTAGTCAAAAACGTGGATCCGTCCCATCTATACTAGAAAAGCATATTTGTAAACTTTAACGCTAATTTTCATAAAAAGAAAATATTCTGTGATCATTTTTGATCAATCAATGCTCAAGACGCTCAATGTTACAGTTGCCGATCCATCTATTTTCGGAAGACGCAGCAGCCCGGTCAAAGTACGTGGAACCGGCTGTTCTCTATTGCGAATTTCTAATTTTTTACCATGAAGATCCTCTCTAGGTACATAATTGATATAATCGAAGCAAAAATCGCAATATCTAGGCAATAAATCGCACGTAAGCCGACCAATTTCGGCGAAATTCTCTGCGTTTCCTTCCAATTGATTAGCGTTAGCTACCATTCGGTGAGCTGAGCAACACAGATCACGATAAGCACTAAAAATAAGTAACTAGATTATATTTAGAAAAAGAGATACTTGAGGCATCCACCGATCAGATACGTAGGGCAACTATTTTCCAGGCGGAGGATCCTTGTTTCATCGAGGGAATGGTGGATGAGCAAAAAACAAAAAGAGAGCTCCACAAGGATGATTATCATACATAATATAAGGGGTGTTTGAGAATTTTTTCATAGAAAGGGGATCATACATGTAACGGGGCGCCGACTTCTGGAGGGGTCCGTCAACGCTTTTGCGGCCGGGTCTGTAAATCAAAAAAATTTGGGGGGAGGGGTCTCTGAAAGAAAAAAATTGGATTTTTTCCCGAAAAAAGTTCGAAAAATGATTCAAAAAATAGTAATTTGTTCTGGAGAGACCGAAAAAATGTATTCATGGTGCGAGCGCTGAGAAAATTGACCTTTTTGACCATTTTTTGTTCGAAAATTGACATTTTTTAGTTTTTTTCCGGCCAAAAGTATGGGGATCCCTAAGGCCGACATATGGCCAGCCATATGATCGGAAAATCCTGGGGTGGAGTCGCCCAAAGGTTAGCCATATGGCAGACGATTTCTGCGGAGGTTCCCATAGCACTTGCCCCCCAATTTCATGTATGCAGGAGATACCCAGGGTCACAGGTAGGAGGGTTACCCCCTTACCACCTCCAATATGCACGTATGCACTGGATATTTCGTTATGCAGTTGAAGATATGTCAATAATTTTCTTGAAATTAAATCGGAACTTCCTATTCTCCGATTTTTGAACCTTTTCAATGATGAAATAAACATCTAGATTTTACTTCACTCGTGCAAATGTATGCCAGCCTATACAAAAAGCATACCAATTTTCAGTGAATTTTAATGTAGTTCACGCATAACTCTAAGCCAGAAAGTCTCACTCCGGTGCTCCATGCTTTGAATAAGTAACAACTTTTCTGACCAAAGTTCTCACTTTTCTTGATATTTTTGGACAAAATTTGGATTTTTCTTTATTTTGAAAGAGTCTTTCCTTTAGCGTGTCGGGGGATGGACATAGTCTATCTCCAGGTTGTGAAAATTAGCCAAAGTTGATGCCAATCGCGTCCACCATGATTTGTATAGACGACGTGCATAAAAGGCCCGTGTGTCTATGTTTTTGGTCATTGTTAATTTGTTTCTATTAAAGAAGAAAATCGGCAGCCAGATGGGCCATATTTTAATATTTCTCAATTTTATATTTTTGTGGAGTCCAGCAGTCCAAATACAGGGTCCTTCACCTGGACCTCTATTTCGATTCTTGCAGCGGAAGGAATGCAAGTTAGGACCTGGATTTCTGGAGGACCACCCTGCATGCAAGTTGACTTTAGGGATGTCCCGGTGCCACCTTTTTTGCTGGTGCTGGGGCCTAAGCACCTGCGCCAGTGCTGGTGCCAATCATACGCGTTTTTTTACCTGTTTTTTATGACTCTGTGTTCTCCTATATTTGAAATTAATGTAAGTTATTCAAAGTTGAGTTCTGGACAGGTTTTTTTTGTACATGACCCATTTGCACATGTACAAACGACAGCCAATATTTCATTTGTACGTAGCAAAAATAGGTATAAATAAGTAACCTGTGTTCCTCTATGTCATGGACAAAGATTAATAACCAAATCAGTGTAATTTTCAAATTTTATTTATAACTGCAAAAAAAATCATTAAAACTGAACAAAAAATCAAAATTTTCGAGTTTCAAGTCTAATTGACAAGCATTGTGGAACAATTTGTCTAGAAAACTATCCAATAGCATAATGAATTTGTATTAGATGATAAAGCAATGGTTAATTCCTCCATGATGACAAGTGAAAGCCCAAAAAAGATGTGAATCGTTCCGGCGCAAAAGCCGGGAAAAATTTTTGTGTATTGACCTTCGGCGACGCTGGAAAATCAATTTTCCAAACATTTATTTCAAGAATTAGATTCGAACTTAGTGTTCAAAAACCGTAATTTTTAGAATTTATTATTTGACAAATTTTAAACCAGTAATTTATTCGTTAACTTTAATGTACTTGGCCGGAAAGATATGAGTGAAAGCAGTGTTTTTTCTGCACCGGACTTTCTGCTCAGTGCAGAAAAGTTTAAAAAAAAGTTTCTGCACTGCGGTTTTCTCCTGTCACCACTGTTTTTCCCCAGGCGTTTTCCCCAAATGGAAGAAGGGCATACATGTAATTGGGGGGGGGGGGAGTGCTATGGGAACCCCCACCAGAAATCGTCGACCATATGGCTAGCCATTGAGCGACCACCCCCCCAGGATTTTCCAATCCAATGGCTAGCCATATGGTAGCCATAGTGACCCCCATACTTTTGGTCGGAAAAATACTGAAAAATGTCAATTTTTTGATGGAAAATGTCAATTTTTGAACAAAAAATGGTAAAGAATGTGAATTTTCTTGGCGCTTCGCGCCATGAATACATTTTTTGGTCTTTTTAGAAAAAAATTACTATTTTTTGAATTATTTTTCACACTCTTTTCCTGAAAAAAACGATTTTTTTCCTCGAGAGACTCCTCCCCCCAAAATTTTGGTAATTTCTGACCCCCAGCCCCAAAAAAGTCGCCCGCCCCCCCCCAGACCTCGGCGCCCCGTTACATGTACGGAGAAGAGATCAAAGTTTGTTTCCCTTTTCCCGAAGTCGTCTTTCGTTTAAAAATCTTAGACAATCTATTTATGTATTTTTGAGCTTTTTCAAACCTTTTGCTGTTTTTACAGCCTTTGATTCATTAAAATTTAGGAAACATTTAAAATTTTTGAGTTTGATCGAAGTCTCATCTACAAGCATCGTGGAACAAATTTTCCAGAAAACTATCCAAGAGCATAATGACCTTGAATTACATGAAAAAAAGACAGTCAAGTCATCTATGACGACAAGTGAGAGCCCAAAAAAGATACTGATGTTCCTGGCGCGAAGCGCCAGAAAATTTTTCTGGATATTGACATTCTGCGACGCTGGAAAATCAATTTTCTGAACATTTATTTCAAGAATTAAATTAGAATTTGTGTTTAAATGTCGTAATTTCTAGAATTTTATCTGAAAAATTTTAAAACCAGTAATTTATTCACAAACTCTCATGAACTTGGCCGAAAAGATATGAGTAAGAAGAGTAGAAATTTCCAAAATTTACTTCCATGAAGCTTTTCGGTTGATTTTACTTAAAGAAAGAAATAATCGTTTCAAAAAGTTTACAGACTTGACGTATTGATCTTTCTCAAGAATTGTTCCAATGAAAAACTGTGAATCTTCATTGAATATCAAGATAAAATATTGAAAATTACCACTTAAAACATGAGATAATATATTTGAGATGTTGAAAACTATTATACATTAGATGATAGGTGAAGGTAGACATCCTGAAAGCCGCGTCTGAGCTAGATAATACATAATAGTGATTATTAAAGTTATAACCGGCACGAAGCGCTGTGAAATTTTAAAATTATGAGCTTCTAAAATGCACCAAAACGCATATTTTCTGTACCTTATCCCCAAAATTTTCTTCCCTAAATGGGGAAAGAGCCATTTGTACATGTACAAATGACTACCTCAATTTCATTTGCCGAAAAAAATTTTCATTTGCCTCTGGCAAAAAAGAACACTGGTTCTGGATCATATGTACAATATTTTTTCCTCTGTTTTTTGCAGATTTAATTCTCTAATTTAGTCAAATTAAACCTTAATTTTGAAGAATGGCCACCTCTACTCATTCTGCTGTTATATGGAATTTTTTACTATTTCGACGACTGACAAATGAAAGGCAATATGTAACTATTGTGTTAAAGAAATTAGCCATGGTGGTCAAGATGAACATGGGTTTGGGCACAGTGGCCTGAAAAGGCACTTGGCGACCCATCCATCGATTAACAGAAAATATTTAAATGAGCAGAAATTGGAAGAAAAAGTGAAAAATAAGCACCAAGCAGTGAAAAACAATACAAATAATGCCAATCAAATGACTTTAGTTGCTAGTTTTATAAAAACTTGGAACATTGACTATGAAAGTTCCCAAGCTTTAATTCAAAAAATTGCTCAGTTTATTTGCTTAGATCAACAGCCGATGTCTGTTGTAGAAGACGAAGGTTTTCGGGAAATTATGAAACGCGTTACTCAGAAATCTAAGTGCCCTAGCTATCACTATTTTTCGGAAACTGTAAATCCTTCACTGTATGAAAAAATTCGCACGAAAGTCGCTTTTTTTTGGAAGAACAGCAATATTTAGCATTCACATACCATATTTGGTCTTCTTGTGCTTTGGAAAGCTATTGTAGCCTTATGTGCCATTACATAACTAAAGACTTCAAACGAGAATTTATTTTGTGCTGTTCATATTTCCCAGATGATCAATGTTACTCAATTTTTGTATTCTCTCCCACATCAAATATAAATTATTTTTGATTCATACTGGGGAAAATGTTGGCCAGAAAGGTCCGAAATGCTGCAAGGGAACAACGTCTTCGAAAAAACACAAATGATTTTACCAGATAGCAGTTCAAATATGGTGGCTGGACTTCAAATTTTTGACTTACCTAGCCTACCTTTCTCGGTACATATAATCCAAAACATAGTTAGCAATGAAGGTTTGGGCAAATCATGTTATCGGTAACTAAATTTATTTCTCAAAAATGCATTAAATTTCTTCAAAATCTGGTGTTTCAAGCTATGTTTTTCAAATATTATATGATGCTATTTTTTCAGGTAAATTGTTAGCAACAGCACGAAAATTAGTCAGCCACTTCAAACATTGGCTGAAGGCAACAGAAAATTTAAAGAAGTTTCAAGAAGCATTTTTACCTAGTGATAAAGGAAATCACTTATTGCAAGCTGAACTGACTCACTGGAATGCGCAGTATTATATGTTAGACCATTTAATTGAACAAAATCTTCGCATAATGGCTGCACTTCAAGGTGACAAAAAGCTTTTGCTACGAGATGATCAGTGGATTTTAGCTGCCAATGTTGTCAAAATGTTACAAACTTTTGAATCTGCTACCAGAAAGCTATGCCTGAAATCGGCTTGTGTTTCACAAATGATCCCATTTGTTAAAACTCTGAAATGTCATTTAAAAAAGTCGATCAGTAATAGCATCTTGATTTTGTCAAAGCATCAAATGTTGCTAGGTAAAATCATATTCTATTTTTATTAAGGATTTTCTTGTGCATACAAATTTACTATCTATTGTTTATGTCATTTCAGGATTAGCTTCAGGAATGGATCAGTTGATGGGTATTGATTTTTGTTGCATGTCAACTTTGCTCGATCCTCGATACAAGATCCGCTTCTTCAATGATAACCAGAAAAATTGAATAAAGTGTTTAGCGATTGACTACATGTTGGCCGTGTCCACCGACACAGAAGAAGAAAATGAAGAAATAAATAGTGATCTACCGACAAGATGGAAGAAGACAAAAAAATCGTCTGATTTTGATAAAATTTTAAAGGTAAACTAAAAAAACATTAATTTCTTATTTTTATGTCTTAATAATTTCCTCAATTCTCAGGAAATTGATCCAATGAAGAAACATCAAGCAAAATAAATTCCTAACTTGAATTACAAAAATATTTAGGTTAATGAATGAGGAAAAACTAATGATTTAATTTCTTTGTTTGAATTTTACAATTTGTTTTTCAAATGACAAAATGACAAAAATTGAAGACCTGATGGACTATTGGAAAATTAAGAAGAATGAATATCATTCACTTGCAAACCTCACACAATTTTCATGTGCCCGAGCAACAAGTGTATCCAGTGAACATTTATTCACCACTAGTCGCATTATTTTCTCAGATGTTAGGACAAGATTATCACAGGAAAAACTTGAAATGTTAGTGTATTTATCAAAAAATTTGAGAATTATAAAAGTTGATTGAGAATCATGGAAATAAAAGAATTTTAACATCATTTTGTTATTTTTTCTATCCGAATATGTATTTACTCATCAACATGTATATAATATTTAAAGTACTTGCAGGTGCCAAAACCAGTGGCACCTGCTGGTCAGAGCACCCCATGGGGGGTATGGGGGGGTATTATCCCCGTCTTAGATTTGGAAATTCATTTACTACCCCCATAAAAACAGCTCACTATAGCAAAAAATTTTGGTTGACTTCATCCTCTCCCCAGTAGGTTATACTAATTCGAGAAAAACTGCAGGATGTGTGATTCTGAGGAATTACTCACTGCTCTTTTTGACACATTTACTGAGCAAATGATAATGGGAAAGTATGCAACTTCTGTGCCATATAGCGATTTTTAGGAAAGGATATCAGCACATTAATATATACTACTTGTAGGAAATCATTATATATATAATTGGGAGATGAAATAATGACTTATGTATATGTGATTAATCAAAAAATCGCCCCTTAAAATTTAAGATTTTACCCCTACCTAAATTGTTGACCTTGGGGACCTCTGCTGCTGGTGCTAGATACCATGGCACCTGCACCAGTGCCTGGGACATCCCTTTTTACAACTGGTGATTGACTGGGGGTCCAATTGTACCTCCAGCCCATACATGTGATTGGGGGGAAGTGCTATGGTAAACCCCCCCCCCAGAAATCATTTACCATATGACTAGCCATTGGGTGACTGCCCTTCCACCCTGGATTTTCCAATCCTATATGGTAGCCATAGGGACCCCCATACTTTTTGTCGGAAAAATACTGAAAAACGTGAATTTTTTGATGAAAAAAGTGAATTTTCTGGGTGCTTCACACGGTGAATACATTTTTTTGATCTTTTTAGACAAAAACTTTTTTTTAAACTATCTTTTCTACTTTTTTCGTCAAAAAAATCAAATTTTTTTCCTTGAGAGACCCCTCCTCCAACATTTTTGGGAATTACTGACCCTTGGCCCCAAGAAAGTCACCCAACCCTCCAGACCTCGAGGCTCCGTTACATGTATGCTCCAGCCAAAGGCCCAAGAAACTTTTACATCTGGCATCCGCTGGAGCCAGAGGCATAATAATATATAGTGCTACAAATGTGGTGCCTGAACTTGAACTTTATCAACATTTTATTTCCTCAACCACATCATTCATTTCCAAATGAACTGAGTTCATTATCACTACTTTCATTTTGACTACTACTGTTGTCAGCTTTATTTCTTGAGTTAATAGGAGGCGAGTTGGTTAAAGAACATGGAAAGGTGAAGGAATTGGCCTCCAGCCACTTTAGGGAGGTCAGAAAATAAGCTGCATTTGCCAGAGGCCCGAGCTCAGGTTGATCACTACACACAACTCAATTCTCAGCCTGATTTACCCACTGATTGGAAGTTATCTGAGCTCAGAGAGCTATCAGATCATCTGCAATTCACTAGAATGAAAGCAGTTGATCATTTGTTGAGATTGTGATATATTGAACTGTTATGCACTATTTCTATCTAAGGTTTCGGCCTGATTAGGTGATTTAGTGAGTAGCTGATTAGGTCCTTTTATTGTCTCCTTACTATTTCCAAACATAAGTCCTATTAGGACAAGTGCATGAAAATAAATGATCTCCTGAAATGCAACTATTCGACACCAGAACTCCTGTACTTTTAATATTCAAGTGTAAATATTATTGGCAGCACCATGGTTGGTTGTACAAATTGTTTTTCTGGAATTGCCTGAATGGCAATTTACCCTGTCTATTAGATCAAATTATCGAAATGAAGTTGCTGGAGTTGAGACATCATGAAAATCTAGTAATATGAAAATCAATCCAACTGAGCCAAAAAATCAAAATTAAGCTCCATAAACCATGCAAAAGAAATGAAATGGAAAGAAACGAAGAATTGGTCTGTGGGGATTCCATTGAAGGATGAAATAACTGGGGTTAAATAACTTTTCCTAACAACATTTTTGAATTTCTGGTAAGCTCAGCCTCATCAGCCAAACATCACATGAGCAAAATGTGCACCCCGTGAATTAGAAGATGGTCATCAAGTTGCTGTTCATTTTCTTTGTAGCATCTCAAGGAAAAAGAGGAAATCAAAATTTCTGTGTACCTATTTGTGTACCTATTTCAAAAACGAGGAAATCAAAATTTCCTCTTTTTCTGGTACTTTGAAAAAGGTACACATTTATAACTATGTTTTCTCTTTTGTTCGTTGTGTATATTGAAAATTAGAGATGTAACAAGTACCCAGACCTGAAATTATCTTGTTGTTTTGCTGCAACCAGATCTGATATTCTTATGATCTAAGACCACCATTCATTATTCTTAAAATTTTGCACCAGGACCCAATCGTCATAAAATTTTAGAGCTGAACTGGAAGAAATTGCTACAATTCTAATTCAGGTCTGATGCATGCATGTAATTCGGGGGAATGCTATGGGAACCCCCCAGGATTTTCCAATCCTATGGCTAGCCATACTGTAGCTGTAGGGACGCCTGTTCTTGGATTTTGGAGATTGGAGACAGACCGTACTATCTGCATTTTTCCAAAAATAAGTTTTTCATGTCATATGCATTACCATAATGTCATCTACCAGTGCCAAAACGTTCTATATGCATGTATACACTGTGTTTTAAACTTTAAATAATCAAAATTTAAATTTCTAGACACAATGCAACTTTCAAAAGAGCTATTCTAGAAAAAAAGAAATGTCAGATAGTACATTCTGGCTCTAAGAGTACGATATGTAACAGAGCCCCGAGGTCTGGGGGGGTCAGTAATTCCCATAATTTCAGGGGAGGGGTCTCTCAAGGAAAAAATCATTTGTTTCAGGAAAAAATTCTGAATTCAAAAAATAGTCATTTTTGTCTAAAAAGATCTAAACATTTATTCATGGCGCCAAGCACCCATAAATCCACATTTTCGATCACTTTGTGTTCAAAAATCGACGTTTCTCATCAAAAAAATTGACATTGTTGTAAAAAGATATTTGGCATCACCACCTACATCATTGCCCTCAGAAAGATTGTTTAGCCGTGCATGTCTAATTTATGAACCGAGTCGAAACAGAATGAAGGGTGAAACTACTGAAAAATTATTGTTTGTTCAAATTAATTTGGTAAAATGTAATTTCAAATATTGATAAGTAAATATTGTTGTTGATAAATTGATTTCCCAGAATATAGGTGCCCTAAAGTCTCCTATAAACACAAATAAAACCCGAAAAAAATTGTCAAAACTATTCGGGTTCACTCCAGGTTCAGGTATCTGAGAAATGTTTTATTCGGGTTCGGTTCCGGTAGCTGAAAATAGCTCGGGTACCTGATATTCAGGTTGTTCGGGTACCCGTTGCATCTCTATTGGGGGGGACCTCCCCACAACTTGGCCACCCCTGTACCCAACCCTCCCCCAGACTTGGAAAAATTAGAAAATATTGGCAAAAAAGGGCCTTTTTTTGGTATTTTTGGGGAAAATTTTCGACTTTTTTCGACCACCCACCAACTAGTCGGACCTCTTAAGGCCCTGCTATACTTCAACAGCCGTCGCCGGCTGGCGACAGCCATCACCAGTTGCAAATTTTTGCTGCTATACTTCATCTGGTGCCAGCTGTGAGATACCTACTATAAACCTACAAAAGAATGATAAAACACCAAGATGCATTTTTCGCACCATAATTCATATGAACATACGTGACGGCTAGTGAGGGTTCAGAAATTTCGATTGAATCGAAATTGACAACTGGCCCTGGCCGGCACCATCCGTCATCAAAAACACAAAGTATAGCGGCTAGAAACTGGCGATGGCCGGTGCCGACTATGAGCTGCTATACTTCTAACAGTGACGGCTGGTGCCGGCGTGCTGGCTGGCGAAGTATAGCAGGACCTTTACAGGCATACATGTAATTGAGGGGAAGTGCTATGGGACCCCCCAGAAATCATCGACCATATGGCTAGCCATTGGGCGACCGCCCCCCCCAGGATTTTCCAATCCTATGGCTAGCCATATGGTAGTCCTAGGGACCCCCATACTTTTGGTCGGAAAAATACCAATTTTTTAATGAAAAATGTCAATTTTTGAACAAAAAATGGTAAAAAATGTGAATTTTCTCGGCACTTCGCACCATAAATACAATTTTTTATCATTTTTTGGACAAAAATTACTATTTCTTGAACAATTTTTCGGACTTTTTCCTTAAAAAAAAATCGATTTTTTTCCTTCAGAGACCCCTCCCCCCAAAATTTTGGGAATTACTGACCCCCGGCCCCACAAAAGTGGCTCAACCCCACCCCCAGACCTCAGGGCTCCGTTACATGTATGCTTACAGGCATGAATAAAGCCTTTTTATTTCGGCCAGGGCCCTATGCAGGGATAATTCATATCACTGCATACGCCATTTATCTCTGCGATATATAGTGTTCTCTTATGTAAAATTCAATGTTAGTATTACTATTAAATGTAGTGTAAAAAAGCTGAGCAGTTAACTTCATAATTTCCAAATCATAAATTCTAGAAGCTGCTTTAGAAACGTATCATAAAACAAAGGTTTCCTCAAAAATGTGTTTTTCATTTTTGTTTTCTAAAAAGTGAATGAGTGTCATAATGGTTAAGAATCAGAAAAAGAGAAATTCTCAACAAATTGTTCAGTTCACACAGATACTTGGGAAATTCATTGAACAAAATCGGGTCAAAGACTGAAATTTATACAGTCTCACCGTGGGCATCGACGAAGAAATTTTTTCAGATTCCTGTTTGAAAGACATATCAGGACAGAACTAAATTTTGTCTTAAAAAACTGTGCTTGAATTCTGCACTGTGAAAAAACTGGCACGAGTTTTTGCACAGCCGTCTAGTCTTCTACACCGAGCAAGAAACTTACTGAGAAAACCTTGCCCCAGACTCCTCTTCAGCTAATTTGTAATATGCGTAACTAAACCATCGAACCAACAAAGGCCAGCCAATCTTATGGCATAATTGACCTTCACTAATAAGATGCATTTTCGACAATGCGAGTAAAGCTTTTGAAAGCTGTTTGTAGTGTACACTTTCTGTTGCAATGGCTTCTTCTATAATATCTAGCCAATTACGTAAAGAAACATCATCTGGAAATTGATTATCACGCGAAAACTTTGTACATGCCAAAGGCACTGAGTATAATAACCCAGGCGCAATGGAAAAATGATCATTGGGTGACGGCGATTCTATTACATCGCTATAAGGTTCCCTTAGTCGACCTTTTTGTCTTTGTAGACGTTTAGCAATTTCGAAAGCACATAAATAAAAGAACTTGTCACGTTTACAACCTAGGCGTGACGCTTCAAGTTCCACTTTTTGGTCGAGGGTGGAAATGGGACGAGTAATCACAGCTTGAAATATAGAACGTTTGATAGCTGTCAGCATTCGAAGATCAATCGAGTTTAATAAACGCCAACTCATTACGCTTTCATCTAAAATAATATGAAAAAAAGTTGGTCTAATCCTGGGCCGGTAGCAACAACAACTATTGAATTAGTCTAGGAGGTCATTACTTCAGAACATACATATAATGGAACCAGTTATTTCTCTTTGTGCACTGTTCAAAGAAAATTGCCAAAAACGATTTGCATGCAAAGTACAACAGAAATCAAAGTTTTTTTGTGTGGCATGCAGAAAACTTGATAATTTTTTTACACCAATATCGTAACTGTACAAAAAACATTGAGCGGAACTCCGAAGTACGGGAGGGAATAAAGAGACTTCATTATGGATTGTCTCCAGATGGCTCAAAATGTTAGGGAAATCGTTGGAGGAACACATTTTGTTTTTGCTTGAAAAAAATCAAAAAAGCAGTGATGGTTGTAAAAAAACAATTTTCGGTTGGAGAGCTGATAAGAGCGCCAAAAACTTTAATAGCCTTTAGGCTCTTACTTGTCATCATAGAGAACTTAACAATTGATTTCTCATGTAATTCAGAGCCATTATGCTCTTGGATAGTTTCCTGGAAAATTTGTTCCACAAAGCCTGTAAATTAGACTTCAAACTCGACAATTTCAAATTTTTTGCTCAATTTTAATGAATTAACGGAAAAAGCACCAGAAGGTTTGAAAACGCTCAAAAACACTTTTGAAAAGCATCTATGAGCATTTTTAAGCGAAAAAAACGACTTTGGGAAATGGGGAAAAAATTTTGACCTCTTTCGACATTTGGGACAAGGCCAACAGGAAAAAAGAAACATTGAATAGCTTCCATTATATTTCTATCATACTTTTTGCCTAAAATCTTATCGTAATATTTAGTATATTTCTATCGAAAAAAATTTTTTCGTGTCACTGGCACAAATTTTTTTTGCCTCTTGTGCCATTTGGTACAAATGTCCGTGCACAAAAAAACACTGCTGGGCGCGCTGGACAGTGTTGCCAGATCAAATTTTTAGGGGGCGTCGTGTTTTTTTGCACTAGCTGTTTTGCACGCCAAAAAATTTTTGTAGTATAAACAGGTTTTTTTTTGTACATGACCCATTTGTACATGTACAAACAGCAGCCAATATTTCATTTGTACAATTTGTACAAGGCAAAAATACGTACAAATAAAGTAACCTGTGTTATTCCACGTCATGGCCAAAGACTAATAACCAAATCAGTGTAATTTTCAAATTTTATTTATAACTACAAACATTAAAATTGAACAAAAAACTTAAATTCTCCAGTTTCAAGTCTAATTTATAAGCATTGTGGAACAAATTTTCTAGAAAACTGTCCAGTGTCCAATAGCATAATGAATTTGCATTAGATGATAAAGATGATCAAGTCCTCTATGATAACAAGTGAAAGTCCAAAAAATATGTTAATCTTTCTGGCGCTCCGCGCCGGAAAAGTTTTTCGTCTATTGAACTTCAGCGACGCAGCAAAATCAATTTTCCAAACATTTATTTCAAGAATTAGATTCAAATTTTGTGTTCAAAAGTCGTAATTTTTAGAATTTTATAATATAAAAAATTTTTAAACCAGTAATTTATTCGTTAACTCTCATGAACTTGGCCGAAAAGATATGAGCGGAAGAGTAGAAATTTCTGAAGGCTACTCCCATGGAGCTTTCGAATTGATTTTACGTTAAGAAAGGAATAATCGCTTCAAAAAGTTTAGAGACTTGACGTATTGATATTTCTCAAAAAATGTTTCAAGGAAAAACTGTAAATCTTCATTAAATATCGAGATAACGTGGAAGATTACCATTTAAAACATGAGATCGTTTGGGATGATGAAAACTATTTTACATTAAATAATAATTGAACGAAGACATTCTGATAGCCGCGTCTGAGCTATGTAATACACACATCAATGACTATTAAAGTTATAACCGGAAAATTTTGAGATTATGACATTCTAAAATGCACCAAGTTGATGCGTTGATCTTTCTCAAAAAATGTATGAAGGAAAAATAGGGATCTTCATTAAATATATGATGATGTAATACTGAAGATCGCCAATTAGACATGAAATAACACGTTTAAGACGATGAAAACAATTAAAAATTAGTGATAAGTGAAGGTAGACATGCTAAAAGCCGCGCCTGGGCTTGACAATAAAAAATAATGATTATTAAAGTTATAACCGGCGCGAAGCACCGACAAATTTTGAGATTTGGACCTACGAAAATGCACCAAAATGCATCTTCTCTATATGGAAACACCAATTTTTTCCATATTTCATAAATATTTTTTTGCACGGTGCAAAAAAACTGGAAAAAAAGTTTTTCACGAGCCGAAAAAGTCTTGCACAGTGCAAAAAAACACCTTGCAAATAGTACGAGATTTTCAATGCTAAAAATAACGAGACAAAATTTTTTTAAATGCAAAAATTACAAAATTGATACCACAATAAAAACTTCATTCAATAATATGCACATAATAGAAGCTCTAAATGTTTAAACATCAACAAGATTCATAAAATCAACTTTAGCGCAAGCATCACTAGTTACAACCAGGATTTTTTCCACAGTGCAACTTGACAGAAGCTTCATGGAAGTATTTTTGGAAAATTTCTACGCTTCTGACAGCTTTTTAGCTAAATTCATGAAAGGTTACGAACAAATTAATGATTTTAAAATTTTTCGAATGATAAATTTCTAGGAATTACGAGTTATGAACACAAAATATAAATCTAATTTTTGAGATATATGATCAGAATAATTATCAGAATGCCATACCTGTAAGAGGTCCGACCAGTAGGGGGGGGGAGTAAATCCGAAATTTTAGGGGAGGGGGTTGAAAAAAGTCGAAATTTTTTCCAAAAAGGCCAAAAACATACACTTTTTGCCACTTTTTCTAATTTTTCCCAAACTGGGGGAGGTGGTTGGGTGGGGGTTGGGACATACCTGTTAGTTGGGGGGGGGGAGGGTAAACCCAAAATTTTGGGGTGGGGGTCGCAAAATATTTCCAAAATTCTGGGGAGGAGGGTCGAAAAACCCCCACAAAAGTCGAAAAAATTTCGAAAATTTTCCCAAAAAAGGCCAAAAAAGCCACTTTTTAAATAATTTTTCCCCATTTTTCCGACTTTGGGGGGTGGGGGCATACATATAATTGCGGGGGAGTGCTATGGGAACCAGAAATCGTCGACCATATGGCTAGCCATTGGGCGACCGCCCCCCCCCAGGATTTTGAATGAATGAATGAATGAATTTATTTATTACTTGCATTAGAAAAAATAAACAACGATGACAGTCAATGGAAATAAATATAATTTGAGCAGTTATTACAAGGAAAGAAAAAAAATATACAAAATTGTTACTAATAGTAAATAAAATGCGAAAAAAACCATATTAAAGATGTGACGATAGGCGAAAAATGATTACAGTAAATCACGCTGCAAGTAATAGGGAGCGCAGGTTGCTATGCGTAACAGAACTAACGCGCCCCCCCAAGATACCTTGAAAAATCTATTTTTGACACCATAGTTTTAAAGGCCTGTAGATTGGAAGAACTAATAACATCATTTGGGATGTCATTCCATATGTTGACATATCTGTTGGAGAAATCATAAAGCCTTGCATTTGTTTTGGCTTTACCAGTAATCAGTTTGTAGTCATTTTTATGGTGAGTACAGTCAGAACTGCTGCTAATGAAAAAATCTGATGGTTTAAGGCAGGATTGGTTCTTAAAGATTTGGAACATGAGATTTAATGCAGATAACAGTCAACGAACTTCTAGGCGTTCTATACCCAGTTTTGATAAGCGCTGGTCATAGGAAAGTTCACACTTAAAACCAAAAATTCGCTTAGTAAACCTCCTCTGAACATTTTCAACTAAGTCGATATCAGAAGCATAATAGGGATTCCAAACAGTGGAACAATACTCTAATATTGGTCTAACATAAACTGTAAAGGCACGGATAAGATTAGAGGCATTACGAGAAGTAAATGTTTTCATTATCAAATAGCTCCGTTGGTAAGCCTTTTTTATTATATGATTGAGGTGATCCCTGAAATTTAAATTTTGGGAGATAAGTATACCAAGATTTCTAACGTATGGATTGTTGCCAGAAATAACAGAATTACCCATTGTGTAATTGTATTTTGGATTTGAAGAACCCAAATATAGAACAGTACTTTTTTCAGCAGAAATTTCTAATTGCCATTTTTTTGGACCAACCAAAGATTTGATCAAGATCATCTTGGAGGATACGTTTGTTTCTGGAACAATTAAAGATCTTAACATCATCAGCAAAAAGATAGATCAGATTTCAGATTGTCAGGGAGATCATTGATGAATAACAAGAAAAGTGTAGGACCTAGAACACTACCCTGAGGAACACCACTAGAGACGGGAGCAAACTGAGAAGTGACATTATTGATACAGACTCTCTGGGTCGGAGTTGAGAGGAAATCTAAGATCCACTTTTCAAGAAAGCCTGAGATACCATGGGTTTTCAATTTAAGCATCAATTTTTTGTGAGAAACGGAATCAAAGGCTTTCTTGAAATCAATGTAAATTGTGTCGATTGACAAGCCGGAATCGATGTGTTTAGTCCATACATTTTTGCACTGAAGTAATTGTGTTTCACAAGATTTTGTTGGGAGGAAACCAAACTAACATGGAGTTAAGAGAGAATTATTTCTCAGATGAAACATGATAGAGGAGTTAATGATACTTTCCATAATCTTGCAAGGGACACTGCACAAAGAGATATGCCGATAGTTGGAAGGAAGGGCAGGGTCGCCTTTTTTGAATACAGGAACAATGTTGGCCTTTTTTCACAATAAGGGGAGTGATCCAGTTCTGAAAGAAACTTCAAAAATATGTGAGAGTGGTTCAGTCAAACAGGCAGAAGGTTTCTTCAGGAAATAGGCACACAAATGATCCGGGCCTAGAGCTAGAGAGGGTTTTAATTTTCTGAGTGCTATACCAACCAAGTCTACTGTGAATGAAATCGACGAAATTTTGGAAGTTGTTCTGGGGAGGATATTAAGAGTGGAGTCATCATCATGAGTAAAAACTGAACTAAAATATTCATTGAAAAGTGTACACTTTTGAAGATCATCAAGAATGATAGTGTCACTGTTACTTACTAAAGGGGGGATAGTTTTCTTTGATTGAATTTTAGAGTTGACGAATTTGAAAAATAATTTGGGGTCAGATTTTTTGATCAGATTTTGCTCAATATCCATCTGATGAGAAAGCATCAGTGTTTTTACACATTTCTTTCCAATCCAATGGCTAGCCATTTGGTAGCCGTAGCGACTCCCATACTTTTGGTCGAAAAAATACTGAAAAATGTCAATTTTTTGCCAAAAAATGTCAATTTTTGAACGAAAAATGGTAAAAAATGTGAAGTTTCTTGGCGCTTCGCGCCACGAATACATTTTTTCGGTCTTTTTAGGGAAAATTACTATTTTTTAAACTATTTTTCGGACTTTTTTCGTGAAAAAATCGAATTTTTTTCCTTGAGAGACCCCTACCTAGAAAATTTTTGGAATTACTGACACCACCCGACCCCAGAAAAGTCGCCCAACCCCCCTCCCAGACCTTGGGGCTTCGTTACATGTATGGGAGGTGGTCCCCCCAACCTCTCCCCAATTACGGGTATGGGTTGGCTATATGGATGGCCGAGTTGGGTGGCCCCCCAACCCCTCCCCCAATTACAGGTATGCAGAATGCTTTAAAAAGCTCAAAAACATTGAATGAAGCGTTTATGAGCATTTTCAAGCAAAAAAAACGAGTATTTAAGACGAAAAAAAATTTTCCACATGTGGAAAAAGACTTGACTCTTTTCCACAGTTCTAGAAAAAAGTCCGTGGAAAAAACAGTGCTTCCTGGATACATACATTTATACCTTTAAATGATTTTTCACTGAGTCACGATGTTTTATACTTTTGAAAATTCTTTTCTTTTTTTTAATTCCTTTGTGAAGACATGCAACTTGATTATATGGACAGGATACACAAAAACTACAGCCCAGAATCTATGAGATCATACCTTTAAGAGGTCCGACCATCAGTTGGGGAGGGTAAACCCCAAATTTTTTTTGGGGGGGGGAGGGATCTGAAAAAAATTGATATTTTCCCCAAAAAAGGCATTTTTTGCCAATTTTTTCAAGTCTGGAGAGGGGTTGGGTACAGGGTTGGCCGGCCAAGATGAGGGGTCCTCCCCAATCTCAGGCATGTATGAGAGCAGAGGTCCCCATGGTCAGATTATTCAGGTAGGGGTAAAGTTGAAGATCCGCGAAGGTACTACAAAGCTAAATGTCCACTAAACACGTCATTTTGTCTCAAAATTGGGCAAACAGTGATTAATTTTAAGAACTTTAGGTAGGGGTAATACCCCCCTCATACCCCTCCAAATGGGGCCGTCTGTGTGAGAGCAAAACGAACATTGAACAAAATGAAACAACCAGTGTTTTTTTTGTGCCAAAACATGGTTTTTGGCACAAAAAATTTTGGATGGCACAAAAAATTTTGAGCGTTTGTGCTAATTGGCACAAATTTTTTGGCTGGTCAAACATTAAATTTTCTTGATTTTTAGATGTTTTAGGGGCTGAAAATGCAAAAAATTTTCGGCGCTTCGTGCCGAATCAATTTATATAATATTTCATATTCGTGCATTTGACCCGAACGCGAACGATTTCTCTTTGAACAGTGTATTAGTATCGTTGCAGCAAACTTCATAGGCTGTCAAGACTGATGAGTGAAAAGAAATTCTGAATATTCTCTCTTCATTCAGTCAGATTCGGATCATTGGCCAACCCAGTACCCAAAATCATTTACCCCCCCCCCCCCCAGTTGAGAAAAAATTAAAAAAATTTGCCAAAAAAGTATGTTTTTTTGGCCTTTTTTGGGAAAAATTTCGACTTTTTCCTACCCCCTCCCCCCAACTGGTCGGAGGTCCTACAGGTATGATTCGGATTTAAAACTGAAATTGTTACTTTTTGTGTTTGATTGATTCAAATAGAAAAATCGATATCGTTGATAATGGCACAATGTTTTGATCGAAAATTAACACGATTTTCGACTTTATTTTCTCTAGTCTTTACATGGTTGTTAAATAAACATAACATAGATATTCGTTCGTAGTCGAAAATTGAATCAATTTAAACTTCCTGAACAATTCTAGAGCGATCTAAATTGTCTCAGCTTTCCATTTCCTTTTGGGACTTTGTGAACTATTTTGTTTCACAGTTTTTCTCTTCTCACTGACATGAGGTTAGCTGAAAAATAGGTTGGGCACGATTTTTACAAAAAATTAATGCCTTAAACAATAACTTTTCATCAAACTTTTGGCCTAAAACTTTTCCGCAGTTTTCAGTATGTCTCTAGTAAATTTTTTTGGCCTGTTGTGCCAATTGGCACAAATGTCCGTGCACAAAACTAACCAATGGAAATCAAAAATCAGGAAATAAATTATTATGTCTCGATTCTACAGTAAACTTGAACTGAATACTAGAATGCAGAGCCAGCAAAAACTTTATTTTCTAGTTATGCCACAAATACGCCACAAAGCAGGACATTACGCCAGAATTAGTGCCCGATCCGAATAATGCCAGATCGTTTCCAGATAATTCCAAACAGTGCCAGATGTAGCATCGAAAATGCCAGTATGGCATCACTGGCGCTGAGGCCAAGCAAACTGATGGAACAGTAACATAACAAATGAACACTACAGTACTATGTATTCGAGTGTATTATATGCAAAAAAAGAGTAACATGATTCTAAAAAAATTAATTAAAATACTACCACCTATTCGAAAAATGCACATACACAATTTTAGGAATGAATTTCTGATCAGAATAAAGAGTTACTGATTTCATTAAATCATAGGTGATGCAATAGCATCAACCTATAATATACTTGGCCCCCCCCGCCCTAGCACCAAAACGGTAAGAGCTAGAATGTTCGGGTTTTTTCATAATTTTGGGTCTTGTATTTGTAAAATATGTCGAGGGACTGGATGAAGCCAGGCAGGAGTTGGATCTATCGTTCGTAGCGCCGCGTCCCCGCGGACTGTGTAAAGCGCAAGCATTAGGAACAAGTAAAGTATAGTTGAATCTGAGTGACATCTTTAACGAGTCATGCAAAAAGTCCTAAAATATAAGACACAAATCTTGAATCCAACTTTCGAAACTGAGCTGATAAATGGAATCAACCACCTTCGACAGGTAGCCATGAGCGAAACGTTACCTCAAAAGATTTATTGAACTTCGTGATAGATCTGAACCTTTCCAAATAAAAAGTTCGTAAACTAAACTTCATCAAAAAATCGCGAAAAACAATGTTCTCGGCGCTCTTATACTTATCGACGAAACAGAAAATACACCAACGTCAAAAAAAATCAATTCCAGTCCAGCTGAACTTCACTTCAGTGTTGTTTGAGTTCAGGAGCCTGGGCGGAGCTATCAGCGACTAAAAAATTGATTACTCCTACCGCTTCGCGAAGTTTTAAGCGCGAGGTAGGGAACAGAAAGTTTAAAAATTGAAATACACTGATGAAGGCTTTTTTTACAGATAGTGTCAAAAACTTGCATGCATCCGAATTCGCGCTCTTTCTGCAACGATATTGTTCTACAAAAATCCACGACGCAATTACATTCTTCATAATGACATAAAATTGACTTTACAAAAACCTGCGCTACATCGAATATTTAATGTAAAGCGTTGCGATGAATCACGCTTTACACGTTTCAATTTACAAACGAATTTTATCATAATTTAGCTGGATTTACACATTTGTGAGTGAACGTGTACATGAATGCAAAATTTATACATAACTCATTACAATATCGAGCCAAGGAGTACGATAGAAAGTAAACGGAAGCTATAAGGCAAAAAAGTGCGAGCGAAAAAAGGAAAAGAAAAACGAAAACATGTAGAGAATACTCGAAGAAAGACCGATACAGACAACTTTAAAAAAGCCAAGTTTTTAGTGTTTTCACGCGATAACAAGTGCGACATTTTTAACATTTTTTGTGTCTTTTCAAGATCTAAATAGAAACAAACGTTACAAAGACTAAATATTATATATGTCAAATTAGCTTCAAGCTCATCCTCAAACCAAGTTTGGGAAGTCGTCCTTTGAAAATCCGCTCAAAAAAACTATGATTTCAGCATGAAAAACGGCAGAACCCCTGTAAAAATTTACATTACACCTAAAGCTAATTTTTGCGCCGAAATTTTGCATAAAAAACCAGACGTTAATCGAATTTAACTTCCGGCGCTTAGTCATCCGTTTCCCGAAGAATTTTCGTCGAAAAATAATGGCTTCTCCAATGGCGAAACTAAAGAAATATTGCTCACGTATTTCAATAATAATTCTTCGTCGCGTTTATCTTGTTTCTGAAGCATTTCCAAATCGCCGCCGACGGCGTCACTTTTACACAACGAAGGCATCGTACTGCTGTTGCGCGTGTTGGTGTAAAAGGAATTTTTGTTGCCGGAAAAAGTCGACGTCGTCGATTGATTGACGACCGGCGCCGAAAAACTATTGTGTAAACTGCACGAGCAACAGGCGTTCGGGTTTTCGTGCGACGACGACATCGAAAATGACATATTTTCGTTCAAAATGTCCAACTGTCGTTTAAGATCGATTGAAGACGGCCATCTAAGCGAAGAATTCTTCATTCAATACACATTACAACAACGTTAGGAGAATGTACTTTGTAAAAATTCGTTCAATTAAGGAATGTGCCAAAGTATGAATTGTAAAATTCACTAAAATTTTGGCGTAAAACTTTTTCCTAGCGCTTCTTGAAAAACGTGCAAAAACAATCCTGAATCATTCATGTAACTGAGCAAGAATCCCTCATAAAAAAATTGAGGACCATACGGTTAGCTAACCAAGATTTTAAAATCATATGGCTAATATGGGCAAGCCATAATAAACCATATTTGGACGGAAAAGTACGAAAAATAGTCACCTTTTGTTTAAAAAAATATATACTTTGTAAAAACGGTGAAAAATGTAAACTTTCACAGCGCTCCTTTTTAGCACGGCGCCAATGAAACCAGAGCCGTGTTAATAGAAATTTCAGAAGTTAGCACGCGTGCTAATGCCTACATGTAACGGGACATCGAAGTCTGGAGCAGAGGGTGTCGGGCGACTTGTTCGGGACAGGAAGTTGGTGATTTCCCAAAATTTTAGGAAAGGAGTCTGTGAAGGAAAAAAGTTCGATTTGTTCACCACGAAACTCCGAAACAATTGTTCAAAAAGTGGTAATTTATGACTTTAAAAAACATTGAAAAATGTATTTTTGGCGCGAAACGCCGAGAAAATTGTTTGATGTTAATAAGTGGCGTTTGATTATATGCATATATTCTAGAAAACGCTATAGGAACCCCACCCCAACCTAAGAAATCGTCTAGCCATTGGGCGACCCCCCTGATTTTATAATCATATGGTTAGCCATAATAGTAGTAATAGGAAACCCCACATACTTTTGGTCGGAAAAATACCGAAAAATTTAAATTTTCGATTAAAAATACCAATTTATGAACAAAAAATGGTCAAAAACGTCAATTTTCTTGGCACTTCGTTTAGACAAAAATTACAATTTTTCGAATCGTTTTTTGGACTTTTCTGATGAAAAATCATTTTCTTCAGAGACCCCTAAAATTTTCGGGTGTCAGTGGCCCCTCAGACGTCGTTGCCCACGACATGTAATGGTGGTGTTCAATTGGCACGATGATCACATTGTTGTAATCAAACTTACACGAATCTGAGCCGAGCAGGACAGAAATTACACGGTTCATGGATTTTCAGAACAGGAATCGTAACCGGAAGCGATATTACAAGATTACTAGCACGGGAAACAGAGCCGGAAATGATCTTCATATGAAACTGGAATCATTGCACCTCTATCAGATACAATAGACCTGTCAGCAATTGCATATGGTGGGTACTGGGTACTACCATTTGCGCCCGTAGTGGTGAACTAGCATTACTCTAGTTAAATCTTGTTCTGCTTTGGCATCAAATCTCGCTTATTTGGCTCGAAAACTACGATGAAAATTTGAGAATCAACTACATAGGGAGCCGATAAGATTTGTGCTACTTCTATTATAAACTTTCCAAGACATTTATATTAACTTACCGTGACTCCAATTCCTCTATCGGTGATAGTTTTCTAGCCAACGGCACCCAAATTTGAAAGCCGTGTTCGTCCAGGATGCGTTTTTCGTCGACGACGTTAGACATTGTTTCGTTGTTGTTATTGATTTGATCGAAATGAAATTGCGTCAAACCTAAAAGACTGGCCCAATTCACGTTGCTAGAATTAGGGTTGTTAATCAATTCGCTAAAGTCAATTCCACCAATATCCATAAAATTGGTGTTTTCCGACATAGATCGACGTTGACGATTTTCTGAACCAATTGTTATGGGAAAAGTGCTTAAATCTGGCAAAGTATCCGATGAATCGTTTCTCATGTCGATGAAATATTTATCTTCTGTTTGAACCTGAACATGAAAACGCACTTTCCGTGAATCGATACAGTGGAAGAATGTTAAAAAGAAAAACTGACTAATAACATGATAAACTTTATACACATTCAAAATTGGCCAAAAAAATTACCATTTTTCCCGGCTTCAAAGCGCGGAACTTTAAAGGCAAGGACGATCGATTCTTCGACTGCAACTTTTTCGCAGACTTTTCGCTTTTCTTGTACGAATTTTCAACCGTCGTAGTTTGTTGATTTTTACGCGCATTCAACTGACGAACAATAGCGTTCCGTGTATTAGACGTACGGTCCGATGGGGTCGACGATTTCGAAAGTGCCGCCTACAAAAATACAAATTCAGACATGAAACTTTGAAAGCACACAACTGAACTATATAGTGTGAACTTTCTGACATAATGGAATATAATAAATGAGTACATATTTACGTAAACATATTTTGCTGACATGTTCATGTCAACCTGCTTACATGTCAATGTAAACTTTCTTGGCTAACGGAAAATTTTTTTGACCATATCATTTTACATGACCGCCGCAGGTTGAGTAAACAAGCTGTTAGCAACATTGCAGAAAATGACTGAAACACGATTACGTCAATATACCTCATTAGGCTAAGATGATAGTAAAGCACTTGTACATGCATGTATTTCTGTGAATTGTGCCTTACTTATATCATTATTATGAAGCTTCGCTTATCCACAGATTGAAAAAATAATCAGTCAGTGATTCCGTTGACGACTAAAATTTTTCCGGCTCAATTTTTTGCCTGAAATACTCGCATTGATCTAAAACACATACGAAACAAAGCATTAGAACTCCATTTATTTGCTGACATTTTTCGATAATCTGGTCTCCCAAATCCATTGACTTCCGTGGGATCTGTTGAAAAATAATCTGTGCAAGCTTGAACAGTCGAAAATTGATAAAATTTTATGGTTCGTAGTACTAATTATTTTGACATATGCAAAAAAAGAAATACTAGTGGTTAGTTACTGAACAAGCTTTGCTACGCATGTTCACATACACACATGTTATTTATGCCAGTAGTTAGACTTGAAACCTTTTCGCCACGATCTCCAATAAAATGTAGCACACTATCGTCCGATCCATTCGACGTATCGATAGATTTTTCCGGTTCTAAATAGACGTAATAATCCAAATCTTCGATGTAAGATACGTTACGGCCCGTTCCGAAACTGAATAATTTTTCGACGAGTAAAGTATCGTCAAAATGCGGCTTGAGAATGTAAGCGTCTTCCATCGATTCGGAACGAATAGGCACGAAATGTGTATCTGGGCTAATCGGTATTGAAACTGGCGCCGCGGCGGCTCCAGGTTGATCGGAGCTTTTCGGATTTAAAAACGAAGATGACGCTTTGGCACTCGAATGAACGTCCGTGGACGAAAGGTCAAATTTGGGTAAGCAGAAGCTGACCTTAAAAATGCGAAAAATCTAGAAAAACGGAGAAACAAAAAAGGCATTGCTGGGGGGCATTTTGACGGAATAAAAAGCTTCGATATGCTGAGGAGTCGCTTCGAGAATCTACTTCCTTATCATCGAGTGGAGCATCAGCAATTCAAGAATTTCAATAAAAACAAGTGAAAAGAAAATTTGCAAACATTTTTGTGCATGAACCCACACATGCATGCATTATACCTATTTTTATGCAAGAACTTTCTGGTCAAAAACCTAGAACCTAACTGTATAAGTTCTCACGTCACTAACTGGCGGAACGATATGCAAATTTAGAGCCGATGGAAACAACTCGAATTCCGGAACAGATGGATTTGGATTAGGAGCCGACGTTTCAGATGGCCAATAAGCGTCTAAATCGACGAAATTTGAAACTTGAGCATTTTCATTATCGACTCCGCCTAAAAAGTGATCGATAAAATATGTTACATCTGACCGGAGAACACAAGATAACAGGAGACTTGGAAGATATGGAACATTCAGGTCGTTCAAGTCACAAGCCGGAGCGGTAAATATGTAAACATATATATATACATGGGCGATAAATATGTACCAGAGATACTAGGATGATGAACTGCATCAGATCATACAAACGTGAAGAGAAAAATAGCCAACCAAAAAATTCAGTAATTTTTGTCTAAAAAACAATGTGAATTGGTGAACTGGCATTTTCAATAATTTCTCGTTCAAATAGACCATTTTCTATGAAGAACGGCTTAGAAGAAGAGCTGTTCCTGTCAGACATGCAGGGCAACAGTTTTCTAGGGGGGAGGGTATTTGGACTTCTTATCGAGGGATGGGGGTTGGCGAGCAAAAAAACAAAAAAGCTCCTTAAGGCTGTTTTTCATATAAAATATGCATACAAATCATCAAAATAGCTGCCCTGGAAAAAGATCAGGGGGTGTTTGACGATTTTTTCGGACCAGAGGAGAGCTCATGGTCTCAGGTACGAGGGTTTAACCCCCTATCCCCAGTAGATGTTGGTTAGACATTATTTTGGCGCTAAACTTGAAAAATTTTTTAAATCCAGCATACATATAATTGGGAGAGTGCCATTGAAACCTCTTCCAAAAATTGTAGGCAATACAGTGAGTCATAAGGAACCGCCATACTTCTGTCGGCAAAAAACTGAAATAAGTAAATTTATTTGATTCAATTTTTTGAACATACAATGGTGCATATATGTCATTTTTTGAACATACAATGGTACATATAGATAGGTAAAGTTTGATTCGTATTCTTTGCGACAAATTTTGCATGGCACTTTCGATCCAAATCATACAAAGACTGGAATTTTCAGCGAAATTTGCATAGGGTTGCTGTGTCGAACCGAACCAATTAATAAGTTAGTTATTGCACAAGCACTTGTCAGAGTCGACCAGATTTTTGCACGTGGAATTCTTCCAACTGAGTATGGGTCTACAAAAAGTGTCCTAGCTCCTCAAATATTTGAAAAATCGAGCTGAAATTTGCATAACATCTTAACACATGTATACGTACACCTACAGAAATTTTAAACAAAATTTGAGATGATCGTGCGCGAACCACGTCTGATATCAGGACAGTTGGCATGGAATGACCCTAATGAAAAATTTTTTTATTAGCACGAATGCTAATGAAACTCATGCTAAAAGGAACCCTGTATCACCAAAAAATTAGGGCCAATGATGAAACGTGATTAAATTCATGCCTAAATGCAAACACTCGGAGATTTTGTTCGGGAGAAGATTTTTCCCGGTATTTTTCATCATTGTAAATGATGAAATATGATGAAATCCAAAAATAATATAAAAATCTCGCTTATTTTTTTTGAACTATCACAACCCGAATCAGAGTGCCCCATAGGGAGGGGTATGAGGGGGGTATTACCCCCCACCTAAAGTCCTTAAAATAGATCACTGGCTGTCTAATTTTGAGACAAAATGACGTGTTTAGTTGAAATTTAATTGTACTACCCTTGCGAATTTTCAATTTTAAACCTACCTGAAAAATGTGACCTTGATGACCTCTGATCATACATCTAATTGTGTAGGAGTGCTATGGGAACCCCCCCCCCGCCCCAGAAATCGTCGACCATATGGCTAGCCATGCCATTGGGCGACCGCCCCCCCCCCCAGGATTTTCCAATCCTATGGCTAGCCATATAGTTGCCGTAGGAACCTCTATACATTTGGTCGGAAAAATACTGAAAAACGTTAATTTTTTCATGAAAAATGTCAATTTTTGAACAAAAAATGGTCAAGAATGCGAATTATCCGGGCGCTTCGCACCATGAATACATTTTTTCGGTATTTTTAGAAAAAATTACTATTTTTTGAACTATTTTTCGGACTTTTTTCGTGAAAAAATCGACTTTTTCCTTCAGAGACACCTCCCCCCCCCCCCCAATTTTGGAAATTACTGACCCCCAGCCCAAACAAGTCGTCCAACCACCCTCCCAGACCTTGGGGTCCCGTTACATGTATGCCTCTTCTCCGAATCCAATCAGTAATCTTTTAAACAATTTTTTAGAAGTTTTTGGCTAGAAAATGAAATTTTTTCCCCATATGTCCCCCTAAAATTTTGTACAATCGACGGCCTTACTCACGAAATTTTCCTTTATCTCCTCAAATGTCGGATCTCCGTGACATGCATTGTGGAAACGTGAGTTTACTAAACTTGAATTAACAATCACTCAATAATACCTTATTTCGAGGTGAATTTAATATCTTTAGCTTCAGTGTTTTAAGAAATCACCTATTTACAAGTATGTGGGAGAATGAAAGAAAAATCTGATGATCGAAATTCAGATGATACACTTTTTTAGAAAATTATTATCATTATAAGCTCACTTCTCGGGAAAGCATTTGCTTTTTGCTCTTCGTTGCCACTTTGCGAATCGTTATCATTAATAATGTGCAAAATGAACTGTGGTGCATCGAAAGTCATCGATTCGTCCGACAAATTATCGCCGTTGTCGTCACTATCGTCAACGTTTTCCGGCGGCGCATTCGAAGTTAGAACGCGCCTTTGACGCCAATCGTTGATTTCGCTCTCAACCGATCGGTCGAAAAAAACCACCACCGGTGAGGGTGAATCAAAATCAACTAACGGTGATGATGACGACGTCAAAGACTCCGATCGACGAACGCCGAGAGCATTGATTTCTTGTTCCGCGCTCAGGTCGTTCGGCAATAAGTCGTCCAGAATGACGTCCAAATCATCGTCCGCTTCGGTGTTGTAGAGGGTTGAAACGGGCGCGGGTAATGGGGCCGTAGCGATCGGTTCTCCGGCCAGAAACGCGGCCGCCAACGACAAATCGTCGATTTCGCATTGACTAAAATATTTATTGGCGGCGGCCGCGGCTGCTGGTTCCATCGACGACGACCATTGCGGTTGTAGAAATTTCGAAGCGTCTTGCTGCGATTTGGCGGCTAATAAGCTGAACTGTAAACTTTTGTGTTCGGTACAAAACCATTCCGTACACGGCCAGAATGGAACATCGCCGTAGGCACGGAGGTCGCTGTTTTTTAGCGGCCACGATCCTACCTGAAAAAGTAGATCAATGAAAAAAGTCAGAATCAAAAAGTAAATGAATGAATAGAGGACACTTTAGAATTTACAAACTCAAATTTCAAATAAACAAACAGTGAGCAAATCAAATGTAGACTGATCAATTTAAACCAGTCTTTTTTCTGCACCGGGCTTTCTGCACAGTGCAGAAAAGTCAAAAAAAGTTTCTGGACTGTTCTTTTCTCCCGTTTCAATACAATAATGGTGAATATAGGAAAAAAGGCAATTAAATGTGTAATTCATTAATATCAGAAGTGTGTACACATATCATAAAAATTTTATCCAAACACATGACTCGAAAAATTCTGCACCAGTGCAGAAATCACAAAAAAATTTTTCACGACGACTAAAAAGTCTTCATTGTGCATAAAACATATTATAAATTCAAATTTTTATGTGTATAGGGAAGAACCAAGTTAGAAGTGCCACTTTTCTCGCGTTCAAAAGTACCATTTTCAGGAAAACTATCTAGTCACTTGGTACGTAGAAGAATCCTCGTCCTGAAATGTCGAAAAAGAAAGCATAACATACATTCTGTCCTTTTAATATCAAAATAGCGTATCTCGTATGACTTTGTCTAGGGGTCATTTTGTTGTTTATTAAACTTCATTTCTACGTAAAAGAATTAACAAGCGCCTAACTGGATCTTTTTTGTATTTCAGAGGAAAATTGCTCGACTGCAAAAACATTCCCTAACTATAAAAACGTACAAATCAAATAGTTGAAAAAAGAAATGTGTTCGTTCATCAATTTTGCGATATTAAACCAGGGTTTTTTTGACCTACGAGTCACAAGCCAAGTGGCTTGTTGACCTAAAATTTTACAAGCCATTCCAAATTTTTACAAGCCAATTTTATAATATCAGTATACGTGAATAAATTCCAATGCTAGGTTATTTTTTAAATAAATGTATATATTGAGGATCATGGCAATCGATCAAAAAAAGAGATGTCATTCAACATTTATTAAATAACATTTTAGAGCCCTTAATTCATTAAAATTCAGGAAACTTGAAATTTTTGAGTTTGATCGAAGTTGAATCTACAAGCATTGTGGAACAAATTTTCGAGCAAACTATCCAAAAACATAATGACTTTGAATTACATGAGAAATCGGCGGTTAAATCGTCTATGATGACAAGTGAGAGCCCAAAAAGCTTTTAATCTTTCCTGCCTGAAACGCCGGAAATTTTTTTGGGTATTGACATTCTGCGATGTTGGAAAATCAATTTTCCAAACACTTATTTGAAGAACTAGATTCGAATTTTCTGTTCAAAAGTCGTAATTTCTAGAATTTCATGTTTGAAAAATTTTAAAACCATTAATTTATTCTCACACTCTCATGAACTTGGCCGAAGAGATATGAGTAAGAAGAGTAGAAATTTCCGAAAACTACTCCCACGAAGCTTTTGAATTGATTTTACGTTAAGAAAGGAATAATCGCTTCAAAAAGTTTACAGACTTGACGTATTGATCTTTCTCAAAAAATGTGCCAGAGGAAAAATGTGAATCAAAAAATGAAATCAAAAATATCAAGATGAAATATTGAAGATTACTAATTAAAACATGAGATAATACGTTTAAGATGATTAAAACTATTAAAGATTAGATGATAAGTGAAGGCAGACATGTTAGAAGCGGCGCCTGAGCTAGGAAATAAATAATAATGCTTATTTAAGTTATAACCGGCGCGGAGCGCCGGAAATTTTTGAGATTATGACCTTCTAAAATGCACCAAAATGCATCTTTTCAGTATCCGATATGATCAAACACATGACTCAAAAAATTCTGACAAGCCATTTTGGCTTGTTAGACAAAAATTCTACAAGCCATGGCTTGTAAAATGCTAAAAAACTATGTATTAAACGCTTGATAATTCCAGTTTATATACCTTTGAGACACTAAAGCCGATTTTTTTAATGATTTTCTGTTGCAATTGGTGATTGTGAACGTAAGAACAAATAGTGAGGAAAAATCAGTTCCGCATGATTAACAATGAGTGCACTTAAAACTTCAAGCCTTACAAGTATTCGACATACCTGTATAATAAGTTCAACTGGATGCAACTAGGTACCAGATGAAGCGACATCCTTTACCAGATGACGTTATTCTCAGCGCGAGATCATGTTTTGTGTGTGAACCGATTTTAACAGCAAGAACGGGATAGAGGATTTGGAGATAGGCGAACCACTAAAAACTAGATAATCAACCAACAATAAACAAAAGCCAACCAACTATCATGGAACAATCCATCAATCAACCAAGCAATCAGGTTATCAAGCAATCAACAGAGTTGTATCGGGTTCCAAATTTTGAAAATATCGGGTCCGGGTCCGAAATTTCAAGAATATCAAGTCCGGGTCCAAAATTTTAAGAATATTAGGTCAGGGTCCAGCGAAATTGTTGGGTAATTTCGGGTCTCATTTCGGGTCTGGATCCATTATATTTTTACGCTTATCTGTGTGACATACTTTTACTTTTGTATATACGATAAAAACTAGAGATGTATCGGGTCCGAAATTTTGAAAATATCGGGTGCGGGTCCAACAGAATGGTGAGGTAATATCGGGTTCCATCTTGGGTCCGAGTCCCCGATACATCCCCACCGACCAACAAATCAGGAAGGTAACTAACCAACAACAAAATCGATGAACCAACCAGGAAATTAACCAGAAAATCAGGGAGCCAACCATGCTCTAATGAACCAACCAGAGAATCAGAGAAACAACCAACTAACGAGGGAATCAATCAGCCAACCACTAACCAGGTGATCAACCAACTAATCGGTCAAACAAATTTGAATCAGAAAATCAACCAACCAATCGGGGAATTAGTGAAACAATCAACCAGGGAATCAACCAACCATTGGGTCAGAGAATCAACTAACTAAACAGGGAACCAATGAACGAACCAACCATGAAATCGACCAAACACCGAATTCAACCAGGGAATCAACCCACTAATCGGGAAATCAGTCAATCAATTAGAGAATCAACCAACTTATCAGGAAATCAATCGATCGACGAACCAAAAAAGATACCTGTAAGAGGTCCGAGTAGTTGGGGGGGGGGGTAAATCAGACAGCCCCATAGGCAGTGGTATGAGGAGAGTATTACCGCTACCTAAAGTATTTAAAACTGATAAATGGTTGCCTAATTTTGAGACAAAATGACATGTTTAGTGGATATTTAGCTACACCACCCCCACAAATTTCAAGTTTCACCCCAACCTAAAAAATCTGATCTTGGGGAACTCTGGAGTAAACCCAAAATTTAGGGGTGGGTCCCAAAATTCCCCAAATTTTGGGGAGGGGGGTCGCAAAAATCCTAAGAAAGTTGAAAAAATTTCGAAGATTTTTCCTCCCCTAGAAAGGCAAAAAAAGCCAACTTTTTCCACACTTTTCCGAGTTTGGGGGGGGGGGGGGGAGGATGGGTATAGGGTTCGACCAATTAAGGGGTGTCCTACAACTCCTCCATCAATTACAGTTATGTCAACCAACCAACCAGGGAATCAATGAATACTACGCACTAGAAAATTTTGAGATTCAAACTTTATAGAATGAACCGATTTTTTTTTGATTCTCTGACTTTTCATGGTTCCAGGCATATTTTTTTCCAGGTTTGCTAGATACATTCGCACGTATTAATAAGTGTGTAGACTCTGAAATAAGCTTGAAAATCAACCTTGACTGCATTAGGTTTATCGATTCCCTACCCCCGTTTGTCTCGACAACCACCAAAACGATCCGACAACCAACCGAATTTTTGGGCTGGCTGATACCAGATGAACCGATAAGATTTTTTGAGGTATATTCAGATCATACATGTAACGGGGCCCCGAGGTCTGGGTGGGAGCGACTTTTTTTAGGGGCGAGGTCAGTGATTCTCGAAATTTTGTGGGGAGGAGTCTCCGAAGGGAAAAAATCGATTTTTTACGAAAAGAGGTCAGAAAAGTAGTTCAAAAATAGTAATTTCTTCTAAAAAGACGTGTGTATTCATTGTGCAGAGCGCCGAGAAAATTGGCCTTTAAGACCATTTTTTGTTCAAAAATTGACATTTTTTAGTATTTTCCCGACCAAAAGTATCGGGATCCCTGCGGCTACCATATGGCTAGCCATAGGATTGGAAAATCCCTGGGGTGGGGTCGCCCAATGGCTAGCCATGTGGTCGACGATTTCTGGGGAGTTCCCATAGCACTTCCCCCCAATTACATGTATGATCCAGAGCAACTCTAAGAACCAAAAAATGACTAATATATTGAATCCTCTAAGTAATAAACGTTCAAAAAATGTATTGCCAGGTTAAAAAGATCGACACTGTGTAGAGAAGAAAGCCTGAATCCAACAATTAGACAAACAAAAAACTATCATTCAAGCGACAAGGTCTTTTGACACTTTTTATCACTAATAAAACCACCTAAAAAATGTGATATGATACTACACAGAAAAGTAACGATAACCAGTTCGATCGAGTTTTTTGTGCAGTACCGATTTTTGCATGTGCTTTTTTATGAAAACCCGTGCGAAACGAAAATTTTTTCACTAGAATTCCGTACGGTACGGATCGACCGGTACGGAGAAAAGCCTTGATTCCTGGACAGTTTTCCGGCTTTAGTATATTAAAAATTAGGATGACGCATTAAAAAATTTTTTAATTCTAACGCACGAATATGTAGTTTGGTTTGTATAAATGTCTGTACCACCATGCACATAAATCACTTCTTTCACGTGATTTTTGGATAGTGAAGGTATCGGCTATCAACCATTAATACGATTAAAGAATATCAACTATTAATAAGAACGATATTAATATAATAATAACACGTGTCGCTCACACCATTTATAATTGAACTTATTTTAAAATAAAAGAAGTATCTGATGACAAGCTTTTTTTAAATAATCAATTAAATTTGAATTCCTAACATACCTTTATTTGTGGTGTTGGTTAACGCTTGGTACGTCAATACCGATGAGAAGATAAACAACGTCTCATTTTTACTCATGTTTGTTTTCCTTATCGTATCGACCAGAACCGCGCGAACAAAAAAAAATTTTTGTGCGGGGCGAGGGCGGAAAAAAAACGTACAATTGACCAAAAAGGATAAAATGGCATTAAAAGCATTTTTCAATCTCAATATGGAAAATCGAACCAAAATTTAGTCCCAGTCTGACATTAACACATTCAAAGGCGCTCAGACAAGTAAGAAGTCTAAAATTTTATATGTAGCATAGCCAGGCGGTATAATGTTCAATTGCAAGGGCATTTTTTTTGTTTTCGCGAGTTGAGCCAGCCAAAACTGGAGGAGGAGCGGAAGAATAGATTTCGATGAGTTACATCAAATTTCAGACGCATTTGTAATGATTTCGTCACCGACTACCGATGTTTTGATTTTTTTTTTATAAGCGACACCGTTGATTTATTTTCAAAACGTTTACACTATGTTAACAGTGAAAACTCACGTGAAAACTTTTTGGTACGACAAATCGAGGCGAGCTACATCGCGAAGAAGCAACCTTTTGGGTTTTCGATTTTTCTGACGTTGTATCTTCGTAATTGAAGCGATGAGCGTGATAGTGATTCCTCATAACACAATCCGTAGTCAAATTTGGGCAGCTTTTTAACTGATCGCAATGCGTTTCAGTCATGTGAGCGTTGCGAGTCGGTTTATTCCTTTCATTCTCAAGCTCTGCCAACGAAAAATAGGAAAAATCGATGGGCGCAGCGTATTTTTCGACGACTTTTTGACGTTTATGAGGCGTGACATCGGCGTTAATAGGAGAATGTGCATTGCAACAAGCTATAACAATTGGAAAAAAACTTTTGAAAAAATATCATCTTCTATATTTGACTACAAGAACTTCGAAATAAACAAGCCGGAAGGTAATTTAAGGTGAAAAGTGAATGAGGAACCTCATAATCAAACCATGATAACATTTTTGATAAATAGGGAGAGCTGCATCAACAGATTGAAAAATCATTTTTCATAAATTATGTAAGAGAATAGCGTGGAAATCATAACAGTTTTACACTGAAAACCTGTAGCCGAAATTCAAAGATGAGGCGATCAATAAAAAATTTATCCTCGACTAGCAAGAATTTCTACTATTGTCAGCACAACTAATCATGAATACTAATACATAGTGCCGGAATTTGTGATGCAAAAATTTCGATGAAGTCGAAAATTTATCTTACTCCTGTTTTTCAAATTGGCCTGGAGTAACGAAGAAAAATTCGCTTTTTGTTGAGTAGGCCATGAAGCCGACGACGTTTGACTCGAATCGTCGGTATACGGTCTTTTGGCGTACTGCCAACTCAACGGCGAAAATCCACGATTAGACATCATCGATTTGGAACTTTTATTACTCGTCAAACTATTCAATTTCGACCGAAATTTTTCGACGAAATATTCATCGTTTGCAGCTGCGTCGACCAACGTTTTATTGCTAATTTTTGCGTTAGCACAAGCGGACAATGCCGGAAATGCTTCGAAATAGCTGTAAATTCACAATGAGATCATACGAATAAAAAAATGCGGTAAACAAATTCCGTTTTCAAATTTGGTGACAAATTGGAATGAAGAAATCAAGGTAATTTGGAGGGGCAGGTATGAAGGGGAACACTACTCTCGTAACTAGAAAACTTGGCCAAAACATTTTTCGACCTCTCTTGGAAAATAATCGAAATTTTCGGCTTTTTCGACTTGTATAGGGGTCTATAAGATTTTGGGTAATTAAGTAACGCTATTCAAAGAATTTGAACCGACCAGATGTCGGACACGTATGATTTCTGACACTTCAAATCAGTATAACATACTACCTTTGACAGCTTTCATTCGGTGATGGGCAAACGCCCGAGTCTAGAGCGGGATCGTGCTTTTCGTTATCTAAACATTTAAGCTATACGTTTATATTTCAAGTGATGAGGAAGTTTTATGAGCCAGTGACATAAGGACGATAATATGAAGTACAAAAAATATGACCCAATTCAAAGAAATATGAATCAGATTTAGAATCTACGGTGTGAACAAATTTCTATATTCAATCAGCTCAAGTTTCATTTGTTCTAAGTTTCTCCTGAAGATACAGTCCATCTAATTACCATACGGTTCTTCGATAATTTCCGACATTTTTGATTAATACAAAATTTGTAATACCTAGAAAAGAACAACTTAAAAATATACACATCAAATAATCAACATAACTTGGTCCTCACCAATAAAACAATGGGATCGTAATAATTAATGACGAAGCAATAACGTAATGTTTAGAACAAAAATATTAGCGCGACAAAAATAAATAAATCCCCAAAACAAGTGGTTTTACCAAGTTTTAACCGAATAAATGTTCGAAAATGAGCAAAATAGTAATATTATTACTTTTGTTGCGTTGGAAAATCTTTAGGGAGTAAAGAAGCTATTTTCAACTAATTAATCAATAATAACTATACAATGACCAACTAAATTCCGGCGCTATAAATTGATGGCGGAAAAACCGTCCGAAAAATATAATGTGAATTTAATAGAGTAAAATCGCAAAAATTTGATTAATAAGCGACTATAATCGGCCGATGTAAGCCGTTAAGTGGAGCGGCCGGGAACGATGTAAAGTCAACCCCCGACGAGGAGGGTTACCGCCGGCTAAAGGAGATTGGCGGCCGAAAATCCCCTCTTTTCGTATCAATAAGCCCCCATACTGATCGTAACGACGACGGCTAACCAATCAGAATAAAACAAGCGCCAAAACGTAGCCGGTCGGAAACGGCAATCCATGCTATAGAAAAAACTTTACGATGATTTTAAACATAATCGACGGAAACAATTTTTCATTCGCATCTAATTATAGTAACGAACACAACGATGCCACTGACCATCAACTGGCTCAGTGGATGCCGATTAGGCGCTCAGCTTGGACAAATGTCAAATCGGTGTTTTAGACGAAAAATGAAATGCAGAATTTAAAAATTTTGAGAGCTCGAGATGAAAAAACGACATTTTATGAAGTCAAAGTCTTATCAGAGGTTTCCAAGGTCAGATTTTTCGGGTAGGAGTAAAGTTGAAAATTTTCGGGGGTAGTATAGCTGAATGTCGACTAAACACTGCATTTTGTCTCAAAATTAGGCACCCAGTGATTAATTTTAAGGACTTGGAAGGGTTATCCGTCGGTTATGATTACGATATTATTCTTCACCGGAATCAATAAAACCGAACTCTGGAAATTTCGATATTTTGATAATGATTTAATGGTTCTTCTCTGATTCAATTCTTTGGAACGTTTGGTGGGTCAAAATAACTATGTAGAAGATGCTATGAACACACTCACTCTCTATCATCCTAGACTAGTTAGAAGAAAGTATGAAAATGTCAATTATAACGGCATAACCATTAGCGCAGCCGCTTCTTTTCCATACGTGATATCGCTCTTTCTTGGCGCGGCTAAAAGCTACATTAATGCAGACCTAACTTTATTAATTCTGCGTTTAAAAAAGTGAACCATATTGAAACTATAACCCCATAATATAACAATATAGGATTACAATAGTAGGCAAAATGGAAGAAAAGCGTGTGGGAAAAACGCACGAGCTGATTCACAAGTAGCGTCGAGTATTTAGTACCTAAATTTATAGTTGATGACTGATAGAGAATCTTGGCGAAAAATTCTGAGTGGAAAACCGAAGAAAACAAGAAATTTGGAAAACATCAATTTGAACTTGAAATTTCTGAAAATAACTTGAATGATGTTTTTTAATATAAACTCTGCTTCCGAAAAAATGGAAAATTTGAGATTATAACAGTCATGCACTTTTTCATGCCGAACCTCCAACATTTTTTCCCTTTTCCGAAGATTTTTCTCCAAAAATCACGATTTGAGGACGAATAGTGGAACGAGGACTAATCCGAAAAAAAGTAAAATAGTATCCGGCCGAAGCGCCAGAAAATTTTCCCGTGTTTTCTGATTCTAAAGACTGGAGACGCATTATTTGACCAAGTCATACCGAGAGAATCTATTTGTACTTTGTAAACGATACCAAAAAAATCTTTATGCAGAGTCAAAAGATAAGATAAGATAATATAAATTTATTCATCTCTAGAAAAAAATAAATTCAGAATAGAATAAAGGAAAAATATTATCACGAGCTTAGAGGCGATTAGTATAGCGCGGATATAAGCTCAAAAAAGCTACACATCGTTTTTTAAATACACGAACATTAACAGCGGATGTAACATGACTATGTAACATATTCCACGTAAAAACTTTGATCGTACAAAAAAATAGTGATAAGAATTAAGGAGCACAAAAGGATGCATTCAAAAGGAAAGAGAAATGCGACCAGAATACGGAAACAATGAAACCGAATCAGCAATCTGTGAGTACTGCATTTTCGTCAAACGGCGTTTTTGACAGCGAAAAAATTTTCAGATTCAAAAGTGCAGGGGCGTATATTTCAACAAAATTTTCTGACGCGTTGCGCCGATTCTAATTTAAATTGATATCTACAATGCGGGACGAGCATGTTCGGGTTTGTACGATAATGTTTTAGTTATTATAAACTTTCATAAATCCTCATCATAATCTGACCCTAAAATGAAATTTTTTTGTTTTTTTCTCCATTTTTGATAAAATAACCGACTGCAGAAGCATTACTTAAATATTTTCAGAAAAGCTCAATTATGCATAGTTCATTCACAGGAAAAATGACCTGCTGATCTCAAATAGTTATCAAATGCCACGCTCTGATCAAAGTCGCCCCACTTTACCTCATATATATATATTATATATATATTTAACGAAAACGTGAAGACTAGAGAAAAAGTCAAAAATTGTGTAAATTTTCGGTCGAAATATTGTACCATTGTAAAATTTAGCCCCAAGGGTTTCAAAATGATGCTTCAATATTCTTTAGGTCTGGTCGTGGATACTGGTAGCGTGGTGGGACAGAAATGGAGGCGATTCGGGTGGACATTTTACGCGCAAAATTGTTGCATTTTCAGCCCCTAAAACGTCTAAAAATTAAGGAAATTCAATGTTTGACCAGCCAAAAATTTTGTGCCAATTGGCATAAACGCACAAACATCCCAAACTTTTTTGTGCCAAAAAGAGCGTTTTTTTGTGCACAGACATTTGTGCCAATTGGCACAAAAGGCTAAAAAAATTTGTGCCAATAGCACAAAAAATTTTTTTTTACTGGAAACACACTGAAAACTGCGGAAAAGTTATATGCCAATAGTTTGATAAAAAGTTAACGTTCAACGCATTAATTTTTTGTAAGAATCGTGCCCTACCTATTTTTCAGCAAACCATGTCAGTGAGACAAGAAAAAACTGCAAGTAAATAGTACACGACGACTCAAAAAGAAATGGAATGCTGAGAAAATTCAAATAAATCTTCTCGAATTGTTCAGGAAATTCGGCACTTATGGAGTTTAGGTGGTACGGAATTTTTTTTTTCAAAATTTTTCCAAATTTGCATATTTCCGACTAAAATGATGACACTGATTACGAATATGCCAGTAGTTTTCCATAAAACCGAATATTTTGACTGCAAACAGGGTGTCCTATGACAAAATTTTGTTACATAAAATTTGCATATTTGTGATTATGTTATGGGTAAATCGATTAAGCTGATTATGAATATGCCAGTAGTATTGCATGCAATCAAACATATTGACCAAAAAACATATCAACCTGCAGTTTGTTGTCTAAAAGAGCTTCAAAAATTTGCATTTTTTACGAATTATGGAAAAATCAATTTTTTTTCTCTCGAAATTTGGTGAATCGATTACAGATATTGGTTACAAATATGTGAGAAGGTTTTCAAGGAAAAAGATGTAAAAATGATGAAACCCAAATGTAGCCGTACATATATTGTAATATACTACTGATAAACATCTTTAACAAAAAGTGACTACAGTAAAACAACATATAAAACGCTTAAATCGCGGCTTCCGGGTTTTTTCCGGTTTTACACAATAAACTGCAGGTTGATGGAAATGAAAACCTCACAATTAATGTTTTTTGGTCAATATGTTTGATTGCATGCAATACTACTGGCATATTCGTATTCAGCTTCATCGATTTACCCATAACATAATCACAAATATGCAAACTTTGGGTAACAAAATTTTGTCATAGGACACCCTGTTTGCAGTCAAAATATTCGGTTTTATGGAAAACTATTGGCATATTCGTAATCAGCGTCATAATTTTAGTCGGAAATATGCAAATTTGGAAAAATTTTGAAAAAAAAAATTCCGTACCACTTAAACTCCATAAGTGCCGGAAATTCAAATTGATTCAATTTTTGGCTACAAATATGAATATCTATAACAACAAAGTAAAGACCAGAGAAAATGAAGTCGAAAATTGAGTAAATTTTCTGTCGAAACATTGTGCCATTACCAACGATATCGATTTTTCTAGTTGAATCAATCAAACACAAAAAGCTAAGAATTTCACTTTTATATCCGAATCTGACTGAATGAACAGAGAATATTCAGAATTTCTCTTCGTTCATCAGTCATTGACAGCCTATAAAGTTTACTGCAACGATACTAATACACTGTTCGAAGAAAAATCGTTCGCGTTCGGGTCAAATATACAAATAGGAAATACTGTTTTCGTTGACTCGGCGCCAGGCGAGGCGCCGAAAATTTTTTGAATTTTCAGCCCCAAAACGTCTAAAAATCAAGGAAAATTAATGTTTGGACCAGCCAAAAATTTTGTGCCAATTGGCACAAACGCTCAAAATTTTTTGTGCGATTCCAAATTTTTTTGTGCCAAAAACCATATTTTGGCACAAAAAAAACACTGGCCAAAAACCATGTTCTGGCTCTGGCACGAAAAAAACACTGAACACGAAAAAAATCTGGTTGCACAGCCCGAAATTTGGTTGCTGAGTGCGAAGAAACCCTGAACGAACTTATGAACAGAAGAAAATATTTGGGTAAAAACCGCGGATACGTCATAAATATGTATAATCATCCAAAACTACAGTCGAGCGCGCAGCCGAATATTAATTGATCACAGTTTTCTTTCAAATATAATTTCCACTATCGATTGATCGATTATTATTACTGTAGAAAATTCCAATCGATTTTGTTTATCTTATCACCGTTTGTAGTACTTCCTAGGAAATATCGATTTTCATTTTGCGATGGAAAGCTCTGTTTTCTTGATTTCATCACAACGTTCTCACATTTCTGATTTTATTCAGATTGTTCCTTGGAATGAAAATCAAGTGATAATACTGGGTTAAGTAAAGCAGAAGATATGAGGATAACTGTAGTTGAAATGTATCGGGATATGAATTCTGCAGCAGGGTTTTTTCTGTGCACGGACATTTGTGCCAATTGGCACAAGAGGCCAAAAAAATTTGTGCTAATGGCACAAAAAATTTTTTCTACTAGAAACATACTGAAAACTGCGAAAAATTTTTGGGCCAAAACTTTGGTAGAAAGTTAACGTTTAACGCATTAATTTTTTGTAAAAATCGGGCTCAACCTATTTTTCAGCTGACCATGTCAGTGAGATAAGGAAAAACTGTGCAAGTAGTTCACGACGACTGGAAAAGCGCCAAAGCGATGTTATGGGAAAAAATTTGCATATTTATTATCCTCACTTATGCAATGATGTCCCTATATTCGTCCCACTGTTTTTTTCCATATTTGCACTATAATGTGGAAAAAAAATCTGGAATGTGGAAAAAATTTTTGAGGTCTTTTCACGAATGTGGAAGAAAAATTTGGGGTTTTCATATTGAAAAGATGCATTTTGGTGCATTTTAGAAGGTCATTATCTCAAAATTTTCCGGCGCTTCGCGCCGGTAATAACTTTAATAATCATCATTATTCATTAAAGTTCAGGCGCGGCTTTTATCATGTCTACCTTCATTTATCACTTAATCTATAATAGTTTTCATCATCTTAAACGTAGTATCTCATGTTTTAATTGGTTATCTTCGACATTTTATCATAATATTTAATGAAGATTCGCATTTTTTCCTTTTGAGAAAGATGAATACACGTCAAGTCTCTATGATTTATGATGCGATTATTTCTTTGCTAACGTAAAATCGTATCAAAAGCTTCTTGGAAATATCTTGCGGAAATTTATATTCTTCTTACTCATATATTTTCGACCAAGTTCATGAGAGTTTACAAATAAATTACAGATTTTAAAATTTTTCAAGTAAAATTCTAGAAATTACGACTCTTGAACACTAAATTGGAATCTAATTCTTGAAATAAATGTTCGGAAAAATGATTTTCCAGCATCCTAGAATGTCAATATACCCAAAAAATTTTCCGGCGCCCCGCGCCGGAAAGTACCATCTTTTTTGGGCTTTCACTTGTCATCATAGAGGACTTGACCATTGATTTCTTGTGTAATTCAAGTCAATTATGCTCTTGGATAGTTTGCTACAAAATTTGTTCAACAACGGTTGTAGATTATGCTTTTAAGTCGAACATTTCAATTTTTCTCCAATTTTAATGAATTAACTTCTCTAAAAACACCGGAAGGCTTGAAAAAGCTCAAAAACAGTGCGATGAAGCGTCTGTGAGCATTTTTAAGCCAAAAAATGGATTTTAAGACGGAAAAAAATTTTTTCCATATGTGGAAAAAAAATTTGACCGCTTTCCACATTTGTGGAAAAAAGTTCGTGGAAAAAAACAGTGATTCGTCCACCTTTTCTTCTTCATCGTAATTCAAATTATTCATTTGGAAGAGCCTCAACAGCGCTGCGCCCTTCGGGCGCAGCTGCTGTACCCTAAGCCTACGCCTAAGGAAAATTTTAAAGGTAGGGTAAATTCAGCAGCCACTGCCACCCCTAATTTACCCGAAATTCTGAATATTCTCTCTTCATTCAGTTAGATTCAGATTTAAAACTAAAATTCTTTTTGTGTTTGATTGATTCAAATAGAAAAGTTGATATCGTTGATAATGGTACAATCTTTTGATCGAAAATTAACACGATTTTCTACTTTATTTTCTCTAGTCTTTACATGGTTGTTAAGTATACATAACATAGATATTCGTTTGTAGTCGAAAATTGAATCAATTTGAACTTCCTGAACAATTCTACAGCTGTTTATATTGTCTCAGCATTCCATTTCTTTTTGGGATTTCGTAAACTATTTTGTTGCACAGTTTTTTCTTTTCTCACTGACATGGTTAGCTGAAAAATAGGTTGGGCACGATTTTTACAAAAAATTAATGCGTTAAACGTTAACTTTTTATCAAACTTTTGGTCTAAAACTTTTCCGCAGTTTTCAGTATGTCTCTATTAAAAAAAAATTTTTTGTGCCATTGGCACAAATTTTTTTGGCCCCTTGTTCCAATTGGCACAAATGTCCGTGCACAAAAAAAACGCTGATTGGCACAAACGCTCAAAATTTTTTGTGTGTTTTTGTGGTTTTTTTTGTGCCAAAACATGGTTTTTGGCACCAGTGTTTTTTTGGCAGTGGTTTTTCAGCGCCCGGCGCTGAATATCCTTCCGTCTTAATTTTTTTTATCCAGCGCCCGGCGCTGAAAATCCAAGCATGGCCCTGAATAACATTTTATCATTACGTTGATTATTCAGCGCCCGGTTTACTATGTTACAATATCCTTCTCGCGTTGCACCCGTAGAGTTTATGTTTCATCAAAATATGAGTTCTATCATGCATAATAGGTTGTTTCGATGTAAGTAAGCGTCGGATTCGGTTAAACCAGCCTAACTGCGATCAAACTACGGCTGCTCACTTATAGTCGGTCCGGTTGAGAATGAATTTTTTGACAGCTTAAAATTGTTTACCATTACGATTAGATTTTTTCGAGTAATTTGTGGTTAAGGAATATGATTTTAATCTAATCCTCATTAGTTTTGTTGCAACATATACAACGCCAGTCCATTTCTAAAAGCCAGACTCTAATATAACGTTTCTGCTACTGTGACTATGACTCGCAAAGTTTTCACCCCTATTAGGTCTTTGGACTTTTGCTGGAGTTTCGAAAATGATTGAACACTAATTGCAATCTGCTTAGAAATAAAGAATTGGCTAGTCAAAAACAGTTTTTCATCAAGCATACGATTTTTATCATTTGGTGGGTGTACAGCGAAGCTTGAAAATCGTGAAACAGTTCATGGAAAAATTTAACAGAACACATATTCCAAGTGGTGGCGATCTTCCTATTCATCAAGTTCTGCTAGCAGCAACCTAGAAGTTCAACAGTGTTATTTTGCACTGTATTAGGAGGTCAGGAGTTCAGGATTACTTGCTTGTTCACTCGCACAAAACACACCTAGAATAGTTCTTTTTCAACAGGTTCAGGATTAATTTTATTCCATATGTATTACCAACAAAGCAAATTACTTATAGTTTTTTCGCTTTTTGTGTTTTATATGTCTCGAATGCGAATATTTTGTTCACATGACGGAAACATTAGATTCTTGGCAATCACATGAAGTAACCACTAGAAAAAATGGTCAAAGTATCATATATACATGGAAAATATTTCAACTGGCAACTACCAGACGGACTAGTTCTCGGCACCAGACAAGGGGCTAGATGTACCAAACGCATCTGAGCCTTTCTATTGATTCAGTGGCGTAAAAATTTACCTGTACCAAACTCTGCACCACAGAACTGATACACACTGCACCACTCAAAATAATAATGAACTGAACTAATTGAATGGCATTTTCTCTTGCACCTACTTCTATTTATAGGTACCACTGAACGTTTAGAAGAGTTCAGGGCACGTCTATAAAGGTTTTGTTTGCACCAAAATGTAGCAGTTCAGTGATACTTTATTGTGCAGATTTTCACTTGTCACTTAGATAATTGTTTTCATGTACCCAAGCCAATGTGCTATAGAAATATATCTTAATTCATGCACTAACAACCAGAGTAGATGTAGAGCAATGTTCGAAAAACAACTCACTATTTCCCACTACGTTGGCCAATTTCAGATGCTCACGTTAGAAAACGCACCAATATTGTTTTTCGTGCGTCGATAATTTACACTTTCCGCTTTTTTAAACATTTTTCCCAAATGAGCATAATTTCGAAAAAACAGCGGGTTTTCCAATTCTAAGAATTACAACATAGATTCCTGCACTAGGCGCCAGAAAACTGTAGTTCCGACTAATTGTATTTGTGCTTTCTGAAAACATACCACTAAAATCTTCGTACGGAGCGAAATATGTTTGTCTCCTACAAAAGCCAGTGGTTCTGTACAGCTGTCAAATTTTTCACTTTCGTATATCAAAATCATTTATGCAATAGATACATTTTCAAACCTGTAGACACGATAAACATACTTTTTTCATACTGACCTCGAACTTTAAAAAAATATGCAATAGCAGTTCTTCTAAAAGTGTCCGCTTACTCATTTCCTTCAAATTCGCTTACCCATTATGACACTCCCCAAACTTTTGTGTACCTGTGGCCATTTTTGTCTCATTTCACCAGTAAGTCATTCTTACTGGGGTGGTAAATGAATATCCGAACGTGAGACCGCGGTAATATCCCGTTTCCCCCTATGATGTGCTCTGCTTAAAGCCTTACAGTAGATGTATTTCGCTTGAATAATGTAGGGAGAAAAAATTTGTTGTGAATTTGAAACAGGATTACAGAGAATTTTAATTTACGGATAATAACAATTTTCTAAGTAACTTTATCTGTAAAGGAAGATTTACTGATCTTCGCAAGTCATATTATGCAAAATTTTAGTTTTCCATTCACGAGATTAAAATGCACTTCAACATTCTTCACGTGATAAGAAATACATTATTACATTTTTTACATGTTATAAACAAGAATGTGAACACTACTGAAACACTAGAAAATCAACTTTTCTAAAAGTCGTTGATGCAAGCGGACAACGACTCGACCACCGTACTTGTGAATTGTGAAAGTAGCCCCAGATCAAAAATTGAGTCAGGGCCAGTTTGATTAGAAAACTGGGAGAAAAAATTATGTTCAACATGATAATTTCATTTTTATTTTGTTCAAAAGTGTCCAGGCTGTCCCATAGGGAGGGTTACTAGGGGGTACTACCCCTACCCGAAGTCCTAAGAATTGATTACTGGGTGGCTAGTTTTGTCAAAACGGGTGCATTTATATTGGACATTTAGCTATACATTGCCGCCGCAAATTATTAAATTTACTACTATCTGAAAATCTGACCTTGGGGGCTCCTGATCGACTCTGAAATAAGCCCGACAATCAACTTTGATTGTATTTTGTCCATTTTCTTCGAAATAATGTACTTCAGCCGGTTTTCTAAGCTGATTCGGCTCGGCGAAGACGGAGAGGATTTGAGAACCAACCGAATTTCTGTATGGACTGACTACAGATAAACCCATATTGTTTTTGAAAGTATATGCGATTGTTATGATAGCATGCTCTTTCATGTTAGAATCATGCGCAGTGTTAGACAATGAGAGAAGTTCATGCTGGTTGAAGAATCCAGATTTTCGGTTGGGGGCCAGATCTCTGATCTTCGGTTGTCTATCATCAATCCAAAATTAATGTGATTTTTACTGTTTTGCCCATTTCTAGCTGATTTTTTTTTGTTATCCAGTTGGTTGACCGCAGTGTCTGGCTGATTGAAAACATCAGTGCATCGTCCATGCCTAGTCATTTGCTACATGGTCATCTCAGTTCATTTTGACATACACTATTCAAAGCTCACACATGAAAATCCACAAAATTAAGTTATCGAATCAAGCCTCTTCGTTGAACTTCAGCCTTGAGAATTATGTTGTTACGTCTTATAATCACTCATGTCAAAGTTTCATGAATACGGAAATCCATAGGCAACTTCTGGAATAGTTCAGGAATCACTGGCATACCAGTAATTGTGGAAGGGCTGTCGAGGACCTCCACCCCCAACTTGGTCGAACCCTATACCCATCGGAACCCCCACTCTTAACTTGGTCAACCCTATACCCAACCCTCCGCACACTTGAAAAAAAGTGGCTTTTTGGGAAATTTTTTGCGTTTTTTCGACCCCCACACCCAAATTTTGGGATCCCACGAACGGGTTGGACCTTTTACAAGTATGATCACTGGTGCAAGCGGTCCCTATTACTTTTGACTTTCGTTCACTAATATCGCTGATTAGGTTAGTATTTTCAGCATATAATAATTTAAGTCTCGATTGCTGTAGTTATCGTCGCCGGGCGCTTAATAACCGTGTGTCATGCCACTGGTTATTCAGCGCCCGGTGCTGAATAAAAAAATCATAATGCTTGGTTATGCAGCGCCGAATAAATGCAGCGCCGAATATGAATAAAAAAAATAATGGATTTCTGTTATAGAGCGCCGGGCGCTGCATAGCGCCTGCCGTATTTTTTTCTGCACCGGTCTATCTGCTCAGTGCAGAAAAGTCAAAAAAAAATTTTCTGCACTGCTGTTTTCTCCTGTTACCATTGTTTTTCCCCAGGGCAAAGTTTGTTTCCCAATTTTCCCGAAGTCGTTTTTCGCTTAAAAATGCCCTTAGACGCTTTATTTAACCTTATGGTGTTTTCAGAGCCTTTAATTCATTAAAATTGAGGAAACATTTGAAATTTTTGAGTTTGATCGATGAATAATCTACAAGCATCGTGGAACAAATTTCTCAGCAAGCTATATAAGAGCGTAATGACTTTGAATTACATGAGAAATCGACGGTCAAGTCCTCTATGATGACAAGTGAGAGCATAAAAAAGATATTAATCTTTCTGGCGCAAAGCGCCGGAAAATTTTTTTCGGGTTTTTTGCGACGCTGAAAAATCAATTTTCCAAACATTCATTTCAAAATTAGATTCGAATTTTGTGTTCAAAAGTCGTAATTTTTAGAATTTTATAATATAAAAAATTTTTAAACCAGTAATTTATTCCCAAACACTCATAAACTTGGCCGAAAAGATTCGAGTAAGAAGAGAATAAATTTCCAAAAAGTACTTGCGTGAAGCTTTTGAATTGATTTCACATTAAGAAATAAATAATTGCTTCAAAAAGTTCGGAGACTTGACTTCTAAGAAAACCTGCCAAGGAAAAAATGTGAATCTTGGAAGATTTGAGGCATTTAGAAAGAAACAAAGAAATTTATTAAATGCGAATAAGTACAAGTGTAAATATGATTAATACAGAAAAGCTCATGGACGTGACAAAAACACGTGCGAATTGAGCTTTAAAAAATGACTTGATTTAGGCCGAAAACAGGGCATATTTTTCGAACAAATGATATCATTGGGTAAGGAATTCCAAACATCAATAGTTCGCAAGCAAAAATCATATTTTAAAGCATTAGAGTTATATTTCGATTTATACAGTTTAAATAAGTTGGACGCGCGATAATTGAACGGACTCAAGGTGGAAAATAAATCTGGTGCAATAACTTTAAATTTCAAAATTAAGGGCATGTAAGATAAGTCGATACACGTGCGTCTAAATGCGAGGTCATCAAGGCCAGGTTTGTCGACGCGTTCCTTATAGCTTAAACCTTTATAACCAAAAAGTCTTTTTGTAAACCTTCGTTGAAGTTTTTGTAAACCTTCGTTGAAGTATCCCCAACCAGACAAGGATTCTAGAGTGGTGAACCATATTTCAGAATAGGGAGAACATAGGATTTAAAAGTCCTGATTTTTAATTCATTGAAGTTGAGTGAAAACATTTTAAAATCAAATTTGCCACCCTAGATACTTCTTTAACCACATAATTGCAGTGGGCAGTTGCTGACAATTTTTCATTGAACCTAGCACCAAGATCCTTCATCTCTGAAACAGTAGAAATCAGAAAATCGTTTATATAATACTCAACTTTGAGGTAATTACTCCCAAAATGCAGAACAGAGCATTTTTCCAGAGAAATAGATAATTGCTATTTCAATGACCATTCATAAACTATGACAAGATCACCTTGTAGTACTTTAGCATTTTCTGTGACATTGAATATTTTCACATCATCAGAAAATGATAAATTTCACTGCTAATACCATCAAATATATCATTTATGAAAATTGAGAACTATGTTGGTCCCAATACACTACCCTGAGGAACCCCACTAGTAACCCAAATTGGGTTAGAGAAACAATTTCCAGTTTTTACTTGTTGAGTCCTGTTAAATAAAAAACCATGTTACCATCTCAATAAAAAACCAGATATGCCATAGGAAGCTAATTTTCCGACCAGTTTTTCACGAGAAACAGTATTAAATGCCTTTTTAGGTTCGATATAAATTGAATCTGTTGCTATACTTCTTCATCCAAATTTTTAGCCCATAATGTTTTACAACTTAAAAGCTGAAGAACACAAGATTTTTTCTTTCTAAATCCAAATTGTCTATCATTAAGAAAATTATTTGACTGTTCTCATTGTGGAAAAAATTTTGGGGAATTCAAAACCGAAAAGATGCGTTTTGGTGGACTTGAATAGGTCAAAATCTCAAAATTTTCCGGCGCTTCGCGTCGTTATGGCTATAATATTCACTATTCTCAATCAGGCGCAGCCGTTACGATATCTACTTCGACTTACTAATTAACGCTTAACAGTTTCTGTCTATCAAGTTAAGCTCGTTTCATTTTCTAATCATTGACAGTCAATTATGTCGCCCAAAATAGAGATTTTTTATCAATTCCCTCAATTTTTTCTATGGATGCTTGGAATTTTTTAAACGTTTGCAACCTGAAGTTTAGCGTATATTGAAGATGGAAATTAAGGACATCATTCTAGACTGCGATTTTAGAACTTCTGTTCACAAATATCTGTTGGAGAGATTTATTTTCCAGCGTTTTAGAATATAAAAACCCGAACATTTTTCCGGCGCGGAATCGAAACAAATTAAACTTTATCAGTTTGATTTTAATTTATTTCTCAACATTGTGAGGGTTCGTTTTCCTGCGTTTTAGAAGGAGAAAATCCAAAAAATTTTCGGCGCTTCGCGCCGGACCAAGAACTAAATAAAATTAAATAATCCTATTCAGTACGTTTCTAGTAGAAAAAAATTTTGTACCCTGAAACGTATACTGAAAACCTTTAAAAAGTTCTATGCCAAAAGTCTGATAGGAACATAACTAAAGATCAGTGTTTTTTTAGCGGCACACCTATTTGCGGTGTCGCGAATGGCAGTTTGACTCCATTAGCGCAAAAAAATTTTTTTGGCAAATTGAAAGATATTCATCACGATTAATTCTGCGCTAATGACCAAAAATTTTCATTAGTGTGGCCGATGTTTTATTAGCGCCGCGCTAAAAAAAGTGCTAAAGATACTTTCGCCGGTATTGACAAAAACTGAACCGAAAGTCGCGTCGCGTAAATTTTTGGTTGGAAAGTTTTGCCAACAATGTCAATTTACTATCTGTTCGAATCAAACACCGAAAATAGGTTTCCAATCACACGGAAGAACAGTGGAAGTTAACATTTACTATTCATTCATCAGTCATTGAAAATCTCAAAGTTTAATGACAAATATACTAATTCGCTCACGTTCTAAGCAAATATTAAAAGTAATTAATATTACAGTTATTGCGCGAAGCCTCGAGAAAATTTTGCGTTTTCAGTTCGACCGGTAAAAAAATTTTGACAAAAACGCTCAAATTTTTTGTGCTATTCGAAATTTATTTCTCCCATCCCAAAAACCATGTTTTCACAAAAAACACAGACCTGAAATCAGCTTTTTGTCGCCACAAACTGCTCATCAGTCCAATATTACACAAATTTTTTAACGTTGAAATTGATCTTGAAATACCTTCACAGAATATCATTTGTTTAGGGCGGTCCTCAAAAATCCTCAACAAAGTTGAAAAAAACCGAAAATTCTGAAAATGTTCCTAAAAAGCTACTTTTTCCCAAATTGTCTGAGTTAGAAGCCTGAGGTGTCTGAAAAATTACGTATAGGGTTCGACCAAGTCGGGGGGTTCCCCTGGTTCCTATTTTCAACACGGTGCTTTGGACCCGTAGTAATGAAAATTTTAGTCGGGCTAAGGAAAAGTAATACAAATTATGGAAGGTTGGCGGCCGTGCTAATGGGATTCGTGCTAAAAGAAACCATGCCCCCCAATCCCCTCTTACAGGTATGGTTGTAAAACACTATGAGCTATAAATTGTATAAAAAAGTAGCAATAGATTCATTATACATCGATTTTCAAAAAGCTTTCGATATTGTTTCTCGTGAAAAACTGGCCACCGAATTTGCTTCCTCTATCATCTCTGAATTTTTTAGTGGGGCGGTTACATGGTTTTTTATTTAATAGGACTCAGCAGGTGAAAATCGATAATTTTTTATCCGATCCAGTCGGGGTAATTAGTGAGGTTCCTCAGGGTAGTGTGCTAGGACTGACTTTGTTCCTTATTTTCATAAAGGATGGTATTAGCAGTGAAATTTATCTTTTTCTCTCATGATGAGAAAATATTCAAAGCTACAAAAAATGCGAAAATACTACTTAATCTTATTAAAGTTCATCAATAGTCATTGAAAAAGGTCAAAAAAAAGGAAAAAGGTCCCAATTTTTCCGTGTTGGGGGGTCCCTACATTTGGATACTACCGCTTATCCTCCTCCTAATTACAGGTATGCAATAATCTTTTGGGTAGAATTCTGCCCACTTCGCCGCTGCCCACAGAGTACGTGAAGGTAGTTCATCTTTTTCAGCTTCATATAAGGTTGCGTTTGACTTGATTTCGATCTCGAGCAACCATGGCATTGTTCGCGCCGGAAGTCAATTATTGCTACGTTTCATCAGACGTTTATTATTCGTGTATGCATCATGCTTTGTCGACCGAAGTCGAAGAAGTTATGGGACTATTGATTGGTTGGAAAGATGACGAAAAAAGTATTATACACAATCTTCACATTGGCTCACAAGAACAGATGTTAAAAAAATAGATTCATCCCACACTAGCGTGAAAATTTTTCCAGACTTTATTTATAACTGATATAGCTTTTCAGCTACAAAGTATCGTGATTTCCAATTCTATGTCTATTTTTTATCGATACGTGAACTAGTCCGAACACGATTATTTTTTAGACTTCTAAGTTTGTGTCTCAGATACTTGCTATATAACAAATTCGTTACCTTTGAAACGACTGGACAAACGGAAAGATCGCGTAGAAATTAGCCCAGAAGTTTTATCCGATTCGATCACCATTTGCGATAATTTGAACGCTGAAATTAATACTGCTCATGAAAAATCAAAAATTAGTGCGCCTCATGCACCCTATCGCAATCCATTTTCTTCGTCGCTGGGCGATGGTTTTTCGTTGCCGTCAACCACGACAAGGAACATTATCGAACCAAAAAATTTGCACGCCATCGGTTGGTATCATAGCCACCCGCATATAACGGTCTATCCGTCAGACGTCGACCTCCGCACTCAGGATAGTTTTCAATCGATGGTCGATAAAATGTGGTTCGGGTTGATTTTCGGCGTTTACAATAACGAGGAACCTACGAAAACCAATCATTTGCAACTCATAGCTTTTCAAGTGAAGCTTTTTACTACAAAAAGCGCATAAATATGTTAAAAATATTGTTCAACCATAAGTCTCTTGCAGATCCGGAAAAGGGCAGAAAATTAAAAGTTCGTTGGAAAAGACTGTCATTGTCTGAGTATGGTTTCTTATTCTTATTCAGTCATTCCGTTTTTTCCGGAATTGAGGAACATGCAGGAACGAAAATAATTTGAAGCGTCTCAAAAATGAAGGATTCGATAGAGTGTTTTGAATAATTGTGGAAAGTTTGAGTGAAAATATTTCCAAAACGAACAACATTCACCAGCAAAATATTATCAGGAAGCGGGATTATTCTAAAAAAACATGGAATGAACTTCTAGAATCTGATTATCTAACAAAATTTTACAATGTTTCTACGTATAAATATCACATTTATGTCCCGAAAAATTTTCTACGGGGAGGCTCATCTGACTTTTCATTGAGAGGGTGTGTAGGTGGGTGAGCAAAAAATGAAAAGAGCTCCATAAGCATATGTATCATAACTAATATGCAATAAGTAATCGGGCGAGCCGTTTTGTCGGATTACAATTTTTTGCGATCCATATTTTTTGTTTCTAGATTTTCAAATTAATTCCTTAAAATTTTATTGTAATATTTTAACATAGCATCACTATTTTTTAGACCATAATGCACAATGGACGCATGGTTCAAAGCCTTATTCCCGTCATCGTCGATCCTCATTTGAGTCCGGTAACCTATTCAATATGCAACAATAAACCCGACTCGAACGGCGTTCTACAACGCGTTTCTTTAGATGTAGAAACGAAGAAAATTTTAGACTGCCTTCATGCGCCCGTCGTCCCCAATCATAAAACGTTGGAAAATTTACGCGACTCCTTCCTATTGTTGGCCGACGAAGAAAAATTGGAATACGAAAAAGCTCGACAAGAAGCGGCGAACGACAACAATATGAAAAACGACGTTTTGTCATCGACGTCGCGTTTGTGGAATTGCCAATTGTCGTACGTTTATTCGAAAAATATTTGGAAAGTTATTTCAATGTTAGCCGAACCGATGTACGTCGTTTTGGATCAAGTTCAGAAGGCGGTTGAAAAAAATACGTCAATTTAGGCGAAAAAAATGTGGCTAAAATTTAGGGAAACGATAATCGATCGAATTTGATGGATTCGCAGCCGTTACGAATAATTTTTCTTTTGTTTACGTCGGAATTGTCGATTGCCTTGACTTGTGATCGTGCATACGTGTAATGTAACAGACTGTGGAATCTGTTGTATATGCATTTTCTGTTTATTTTTTGAGATATAGAGTATTATTGTAGAAATTCTTACTACGATTTTTCCTTCGTTTTTCATAGACGTTGTTTGATTCTCTATTGATCTACAGTGTAATGTTTTCTTTGCTGAATTATGACTTCAATATTTCTATGTGCAAATATTGACCTGAAAATGTAAGTTTGTCGCGTCATTTCACGCGCAAAAACACAGTAAGCTACTGTTCTTCGTATCGTAGTACCAGACGAAACCACCCCCCACCCTAAAGATGCGCGTCCGAGACGCATCTTTTTCGGCAGCATGGAGAATTTTGATCATTTCCATTAGCTGTCGGAACGCCTTTCAGAGTGGGTGGCGAGTACTTCGTTTTGACCAACAGTTGACCGCCAGATAATGTGTACTTTCTGTAAAAAGGAAGTATCGGCAATATTCTTTGGTATGTGTGACGCAGGGCGTACAGATTTGTCTATTTTCTGGATAGCAAAGTCGCGTCGAGCCTAGCTAAAGGCCCTGTCATACTTCGCCGCGCGGCGCCGTACGGCGCCGCTTTTTTACTTTTGGATTTTGCTCTTCACAAAACATGTATATTGGTTTAGTTGAAACCTGACGGGGCGCCGCAAAAATTACAAAAACCTATTCATACTTCAAAGGCGGTACCGCGCGGCGCGGGCCGGTGCCGCGCGGTGAAGTATGACAGGGCAGGGCCTTAAGGTCCCTCGAAACGTGTAGCAACTAGCCAGAAGACAAGTTCACCAGGTCATTTCGGGGCTATCTAGGGATTGGCATGCGTAAAATATCAGTGGAAATAATGGTCAACAGGAATTTTTTGTCGATGTTGCATTGTGGTATGCATTGAAATTTCTATTTGGAATTCAATTCGTCTGAAGCACTTGTAAATTTCGGTAGCTGCAACAGTTGGACGTCGTCTTCACGTTCCATGCACTATGATCATTTCGATAGATGTAAAAGTTCTATGTAAATAAATTAAGCGCTGAAAAATTATCATGCTCAAAACATCACGTCTGAATTTGGGCCCCCTCAAAATAAAGTCATTCTCCGAAAAATCGCTGACAAACAAGGTCCTATAGGTATTCCGTAGTCTAGTCATCATCGCAATAATTTATATTTCAGGGAACAAAACCGATGCTGAAAAACGCACAATCGCAGATGCCATTTTTCATCTGGATCAGTTGCCTTCATTCATTCAGTATGAATAAAGTCAACATTGAAAATACATTTGATGAACTGCCCCATCACCAAACGCCGTTGATAAGATTTACATCTAATTCAGTTCATCTTGATCAGGTTTTTTGCACAAGCCAGATCACTGCTTAACAGGAGGAAAATTTTAGTCTCACGGATTTATTTTTGATTGCTCACACTAAAATCAAGGAATTCGTTTCATTTTAGCGGAAAAACTATCAAAAGCTTGTTTTCCTGTATTTTATTCGATTCGTGTCGGTGTAAGGCTTTCAAAACCCAATGTTCTAAGTTTTGAAAATTTTCCACATTTTTCATTTTACAAATGCATTAAAATGGATCAACGGACGAGAAGCCCCATAACGTAATCTAAAGGGCAGTCAGTCTTCAACTTGCACAGTGCAACCTCGAACAAAAAATTTGGTTGCACAGCCCGAAATTTAGTTACAGTGAGCAAAAAACTCTGATCTTGTTCGGCACGTGACCATTCACAAAGGGTGCCATCATGCATTTTCCTCCGAACCCATAGACTTGTGTTGCTCATCCAAGTCACGGGCCTAGACCTGGATTTTTGTGGCGGGCTGCTGCAGTCGCAACAGGCGACGCAGGACTGTGCAGTCGGTGATAGAGAAGCTGCCATCCGGTGTGTGAGAACCGTTACATGTGTAAATGGAGTCAAACCTGATGAAAAATGATATGTGTAATGTTCCTTATTCTATTCCATGAAAGGTGCGAATTCTTCTAATTTTAGACACTAGTATATGTCGGTGTGAAGCCGAAACTGAGAATGTCATCACGAAAATCTGAAAAATGAACAGTGTAATGTTGCAAATATCCTGCATTCTTCTGGATTCATTCAGTTCCTCATATGAATTGTTCAGGGTAAATAGAGTAGACACAGAGATACTAGGTAGGTGTCAGGCAGTAAAATTTCACAGACTCACAATTTCTCAGTCTGTGTGATGAGTAATAGGAAATTACACAAAATATAGGCTATAGTCGACTTTTAGCTGATATAATTTATTTTCAGCTGATATATTTATGATGCAAACTTGTCATTCCCTCATGGATACGGATTATTTTGAATTTCAGGATTCATATAAAGGACAAACGTTTCTTCGAGCATCTTTCATAACCTGGGCCCGTTTTGTGAAACTGATGAAATTTTCACTTGTGAAATTTCTCGGTTCCACCGAGTAGTTTTCACCAGTGTTGGGGTTACTGTAGGAGCATGTGCTCGACTTGGTGGCCGACACAGCCGAAAGTGGCGGAAATAAGAAATTTGCATGGATTTATGTTGCCACTGTTTCATGTATTTTTGATGATTGTTCATTATTGTTTTTTGGTATTATTGAATGCGTCGCCCATCACCCTGTATTAATATATTTGTTATTTTATACTTATATTGGCGTCATCCTCTTGTCAGCCAATACAAACTCAACACGGTAACTTGCTTTGTTTTGTAAGCATAGGGGAGTTTCAATAAGATTAGGAAGTTGGAGACAAGGGCAGGATCTTCTTACTCAGAGGTCACAGTGTTCTGCCTGAGGCTCAGGAAGCTGCTGGTGAGGTATCTAAGAGGCTGGCGAGAGTTTTGGAAGTGTTTGTGTTTTGTTAGCATGTGGTTGAACTGCTGCAACTTCCTTTGTATAAATCCGAAGGGCAGTCCCATCTGGGCTACACCACAGCAGCCTAACACCAGATTTATTTTTCGAGTTTTATGAAACTAAACTCGATTCATTTTGAAATTATCGATGCAGCGAGTGGAGTTTCGATAAATGGAGCCTTACAAGATACCAAAAAATCAATTTTGATAATCTTGAAAGAAAAGACTGATCATCAAGGACTCTGTATCATGAGGAAAAATTATTGAGTAGTATCAAAGATTCATCTATAATCTTGAATGAAAGTTTGGCTTCGTCCTCGCTGCATCGACCATTTGAAAACAGATGGAGTATAGTGATACTTTCATTGGCAAAATATTTTACTGGTGAAAGTTCACCAGCAATTTCACCAGTTTCCAATTCACCAATTCATCGATGAATTCAAAAAATTAGCAAGTAAGTTGCATCGTTTGCGCAGACCAGCGTGTGGTACTGTGTGACATTGCTGCGTTAAAATTAAACTGAAAAACTTTTTTTTTGTAATTTTTCAAGCATCAAGTCATTTAAAAATATGTATCATGAATCTGTATTACAGAAATTCTCAAGATTCTGAAGTGAGAAGGGAACACGTGAAATTTTCAATGAAAGATTAGTTGTAATGCTTTGTGAAAGCTAGAGAAGAAATAAAACTATTATGTTCGAAAATTCAAAGGAAAAAAATCAAAAATCAACATGCGAGTTGTATATATCCAATAAACTATCCTCTCATTTTTAGTATATGCTCTCGCTATCAAAGTCTGGCTGTCTTTTGCACTCCTTGACTGTCCATCAGATTCCCCTTGATTTGAAAACCCCTTCTACCAAAACTATTTTGTGAAAAATTCCCAAAAAATTTCTTTCGGGATGTGACCATGTACCTCAGCTTTCCCACTGTTGAGAACTCTTTTTTCCATAAAATTATGATAAATTTTCGATGAAATTCATATAAGTTTCGGTAAAATTCAGTAAATATTTTCAACAAATTGGGCCCGAATATCAAGCTAAAAGGTTACTTCCCTTAGGACCGAAAAAGTTAGCTTTTGCATGCCTTATGCTACAACCCATGCAGCTTTTATACAGGATACTACTTAAAACCTCCTATTGAAAATTGATCGAACACTTGTTTCCTTGGTCAGGCCCCCTCTTAAAACTGTATTCTATTCACAGTTCATAAATCTTGGCCACGATTCGCCACCATACATGCACGTGGAGGGATTTGGGGGGGTTCGACCCCCAGCAGATTTGTATTGACCTCCAGCAGATTCTTGCTGACCCCCAGCAGATTTGACTCCCCTAGCAATGATTGAGAAGTTGACGAAAGAAAATGATCAAGAGAGAAGAGAAAGTCGTCATGAAAATGGTTTAGAAATTTTTTAAAGAAAGCATAATTGATTCCAAAATAGTAACATTAAAAGTTTAAAAAATGCTGTCTACAAATTATTTAACATATCTGACTAATATATTTGTAAGAATATGCTGTTTGGATGTTAGAAAACCTTTCTAAGACCTTTCTTTTCATTATCATGAATGAAAAAAAATTTGTATTTCACGCCCCGTCCTGGCTGACCTCCAGCAGAATTTGCATGCTGTGCATGTATGTTCGCCACATTTACCTACTTATGCATGCAGTCATAATCACGGTATTTTAAAAAAATTGTGCAATCCACAATTCACATAGAGTCAAGGGCAGATTGTGGGATTTTCGTGTTAAGTTAATGACTGGCATTTTTGGGCAAATCGTAATTTGCGTCGATTTCTATGGTAAAATCACGGTTCTATTCATCGGATGCCGAGTTACGACTCAGACCTCATAGATCATGTCGACATATTGTTGCATGTCCAATTTTGCACAATATGGCTAGCAAAAAACATTTGCCCAATTTGATGACGGTATTCAAAATAACTAGCTTGATGTTTTTGATCATAATATTCATAATATGTCTGGATTGCGTTTTCGTGATCAATTGACTGACCGTGCATTCCCTGCATAAAATATGCAAATAGTGCCAACAACAGCGTTCGATTTGTTGTGTCTAATGAGCGTCCTATTTTTTGTGTACATTTTCAATGTTGAGCTTCAAATCTACCCACGTCCAAGCTGGATAGCTCACTTCCATCATTTTTCTAACCGGTGAAATTTTTCGCCGGCTTCATAAAACCCAAATTAGCCAGTAAAATCGAAAAATTTCACTGATGAAAAAAAATCTCACCGGAGAAATTTTCTATCAGCTTCATGAAATACAGTTTCGAAAATTCACTGGTGAAATCGTCAAAATTTTACCAGCGGAATGATTTCACCACTTTGAAAAACCGGGACCTGAAAAAAATTTAGTCAATATTGAGTTATATTGTCTCGATCCCATTGCATTATTGTTTCAGTTCATCTGTCAATGAATAATAATTCTCCATTGAACGTGGAATAACACAAAAAGAGTGACTGTCAGCATATGATCTTGAACAAAAAAAACGCACAACACTATGATGGGAATACAGGATGTCTCAAAACTATAATTAAGAATCCTTTTTCAAAAAAATGAGATCCGTCCGTCAAAAATCTATTAGCCGAATCGCATGACGCGCGGCATGGAATGCTTTCCGCCGATGGCGATGGCGCCGCCAGCTCGTTTCACCGCCGACCTTTTGCCGAATCGCATGACGCCCGGCATGGCTTTCCGTATTCGGCTAGCCCATCTTTGTTTGTAGGCGTTGTAGAAAGCTTCGTCGTCGTCGTCGCCGTCGTAAGGCGACAGGGCGGCGCCGGCGCCGCCCGACCAGCGTTTGCCGAAACGCATGACGCCGGGCATGGCTTTTTTGCCGAATCGTAAAACGCCCGGCAAAGCCCTTTTTTCCTCATAGGCTGAAATTTTGGATTCAAATTTTTTGCGTCATGAAAACAATGATCAAAAAATTCTTTTTGTGTTTGCTAGCAGGGGCTTGCTGTGTGGCTGGAGAAGCTGTCTATTTCATACGAGCTTCGAAGTGGGGACCTGTGCGGGCCTCAAGAATGCGGCCCGGCCCGTAAAAGCTGAACGTGTGTCACAATGATGAGAAAATTTCGATAAAGGAAAACGGATGACCCCAAATCAAAACGAATCACACGAAAACACCATACATATCTTTCCAGAACAGATTTTGTATCAAGTATTTTGTGCTGAAACGACATTCACTCACAGCACTGAACGCTGCTATGATCATAATTTCCACGCAATTTCACAGAATCCTTTTTTAGTCTGAAAATTCTTGAATTTTGGGAACGCTTTCCGCATTTCAAAAATGATTGAAGGATTATCAGAATAGAACAACGACAGAAGGTGTTTAAGAATTCTACATAGACTTGTGCACTAGCTGAGATACAGCATGCTGAGATACAGCCATAAAGATGCTGCACACCTGCAGAACAAAGCGTACAGGGTTAAGTCGCAGTTCAGGTGCAGCTCAACTTTCTCGATTGATTTTGTGTATATGAGTTAAGCTGCAGCTGAGCTATGCCTTAACGGCAATGTTATAACATATAGGGTTAAGTAACAGCAAAGGCTGGAGCTTAACTGCAGCTCAAGTGAGCCCCCTTGATTCTTGGATTTTTGTTGCATGTCATCAATATGATTTCTGCATCTCACTCCTGTAAAATGATTTAATCGCCTGAAAAATCAGACCTTTAAGTCACGAAATAAATAGTGAAAAGATTCACGAATCAGGATTTTTGAATATCAAATTCTATAAGTATTTTCTGACATTTTGCGCTGAAATTTATGATTTCAAATTGAAAAAGGGTGCGTTTGCAGCTAAATTTTTTCCGCAATCCTCAATTCTTTAGATCATTTGAAAATCGAAAAAAAATCGGAGTCATTTTATGTATTTTTATCATCATCTGAACTAGACATGTTGATCAAAGCTTTCAAATTGTTTACTCACTCCAAGTTGTATGTGATGTACAAAGTTTTCACTTGGTCACTGTTTCCAGATTATTTGTGTTGGTCAACATGGCTCGAGTTACTAAAATTTCCAAGAGATGACCCACTATAGTGCTGCTTTACAGCATACCAATTGAATGGTTTCCACCGTGTAACTTCCGACGACTCTCAAAAATATGCGAGTACCAAAAGTTGCAACTGTAGACAAATTTTCTCATGTCATATATTTTCAGATTATTCACATGAGGGAACAAAAGATTCACTTACTATGATGTTCATGTAATCGATAGCTTATATGATGCTGGGAGTGAAGTTAGAAATAAAGTTTAACGAAGACGCGATAAATTATTTTAGGATCAATATTTTGAATTCACTCAGTACTCGTATAGTATGCGACCACTTTCACATGATGACCGTTTTTAACGTTTCTTACTGTATGTGAGTTCGCAAGATCCTTCAGATTTATTGCAATATGTGTGTTACTAAAAACTGCCACCTTCTGCATGATTCCAGTGTGGTTGTAACGTGTGAGTTGAGGAGCCTATGGTCTATTTTTTATGAAATGAGAACAAAGCTCTTTCTGTAGAATTTTTCACTGGAAAAACTGGCCAGTTTTTACTGGCCAGTTCAGTATACTCACAGATTTTCAGTTCCACGTAAAATTTGTTTTAGCAAAGACCGTTCCAATAAATAGTACTTGCTTTCCGGTCTCATCTTTTAAACAAACGAAGGAGTATTTGAGTAAGGAAAAAAATTTCCTCGTTACAATGATCACACATGAGTCGTCACAATAATCATTGATTATGGATATCAGAACGAAATACCGTAAGCCAGAACAGATTCACCGGGAACTGCCAAAACAATGATTGACCTACTTTTTCAGCCAGAAACGACTGATCGAGTTGTAGAGAATCGTTGACATTTACGTGATGTTCCAAACAGGTAACTTATTCAAACTTTCTTTGAACCAATTTCGGACTGTTTTTCAAGGGTTGGATCGAAGACAGAGACATAAACTAGCAATAGAAAATTAGAACAATGAATTTGAATACAAATCGATCTACTCAAATGTTTTCTACTACCTAGAATGGAAACCCCTTTGAAAACAACTCCATCGAACACTAATTTTTCTGAACATCAGATTACTTACAGTAAGATAAGCAAATACTCGGTAAATGTAATAGAAAAACAGATACAAAAAATATAGTGATTTACTTCAGAAACACCGATCAAAGGTTTGATGCAGTAAAAGAATAATTCATCATGGTTTGACCGAAGAAATTTTGAAATCAGAATATTGCACGCTCATTCTGGACCAATGTGAGCATTTTCACACCGCTGTTGAGCAAAAAATTGAGTTATAAGTTCTGAATTCCTTCGCTTGAAAATTTGTTTGACATTTCACATGGATTAAGATTTCACACCAGCTGTCATAACTCTCTTTAAAATTTCACATGTTTTATTTGCGCTCGTTATTACTTTCGTCATCATTTTCATCTTCGTAACTTTCATCACCGTCGTTTACGCCATCGGAACGATTTGAAACTGAAAAAAACATATTTTTCATTGTATAAATGAATATCATTAAATTCTTCATTTAAAAACAGAAAATAAAAATTTGATTACTCACGTGAGTCGGAGGTCTTTCGCGCCGCAAAGCTCCTATTGCACATGAACAAAAAGTAGACTATCAATGGAAGCAACGTGTAACATTTGATCTGAAAATTTAATGGTTATGTACTAAATAAAAAAGTAAGATGGCCAGTGTTTCAAACTTTTATTCTATTGGTCGGAAAATTGAGTATAGCTTAAAGTCAAAATGAATGATTGAATTCTCTCAGAACTACGAGTATAGGAACGGCGATACTTTGCATGGTGAATTAAACAAGCACATTGGGTTTCCATGGATCGAGATTTTGTGTAGATTCTCAGAAAAAATGTTTTTTTCGATAGAAAAACTGATAAAGTTAAAGTTATTATCTGCTTGCACTAAATAATGTACAAGTAGTGGCTTTTTAATTCGTGAAACTTACCCATTGTAATTTCACTGTCAGACTTCTGATTGAAACATCAAATTACCTTGGGCTATAATGATCAGACACTTGGCTGAGGCTCTTCCAAAAAAATTTTTTGTTTTTAAATTACATAACTGATCAGTAAGTACATCTTGCTATGCTAACTTAAATCAAAAGCACTGAACTTTGCAGCTAATAGTTTTCTAAATTGTAGCTAATAGTTTTCCTAGCCAAGTAAGTACGACCGACACAGTGTGTTTTTCACAATTTGCTATATGTATACACTTTATGAAAAAAATTGATCCCCCAAATTATTCGACCCAGCTACGAGCCTCCTGATATTCATCCAGATTTAAAAATTTCCTCAGAGATGAATGAAAACTCATGAAAATAGTCCTCAGAACCTGGCGAATCCATTTATATTGCGACAGTTCATACAAATAAAAATCACTTTCTACCATTGAACTTTGATCAGTTGTTCTCAGCTGCATATCGCGCACTGTTTAGAGGTATTGGCATCACGAACCGAAAGTGGCCTTGGAACCTTTATGTTACGGTTTTTGTGAAATTCTTCTACATTGAAAAACGACAAAAATTTGTACCATCATCAAGATCGTTCACTTGAAGCTTTTATTCTACAATTTTTTATTCTACAAAAGTTAAAACAAAAATTTTACTCTACAGAGGTTAAATGAAAAATTTTATTTTGCAAAAGTTAAAAGAAAATTTCGCTTTATGTGTCACAGACGCTTTTTATCAAAAAATTGTAAAAACATAAAATAGCATTTGTTTCATTATTAATAAGCATTTCGAAGAAAACAAACTACACAGAAGAACTCACTTGCCAAATCCTCGCAAGCACTAAGACTTCAAAAAGATGCATATAATCTTTTCGATTTTTTCAGGAAAAAATATTTCATGCTGCTGATGATAATTTTTTTGGCGGAAATTACTTGCAATAATTATATGGCTTTTTGGAATGCCATCGAAGCTACACTTAGGAAAGTGAATTTTCTTGCGCCGTTTCCAACATAGAGACGGTCATGGTTACTGTGTTATAAATTTTAATGTCCCGATTAGCATATTTCGGTAACTACATTGATATCACGAATTCGAATAAAAATTGATGATTTGGTTGAAAATTCCTCCTAATAATGAAAATGGGATATTTTTAAAAATTTTCTGCCTTTTGCAAATCACGTACTAATTCATATTTTTGCGATGTTCCTGCTGTTAAGGACTGAAAATTTGTGTGAATACTCAACAAGTTTTGAATAATCCTTGGAGTAAAAAAAATTAAGAACAAAAGTTTGGTCTAAACGATGTCGACGACAATTCTTATTTTTGTAAATTCTGAAGCATTTCATAGAAAAATAGTATATATTTATATCTTACTTTCCAGAACTCTTCGCAATGCAACATAAAAGAAAATGACAATTTTCGGTAAATTATTACTATTGTAGTTCAAATGATAGCCTCAAAATGGATAATTTTCAAAAATTTCGCTGCATTGTTGGAGCTAGCTTTCCTGATTTGAGAATGAGACTAGCTAATGAAATTCAATCTTATTCCACATTGTGTAAAAGGACTGGAAAGCATATTGAACTTTGAAACTTTGAAAAGAAAGATGCAATTACTACGGCACGCGATCAAAGCATAATTTTTGTTTGTCATTCATCTGTTCATTCTATATCGAATTTCAGACCTCTTCAATTACTTATGCAGACATTTCAATCACGCAAGCAAAATGAAATCTCTCCTTTCAGGGAATCAGTCTCCTCCAAAAATCAAATTACTCGCACTTGTAGTTTGCTTTCCATTTCTTGCTTTACTTTTTTATGCAGTTTTCATCTTTTTATATTTATAAGAAAACCGAGAAAAATGTTTGTCAAAACCTCATCTCAGGAACTACAATAGATACAGACATCTGAAAAGAAGCATTTGGTGAAACTCGCTGATATCAATGGGGTTCCTCGAATGGTTTCAAGGTGAAAGTCTGAAACATCGCTTGTAAGTGTAGAATTCTGTGCCTCAGGAAATGTCCTTATTTTTCACGTCGACCTTATTACTATACTTTCAATCAAGTTTTGGCACTTCGCGTAGTTTTTGAAAATCATGGTTAAACTTATGCATGCACGTGGGAGGGTTGGGGCGGTTATGACCCCCAGCTGACTCCTAGCAGATTTTACCAGCCTAGCAATGATTGAGGAGATGACGAAGGAAAACGAGCAAAAGAGAAGAGAAAGTTGTCATAAAAATGGAACTGATACTGTAGTTTAACAATTTTTCTAAACAAAGCATACTTGATTCCAAAGAAGTAACACAAAAACATTAAAATGTGCTGTCTAAGCAAATAATTTCACATATCTGACTAATATAGGTTGAAGGCTGCTTGGTTGTTAGGGGACCTTTCTTTTCATTATCAAGAACGGAAAAAATTTCTATCCTATCCCCTGTCCAGGCTGACCCCCAACAAAATTTATATGCTGTGCATGTATGGTTAAACTCATCATAATTACCATTCATGCAAATTTTGGTGTGTGAGGGCGAGTTGCAATATTCGAGATATTACGGCATATTCCATGCAATGTAAAATCGTGTACAAAATTCACGCCTGAGGCACATTTCAGAGCAGAGTTTTGCGATCTAAAGTCTGCTTTGCTTGAAATGCTTCGGAATGATGAAGCTGGTAATCAATTGATATTTCTTACCTTTATGATTTTCTGATGAACCATGTGTCATCTGGAACTGGAGATTCTCAATTCGCCTTCAGACATTTTTCGAGTAAAAAATTAAACAGGAAACCGTTTTGACGAAATTACAAAATTTTGTCGTTTTACATGTTACAGGCATTTTATGAAGAAAACTATAGGCGTTAAAATGTTTTCCAATATAAGGAACATGTCCTCCGACATTAGCTATGTTACTGTTCAAAATTTAGTGTCTAGAGACCTTGAGTGGTGAATTTCATACTTCTACTATCAGACGTGAATCTTCAAAAATACTTGGAAAAACTAAAATTAAATATTTTCTTTGAACGTACATAATACAACTGTACGATACAATGCGTGAGCCTGGAAATCAAAAACTAAATCTCACTTGCATGACTTTTACTGTAGACGTCCTCCGCTCGTCAAAAGAGTAAAACTTAATAAAAATCTCAGCGGCACCTGGAACGACAAAGATGTACATGTGTAGTATATACCGTTTGTAATGATGTTCATCAAAAATTCTGTGATTCAATCATATTCATACAGTAAAACCCACGCATTTTCAAAATTACACAATGAAAGCCATACGCGGAAAAAGGACACGAGATCAAGAAATTATGCATAAATGGCACGCGAACGAATGCAAAAGAAAGAGGACAATCTGCCGGATATTTTTGATTATGGCTACTAATATCAAGGCCGCATGATTTATTAATCCGACGGGTTCAATAAAAGTTCTTAATTTCCACGAAAAAAAACAAAATAAAAAACAACGTCCAGAAACGAGAAAATTAACGATTACGGATGATTTGGCGCTTTCAATAGCTTGGTTACCTCGTCCTGCTCCGAAAGATTCTACAGTAAACTGCTAGTAGTATAATGATGGCTTATTATGCAAATTAGCGAGCTAATTCGACTGAATTTTTTTGGTGAGAAAATGACGATCGTAGAGATATTAGTGATCTAAATATTATTACTGTAGTCAAAAAATGCTAAATCAGTAAGAAATAAAGCATAATGACTTTTTGGCGAATAAAATCCAACGTCGGTTCATAAAATTGACAAAATAAGTAGAAATACACGACTTTTCTCCAGTATACTGTAATGAAACTTCTACAGATAGTAATTGTGTGAAACTTACATCAGATGGCACGCTACAAATTGATCAACACTCAGCCGTATGTTGTTTTACACTAATCATTCATCCCGGTGGATTGTTTTTACACTAAAAACTGCATAAATGCGATTAATAGTGTTGAATTTTTATATTTTTATCTCATCAGCAATTAGGAGGACGTAGAACATGCAAATCATATTCAATCGAGAGGTCTTTCTGCGAACTGTTAAAGTGTTCATTGAATCTCTTTCATTGGCAATAGTTATCGACATATTCAATTTAGAGTCTCAACAAATTTTGAGCACAAGAAGATAAAAAACGACATTATGTTGAAAAGTAACAGAAACCAGTAACCACAAGATTTTCACTTGAAAAAATAGTTGAAAATTAATGTCCACAAAACCTCCATTAAGGGACATGCTTTTCATTTTCATTATTTAAAAAAAATTTTTCAAACGAAACAGACCTTGGTTTTTGATGTTACTCATCATAGTCCATATTTCATACAGAATTTCAAATAATGGTACAATCATGATCTGCTTAACAGTAATGTAATGTATTACGCAGGACAGTAAATTTTACAGAATGAAAATCAGTTTGAAATAGTTGACTGACTTTTTCTAGATGAATAACTTTTCCAGAATTGTAAAAATACGAACTAAATGAAAAAGTTGTACTTGCAGCTGTTAAAGTCGACAACTTCAGTTCTACTGTGGCTAATTTCACCAACTCTTCTGCTGTCTTTCAGAAAAAGCGTCAATGTTATTTAGGAACGGTGGTCGAAAAAAGCGCTAAACAGCCTACGAACAACAGTCAGAAGATTGATTAATATGGAAAAAATCTTTCACGTTGAAAAATAATGGCGTCAAACGCTTGAAAACTGAGACATAGATTGTTGGACAAAATGTGAGGGCGTATTTTTCGAGCCACCCTGTTTATTCGAAGTTTATTAATTTTATGCAAATTACTTATAGTTCAGTGGAAAGTACGACTCGTTCAGTATGTGACTCAAGTCGCCCTGGGCTATCAAATGCACTACAATACATTTTATATTAGAAATTTTTCAGGAGAAATGAATTCATGATTCTGTAGACTATCCCACTTGCTTGATTGATTTTTTATCACACGATGTTTTTCAAATTGAAATGGTGAAATAAATGCAATTGAATAGTTTTGAGTTAATTGTTTCTAAAATCTTACAATCTTGGTTGCGCATTCTCAGAGCTCAGACTGCTATTGCACAGTATGGTAACTAGAATCAGTTGTTTATGGGGTAAATATCACAGCCCCAATTGGATTTGCGCTTTCTTCACTACACTACTGCAAGAAAAACATTAGAGCAATCAACATGAATTCCGAGCTTCGCGGTCACACATCGACAGCAGGGAAAATTAAGGCGAGATCAATTAGATTGTAGTCAAACTTCAACCACCCATAACTTCGTTAAAAAGACAGGTGCATTATGCTAAATTATACTTTTGAATCGATATAAATAGATCTATCGTTTGATACCTGCGCGGCATTTTGGAAATTCTTGCTTTACCTTCAGTATTTGTCTTAAGTCAAACTCTTCCGGGGTGAGGTCCGAACCGCCCTAAACGCTGATCGTTCGTTTCCGACATTGAAATTTAACTATGCTCCATTCATTTTGAAGTGATCGATGCAGCGGTCGGAGTTTCGACAAACGCATCATCAGGAAATCAATTTTGATAATCTTGAAATGGTTGAAAATAGTGACCATCAAGGAGTATGATCACTAAGGTAAAAATTATTGAATGAAGTCAACCAGCCTTTCGTAATTCTGAATAAAAGTTCGGCTGAGACATAGCTGCATCGATCATTTCAAAATGAATGGAGTATAGCCGTGCAGTGATCTGTTTAAAATCACGGTATTCTTTTGGTACGAGATAAATGAAACTAATTGAAATAATATTTCTTTACCGCACCTCTTTATTTGTACTGTAATTAATAAGTTCTTGGAAAAATTAACGTTCATGCAGAACATTTAGTCTCTCAAATTGAGTCTGTGGAGCACGCAAAGTTACATGGTACTCTAGCGAACACAAACACACAAATTAAAGTAAAATGAAACCTTTGTATATGTTAACAGGTTCTCCCCAAGTATGGCATTTCAATAGAAATTAGCATGCTATGTATGCATATAACGTAATATCAAGTAACATTTACTGTCGTGAAACTGGCGAAACTAGCTACAGCACACTGCTTATTCCTTTGTACTCAAAATCAATTTCGGACCAGCGAACCATAAAAACGAGTTGATAAACTAATTTCTAGACTCTGCTGATGTATAATCACTCTTTTTTCATACATATCTCTCTCTCTCTCTTTTGGGTTGCTTGGCAGTACTACTTTTTGGATGGAGTGGTAGGAGAGAAGATTCGGATCAAATTAGTTTGAAAAAAATTCCGGTTGACGAACGGACTAACAGCTCATCATTTTCATCATCAAACGTTGGAGATTAGGAAGAGATGGAGAAGAAATTGAATGTTGCGGGGGATTGTCAGAGTACACATCAGGGCGTAGAGGGTTCTAAATGTTATAAACGAATTATTCGGAGGAAGAGACCAAATCTGACGTTATGCGGTTCATTGAAAATTTGCAGTTTATGTAAATGATCTGTAGAAACGGCGCCAAATGGTAATTGCATGTTAATTTTCACAATTCTATCCTGACAAGGAAGGGTCTACTTTTGCGGTACATATAACCCACTGCAACCTGAACGATGTTGCACTGACTATTACCGTTCATAGGCCTTCTTTACCCTGAAATCTGCATATTTATCGAACATTTGCCTCTTAATCCAAGGAACTATAATAGGCAGACAAATAAAAAATCACCTTCGATAAAGTTCGCTGATATAAGAAAAACTCATCACAGGAAGTTAAATTTCGATCTGTGAGCTCTTGAACTTCACTTAAAGTTCAGAACTCTATATTTCATAGAATACTGAAGATAAACGCTTCTCTAATGGACATTATTTTAGCACTCATAATTATCTGTCTAATGCGCATCTCAGAGTCTTTTAATCTTCCCCGTCGCTGAGATCGGATGTAGGCGAACTTATCAATATAGACTACACATGCAAATTTTATTGTAAATTTGGGTCATGGCCAAAATAAATTAGTGAAACATTATTCGCATGCCTACCGATCATTAAATTTTTGGAATTTACACATTGAGCCTGATCGCACAAACATCCCCTTTCGGGAAAAGGGGTACCCTTCGATAAAATAAACAATAAACTGCGCCCAATGTCGAGGACCCAGTCCATTCCCTGTATTAGGTGCAGGTTTTAAATATCTATCTAATTGTTTAAAGAAAGTTAATGTCGAGCAGTCGGTCAACGAGTTACGTACGTCTGCTGAACTTGGCTAAAGAGGTCCCCTTCCTTAATGGGATGTTTGTGCAACTGGGTGTTGAAGACCTTGTCTCGCGAGTAGAAATGATGTGTTAGCTACTGCAGATTGTTGAAACTTGTATGTTGAGTGAATAGTATGCTTGCAGAAGTTGCTAAACCCTTCCAAAAAAAGCTAGTAAAAATAGCAGGATAATCTGTAACTTACCCTCTCACTCAGATTGTGGTTCATCTAGATGGTGTTCCATCCAAAAAGTGACTTTTCAAATCGAGCAGACGTTTCTTCAAAAATACAACAAGTTCGACATCAGTCGATATATTCCGTTGAAATTTATTTGAAAACATGATTTAAAATGACATGCCTGCATTTTGATGGATTATTGGCCATTGGTGGACCAACAGCGGATTTTTCTTTCTGCCGATGTATATGGTATGGGGCTTTCAGGTATGTCTTTTTCGACCGATACAGCAGTTTTTTGAGCACAGAGCTGCAGTAACTTGGGAGCTATGCGTATTGACAGTATAACGGCCACCTTTCGGTAATACTACGCCTGAAAAACAGATAATCCGAGGAGGATATCCAAGTACTTAAAACGCCATATACCCAAAAAGCGCATGGGACGACGCCATAGAAAATTGTTAGCGCCGTGGAAATCGTTAGGGATTCAGAAATCGACGCCTTGAAGTTAGAGGCCATGTTATAATATTGCTCCCCGGGGACGGTCTGCATGCTATTATCGATCATAAAAATGATTTCGTTGCATGAATAATATTAATGATGAATTTTATATGAAAAGAATCTCTAGAATTGTTCAAATCATCATGAAATTTCCCAAAACTAGAAATTTATGGTTGGGGCCTTCTAAATAGTACGAAAATATATAAGATACAATGATTTCTTGATATTATTCCCACGGCATCTGTGATTCTGCACGACAATCAAAAATATTTAAAAAATATTTTGGTTTCACAAACATACGAATCGATTCATAAGTATCTTGTTCTTAGATGACTACTATAACATTATACATATTGAATAATTGGTTATAAGTGTCAACAGTAGTTATGCATTATGCGACTTGAATAGTAAATCGATTAATATGTTCGTGGACTAGCTCTTGAGCAAGAACTGTCAATTTTAATTTAACCCTTGGCTTGAAACAAGAATTAGTGCAGGAAAATTTATAGATCTATTAAGACCAAGTCATAGATTCGTTGCATGAAATATATCAAGTATTGAAATCTGCACTTGAATGAAACAATACTCGACCTTCAAATGATATTCTTGAAATGTAGTTTCACTAGAGATCAGAAAATCAATTTCTGTAAAAAATATCATCAAGGTATCTGCATTATGAAGAAAAACCTCAAGCATATCAGAATAGAATGTAGTTTTATTGGATTTACTTAGCTAGTAGTAAGATTCGCTTTAAGCAAATTGGTGGGTATCTATTCAAGTCACTATTGTAGACAAAAGTCATCTACACTGTGTTCACAACAGTATGTTACTGTTTTCAATCGTCTTATTATTGAAAAATTACCATCATGCATCACATAAATTCAGGTTACTGTGATTCTGTATATTACTGGCATTCATTACAACAGGTCTTACAGTCAAGTCATATATCAATCCTCGAGAAAGACACTAAAAATGCAGCAATTACCGTGCTCCCTAATTTCTCAACTTTCTCCAATTCTGAACAGTTTGATGGAAAATTTTATTTTAATTAGTCATCTATTCAACGCATTCCAAACTTTTTGAGATAAACCTGAGTTTGTCTTTTTGAAAGCTGAAATTTTTGATAAAGGTAAATAGAAACTGGAAACTCTAAAATTCATAACTAGATGTAATAGGAATGCATTATGTAAAACAGATATTCACAGAGATTTAATTCGTGAACATAATTCGAAAGAAAGTCTTGGAAGCTTTGTGTGAATAAAAAAGTTTTTTAGTGTTGACATTTAGTACGGTAAAGTGCATTGCTCAGAAATCAGAGCCCTTCCAGTATCAATAATACAACTAAAAACTACAAACGATGCTGAAATCACTGTTAAAATGATTAGGTCAGATCATTTGCAAGAATTTTATAAAATCATAGATATTCTCGTAAATGAGTATGTTTTATAGATGTTTCGGAAATTTTAACGCAATAAGCCGCACTGTGTTGGTTCTAAATCATGAAAATGGAAACCAAGCACACCATTTCATTTTTTGTTTGCCTCCTGAACCATATGTCACATAGTAGTGCAAAGTTTTGCCAGCATATTCAACTAACCTTCAAGAATCTTTTTGAGTGCAAAATATTACGGTAAAAATGCTGCGTAAACGACTTTGACGACATTGCTGCAATTTGGAAGCATTTTATAAAAAGCAGACTGCAGGATAAGAAACGTAATACAAAAACGACCTATTGTTTTAGCAGATTGCAACATCCTAGACCATTTTTGGGTCATACAGGCTATTTATTGCAACAGTCATCAAATGAAACTTTTTGCTGATCACCAGAATTCCTAATTGAAATCTTTCTCACTCTATAGGAAGCCTTCCTCATTTTTGTCTCCAAAAGAACCATTCTCCAGAATGACCTGCGGCGACGGCTTCTGGCGGCGTGATATAAAATTTGCTGTTGCCGTTGCATGCTTCGTCACTTTCACTCGGAAAACTAATTTTCAATCTCTAATTTAGGGCACTCGAGGCTGTTTTGGGGCTCGTAGAGCTCGAAATTTTCAGTAAAAACACCGCTTCTAAGCAAAGGGCTTCGGCAGATTGAGCAATGGAGTTATTAAATTTTTAGCACCAAACTGTTAGTTGGGATTAATGAGAAAAAAGGAGCTCGATTTTTCGTATTTATACACATACAGAAAAATCTGGAAATTAGAATTCACTGAAAAAATACTGAAAATAGAAAACTAATCAAAATATAACTCAAAATGATCCGTTAAAACGCCGACATTGGAATAATTAAAGCCGGGCTATATTGAGGGAAAGGAAAAAACAAAGATCAAGATTTCATTTTACGCATAAGGGTAATTATTCCCCCAAGCGGACGATTTAGCATTGTTTTTTTGTTGATGTAGGCATATTCTAAAGTGGAATGGAGAGACAAAAGGCTTTGATTGCAGAGCTTTGGAAATTGTAAGCAGGAAAAACCCTTCATTTGAAGAATTGGCAATTTCTACAAAGTGGAACGTAAGTTAAAATTCGTGCGCTATACATAATGCACGATTTCTTCGTTCAATTGATTCCTTATGCTAAAAAAGCGTCATCCATTCCTAATTTTCTTCATCGTACAATATTTTGTACTATAATCTGTTTTTCTCAGTATGCTTCTAGAAAATAAAACTGGAAAGCAAGTAAATGTACTTTTTACTTTTTCGTAACTTTCGTAACGAATACTTTTTCGATTTTATATTTGACTCCGTATGAAAGAGGACTGCAAATGTTTGAGCTAGCTCAACGAGCAAAAAACTCTCTGATGATATTACTCATTATCATTATTTTTCAATTACAAGCACTGTAGGAAAAATAGACTATAGTTTCACTCAAGCATATTCGACAGCAAACAAAATCTGAGAATTTCGACCAGGTTTTAACCAAAAATCAATCACCTACTGTATAACTCCGTCAAAAAAGGTACTGCATTGTAAATCATGTTTTTGAATAGATCGTGCCCCAACTCCGACACCGTCCCAACACCGCCACCGTACCAACACCACCACTTTCGTGTCCCAACACCGCCACCGTTCCAACTCCGCCACTTTCTTGTCCTAACTTTCGCAATCTTTCAAAAAGTTTGTTTTTTGTAACAAAGTTTTTTTTGTAACTTAACAACATGACAGGATGGCAAAAACTGATATTATCATTAAAGCAATGAATACATGGTATATCTATATAATCTTCGTTTGTATAGTCGTACTTAAGTATATAAATGATTTTACCGAAATAATCAAAAATAGAACAACGAGCATGAGACCGGAATTTACTTCATTAGCATATTACCAAAATAACTGTGTGCTTTGCACATTAAAATACAAATATACGTGTCTGTTTTCATTTCTTGTTGTCAATTGATTCGAATTTGTGTAATCAAATCATGGGTGAATTTGGTCCTATTGAAAATTTTATGAATCCGGAATTAAAGAGTAATTTAGTGATAATTGTGGCGCGTAATGATCTGGATTTGTATTTTCTGTTCCGGAAGAAAAGTTCTAAACGTTTGTCAAACAATGAAACATCGCATTATTATGTGTGCATGTTCTGCTCTGAAGATGGAAATGCTAGATCGGCGTTTAGTGCATCTATTGGGTTAATGTTGAAATTTGCATTCGGAATTGATGAGTAAATATGATACATTGACACGGAAAAATTATCACTTATATCTTAAAATATTGTTCATTCATAGATCTGATAAGCACATTTGGTTACGTTTAACGTGTTACAAAAAATAAACTTTTTGAAAGATTGCGAAAGTTGGGACAAGAAAGTGGCGGAGTTGGGACGGTGGCGGAGTTGGGACGGTGGCGGTGTTGGGACGGTGGCGGTGTTGGAGCGGTACCTTTGAATAAACCTCAACGAGACTCATCGTATTGAAATCCAACTTGCTGTACTTTGGAATAAATAAAATTCTTGCTCGCCTCAATAAGCAAGAATTAGGGTTGGGTCAAGCATTTGCTAGAATGAGGTCGAGCGCCCCAAAACGATTCCAAACCTCTCACATCGATGTACGGAATCAATATGTCTACAATGCTTCAGTAAATTCTACAACTATCTGTCAAATGCATGTCTGCCAACATCTTCCAAATTTTCCCCGTAGCTGAGATCAGGTTACCACTGCATACCACACTTGTGCAAATTTCAGGTAAATATAGTCTGAGGACAGAAAAGATTAGTGTAACATTATTCGCATGCCTATAGGCTATCGAATGCACTATAACATGTAAATATTTGGATTTATATCTAAAGGTCTTTGATCGTCAGTCAAAAATGTTGATATCGTGTTCTTGAATAGATCTTGACAAAATCAATCGATTGACGCCCAAGTTATCGGATCATTTAGGCACGAGAATAGGGCCTGTAAAACCTCGTGTATTACAGAAAATGTTCTTAAACCTGGTAATCAATGATTACGTGTCAAAATGCATCATCATCTATTCAAATTCAGTTTTTTCGCTTCCTTGTTCTGATCATTCAGCTTCAATTTCATCAAATCAATCTTACTACTATCTAAAATGTATGTATAAAAATCTTGGACTCAATTGTTATCATATAACGTGACAAATACACACAAATGCATCTACTATCGACTAGATATTTCAAAAGATGATGCATCCCAAAGGATGTTCAATCAACTTTATTATTTTTCTTACCTACCGTTAACTAAGACGGCGAGCTACATTTTTTCTACGAAAAAGACGCCCCACGTTCTAGAGTAAAATGCAACTTCAATAACGTCATCTCGATATAAGATTGATTTCAATTATCGAAAAATCTACACCTTTTATCGTTCCTATCCCAGTTTTGTTGCCAGTGATATTCGTCTCTCTTCGGCAATTGCTCCGTTGTGTTTCGAAATGGCGGACTATTCGAGAGAGGTTGCCCAAAACGAACAAGAATGCGAATTGAAAGGAAAGAAAAAGGTCCTGAATTAATTTCTTAGTCTATCGATTTTGATGAATTTTTCTTCAAATTAATTGGGCCATAATTCTTTCTGTCGAATGATATGAATTTTATTGAATAAAAAGCGTATTTAGGTTAAGTTTTGATACGATTTCCAAAAAATGTAATTTTGATGACATCGAGATTGCGTCCGGAAACATATTAAGACGGCATAATTTTGAAAAAAATCAAGGTGTCATCCTTAAAAAATAAAGACGACATCTTCAAAAAATTGCGACGTCATTTTGAAAAAATCACGATAGAAGACCAATTAACATGGCTAAAAACTTTTTAGCTAACCAATCCGATGCTTTACCCCACGTCTTATGTTTCCGGGGCCATATACGATGTTCATTTATGAAGTCATAGCTTGCAGCTGGAGAGTGTCATTGTCTTTTACGCGGTTGGCAAAAAGAGAGGGTTATTTTGCATGACGAATATTATGAAAATATTTGTTTTTCGCAAAAGATTTTATTTTACAAGACTTTCCGTAAAAACGTCAAAAATGCATGCTTTTACCCAAAAATGTAGCAATGTCGTAAAATTGTATAATTTATTTATTTAAGGGACCATTAACTTCTCGTTCCACACCTGCTCAGGGAAATGAAAACAAAATGAAAATTAGCTTTTTGATGATGACGAGTTCTTTCAAGCTGTCTTTGTCATGTTCAGCAGAATTTTTTTGAATATTTTGCACACTCCAGCGTTCGATAGAGTGATGTCAGATTTTTAAAAAATGCGAAATTTTCAAAGTTTGGAGCATGATATCTAGGCGGATTACGAATCTTGACAAAATATTTGGCCGAAGTATGAAAATTTTCTAGTGCGACTGAATGCAAAAGCAAAGGTGAATTTTAGCAGATATCGTACCCACTAAGTGCATAATCTGCCTTGACACATCCATGTGCACCAAACATTTACTGTGGAAATATAGCTATCCTATCATAGAAATTGAGATATTTTGTTTTCATGAGAATTGTACCTTTGTAAAAAAATAATTTCCCTACTTTAACAAAACTTCCTGACATACATTTTCAGAATCAACAGAAAAATACCCAATTATCAATAGACACGATTGCTATCAGTGACATTCCGCCATCTGCTAGGTAATATTTTGCTTTGATTCGAATAAATTATGCATGCATGCACAATGACCCGGTCTTTGTTTCTAAATGTTGCATCTATGAGGTTGTTTGGCAGTGACCAAAATAAGAAGTACTCGAATGGGCGAATGTCAGGGGAGCAAGACAGATGGACAGTATCTTCTGGATCTCACTTTGAACTGTAGCGGTGACATGCGGCGAAAACGGTCATGCATTTGCAGTACTTCCGTTATTCACTAATGTTGGCTAGTTCCGAACCAAAGCTTCTTGTGTATAATTAAATTTTGTATATAACCCGGGCAGGTCAAAGTATCATGACCTTACGTGAGTGTAATTCTGACTTTGACACTAAAGCTGGTTAGCAGCTTTCACTGACTCATTGTCCATCAAGTGGTGTTGGTATATTGAACAAACTTCTCATCTTTTGTAACAATGCAGTCAACGAATGTCTCAATTTTGAATCTCGAAAGTCTGCTATGCTTATGGTAAATATTACTGTTTTGCTGTTCACTGAACTTGAATAGTACTCATGTACCAAGCCTAAAAACGTCGTTTATGCATTTCAGGTATGATTCCAAGTTGTTGCACGTGAGAAGCCAATAACTGACATATTTTTCCCAGGTAGCATCGTTTCGATTCATTCTAATTTGTTGTTGAATATCTTGATTAGATGCTTTATCTTGGTACAGTAGGTCATCCACAAGCTTTCTCAATGGCTCAGCTGTATTTTGACTAAAATTAATTATCTATGAGAATGAGATTGAATGTCATATGTGTTTCGGCATGTAACATACAATTTAATTGTGAAAAGGTGCTCAACAAGAGGAAACAATCATTAGAACAACAATTGACGTGCTTTCAAACAAATTCATGAAAACGTATTAGCAAAATCAGCAATTACTTTCTTCGCAGCCCAATAAAAAAAGAATATTTATGATTTTAGACGCAATTTATAATTTTCAAGCATTTCACAAAAAAATAGGCTGCAAAAATGAGCTTTTCATGCCTAAATGGAACATGTGAATTTTCTTGATCTTTAGAACTCGTCGAAAATTCCACAATTATGTTATATACCTCATGCTATCTAAACTGATACTACCACCCTTTCCCCCACTTTTCCCCCTACAGTAAAATTTCCCTAAAACATCCAACTTCACATAAGATTTGTTCATGTGCATCGCTTTATTATTTTGTTCTTTGAAAAATTTTGTGTTTTTTTTGTCATGGTGTGGTTTTTTTGGGCCAAGTTGGTCAGTCCGTTTTTCGCCCGTCATTTGTTATGTGATATTGTCGGCCATATTTATCGTCAATAATAAAGTTTATGGGAACAGCGTCCCACTTCACCGACCATCTACAATTTCGCCCTTGATTATCCATTACGTTTTTTCTTCTATTTCCATTATTTTATTATTTGCCTTATCCACTGATAATTCTTCTTACCCACTTCCACATCAAACTCGAACCTCCAACATAGATTATTTTACTTCATTCTCATTTATTTCTTCATGTTTATCATCACCAAATTTTGCCAAGTACACAATTATAAAAATAGCAAATATTTATAAACATGATAAGTATGTGTATACAGTTCAATATAAGCAGCACCTCACAGTAGAATAATTTTAGGAAACATGATAATAATCAAGTAGAATGAGAAACAGGTTTAATCCGTTTTTAAAAACATTGTAGTAATAAATGAGCTGCATTTTCATGAGCTACGTAAATTTGATATTTCCACGAAGGATGCCACCACTACAGTACATGACCAGATTCGTCTTCGTGATAACCTACTAGAGCAGTATTTTCTACTGACATTTCACATCGCAACTTCATTTTATTACTGAAATTCAATCAATCTGGCGGTAATCATACTGTAACAATAGTTTTCAATTAATGAAAACTGCTCGGTCTGAACAGTAAACTTTTTGCATTCGATTGTTTTTTACGATTATTGGAAAAAGATTTTGAGCAAAAGAGAAACTTAATTTTTTGTATCTGATGTTTTTTTTAAATAATGATTTCCGATGGATATTTACCTCAGAGTGATATGAATCGAACTTTGTGTCAGGCGACCTCTCAATGCTCAGTTAGGTGCTTAGACTATGCGTATCATAAATATGTTAAATTGGGCCTCCAATGCACTATTATAATTGTACTTTTATACTGGGAAATAATGTAAGTGGAAAGCAAGTATTCAGCGCTCAAAATCTAGTTGTCTACTCCAATTACTGTATTCTATTTCCTTACCTATACAATTTTATTCATTCTGATGTAGCAAAACTTCATATGATGAATATATTATACAAAATGAGATGTCAAAATATGATGAATCAAACAAACTTTGTCATCAAAATCGACAGCGCGACTGCCAATCGCGGAAATTCCTCTCCCAATCTTGTCGTCGGCGATTTTCGTTCCTGTCTCGATCCCGCTGCTGTTGTTGATAATTCCGTCGTCGGTTGTCTTCGTCGCGGCGGCGATTTTGAGCTTCACTGTAGCAATCGCGTTTTACGATGCGATGAATGACAGGTTCTTGATCAAGATTTTCATCCGCCGTCTAAAACAGAGGACGATCAATTTGAGAGACACCCTGTTAACTAACAGGAACCGAGAATATTAGATTTGGTCAAGATGATTACTGTAGCATAAAGATGTCTTCACTATTTGAATAACAATCATGAAACATAATCACAAATTCTCTGTAATTTGTATACTAGTCAGAATACTGTAGCTTGGTATAGCAAATACAGGATCCAAATATAACGAATTACCTCGCAGCTGACCAGCAGTAACACCAAAGCAAATGTCATCAAAAATACTGTGACTTCTTTCATTATCAATAGATAACTGGCAACAATGATTCTTATTCAATGCACGTTGTAGATCTTATGACATTCTGACCACCTATATATAGGAAAGAAATTACCTGGAAGGAAATCCGGAAAATGGTGGTCGCCCACGCCCAAAATATCGATAATTGATGGGTTATGAGCGAAAATTAACTCGAACGGTAGAAATATATTAAATCATATATAAGTTTGCTCGTCATGTGACTTTTTCATGCCTTGTTGATGATAAACAATTTGAAGAGTGGGTCAAGTTTTCTACGTTGTTTTTAGATTGAAGCCGCCGGGTAAATTCCAAAAAAAAGCTCTTGGAAAATAGCCAAAACCCGTAATTTAGAATTTTTTTTCAATTTGACAATGCGGCACGCAAAGAGTAATGACGTTATTGAATTGAATCACTTCGGCAGCTATACAATTCTATAGATGAGAATTTTGATTCCTTCGATTTGGTTGTACTGAAAAAGCAGGCACAAATTTTTTTCCTTAATCCATGTTATAGACTAGGAAAATTTTCACATTACAGGAGGTCTATTCCCAATTGAGCAATTCCCAGGTGAGCGATTCCCAAGTGAGCGAATTCCCAAGTGAACGAATTCCCAATTGGGCAATTCCAAACGAGCGATCGAGAATGTAATAACTTTTTCTTCATATTTTCCTTCTTTACCTTTGTATGTATTTCTTTTTTCTTTCGTTTTCTGTGTGTATTGTTAACGTTTTCGTTTATATAGTTTCAACTTTTTCATCTTTTGTCTCTGCTTTTTTCCTTTTCGTTTTTCTCGTCATCTACTTTTTTCTTTTTTGCTCATGAAATAACACATTACCAATTGTCATTTTAAATCACCGTAGTACCCGGTATAATTCTTACTTGTACAGTCCGAGATGCTTGAGTCTTTCATCGTTGTGAGGGCGAAAATCTTCATAAAAACATAAAAAAAAGAATGCTGAAACAAACAAAACATCAAGAGAAAAGAAAAGCCAGCAAAAATGAAGACATTTAGAATAAGTGAAAATAGGTGGAAAAGCATTAAAAAAGAAATAAAACAGGAAGGCAGTGACAAGAAAGAAGAAGCAACATAGAGAAAGCAGCAAGAAAGTGTTAGGCACCCTGTTGATGGCAATTCGCGTGGGGAAATCGACATGCAAATCGACAAAAATGGACGACCAGCAGCGCAGACATTTGCATAGAAATGGAGCACCAAAGAAAGACCAAAAAGATATAGTGAAATCATTCCTTCACTATTATCGTTTCTTTTATAATATTTTTCATATATACTGCTGGCGTCCATTAAACTATTTCCCAGCATATCGACTTTATTTACATATTGTGAACTGTGGTGTAGCCACATTCTTTTTAGTATTTCGCCAGAATTATTGTTTAATACATTCGTTTTTTATTTAGATTATTCGTATCGGCAAAGGCGGAGGGCCAGAGGCCCAGGCGCCAGCTTGCACCAGGTAAGCTTTGGGAAACCCTTTACGGGTTATACCCTAGTAAGTTTATCCCTGGGGGGATTCCTTGTCTCAGCGAGGAGACTGCGGAGCTCCTTGGTGAGGCCCCACATTTGAGGTTAAAGTATCTTTGTTGTTGTAGGTCTGGGGAACCAGACTGTTGCACTATCACCGAGGCTTAGCCAAGGGATCAGTTCTAACAGGTCAGTTCAGACCAGTACCATATCTTTTCTTACGCCTCTTAAGGAAAGACCTGCACAACAAAAGAAAGAAAAAATGTGAAAAAGAACAAAAAATAAAAAAATCAGGAGCGATTGAAAGCTAAAATCTTAGATAAAGAATAACGATGAAAAAATCACAAAGAATAAAATCATGTAGAAAATAGAGCGTGCCGAATTGTATAATAACTATAGTGGAGACTATACTTATTAAAAATGACAACTTGTAATTTCTTGATTCATGAGCGAAAAATGAAAAAGTAGATGAAAAGAAAAACGAAAATAAAAAAAGCAGAGACAAATGATGAAAACGTAAAAACATACATAAACGAAAACATTAACAATACACACAAAAAAACAAAGAAAAAAGAAATATATACAAAGAAACATATAAAGAAAAGGAGGAAAATATGAAGAAAGTGTTACTACATCTTCGATCGCTCGTTTGGAATCGCTTATTTGGGAATTTGCTCATTTGGGAATTCACTCAATTGGGAATCGCCCAATTGGGAATTTATCCACTTGGGAATTCGCTCAATTGAGAATCACTCAAATGGGAATCGCTCACTTCGGAATTTGAACAATGGGGAATGGCTCACATGAGAATCGCTCAATTGGGAATTCGCTCACTTGCGAATTGCTCAACTGGGAATCGCTCAAGTGAGAATCGTTCAATTGCGAATTTGTTCACTTGGGAATTCGCTCAATTGACAATCGCTAACATGAGAATCGCTCAATTGGGGATTCACTCACTTGGGAACAGTGTTTTTTTTGTACTCGGTCTATTTGTACTGGTACAAACGACCTCTCAAAAACCGTTTGTACTCCAAAATTTGCGAAAAATTGCTGAAAAAAGGATTCATTGTTATAAAATGCAACAAATATGCCATGAAATATGAATACGTTGGCTATTTCCACGAGACACATAAGAAGGCTACAAATTCAGACACATAAAGCACTTGATCATGAGGCACATAACATGCACTAGTGAAATACTCCACAAAAAGCTTTTATTATTATGCCACAGCTGCTAGTTTGTCGTTTTCGATGTGGACGCATAACAAACAAGTCCTACAAAGTCCATTGATACTGAATACTGACATCTGTTGAGTAACAAAAAATTTTTTTGTCCAAAAATTTTCGTTTGTACCGGTACAAACGAAGCCCAAATTTTCGTTTGTACTCTGGACCGTTTCGTTCGTAAAGTACAAAAAAACACTGCTTGGAAATTCGCTCAATTGGGAATCGCCCACATGGGAATTCGCTCACTTGGGAATTCGCTCAGTTGGGAATTCGATCAATTGGGAATCACTCACATGAAAATCGCTCAATTGAGAATTCGCTCACTTAGGAATTCGCTCAATTGGGAATCACTCAAATGAGAATCGCTCAATTGGGAATCCGTTCACTTGGGAATTCGCTCAATTGACAATCACTCACATGGGAATCGCTCACTTGGGAATTCGCTCACTTGGGAATTCGCTCAATTGGGAATCGCTCACATGGGAATTCGCTCACTTGAGAATCGCTCAAACGGAAATACCCCTTACAGGAGAGCTCAACGACCATAATCATTTTCCCTTGAAAATTTTTACAGTTCATCCAAAAAGAAAATCGGTAAATTATTTTATTACAAACACTCCAAGAAAAGTAAACCATGAATAGTCGATTTTCTAGTGGTTCAGTAGCGTTTCTACTAGTCACGTAGGCCAGCATTAGCCAGTACCAGTCCCCGCATTACGTAGCTTGGTGTTCATAGTTAATTTTTGCTTAAATGCTTCCAAAGATTAAACTTGGAAAGCAAGTGCTATGGCATATTTTTACGATTTTTCCGCTAATCCATACGTTGGATACAGCTGGAAGCTTTTTTGAGCATACTCAACTAGCTATTGAAAATTTTTCGAGTTAAAAATCGTATGGTTTTTAGAAATTTAGGAAATTATTTTGACGACAGAACGAATTCTCCCATATCTAAATTTACAATTTTTATAAAAAAAAATTTCAATTTTTTGTTATTACTCTTCCCGACATATTGCAAATGCTGGTAAAATTAAAAATTTTTCGACGATTTTTTATCGTTAAAAATTTTATAACGATATTATAATTTTATTAGTCGTTTTGTGACGTATACTGAATTACTTGTAACAGAAAAAAAAATTCGGTGACTCATCCACTGAACCTTTGTAGTCTGTTTATTCTGGAATAATAGATGCAGCGATCCCATGAACGTGAGTTCAAAAAAGAAAAAACTATTAAGCTTATTACTGTAATCAATGAGAGAATTTGTTCTTCAGTGAGCGGCAAGCAGAAAAGCTGTTGATTTTCTTCAATAATATCGTTAAGTAGTCAAAATTTCTCGAGTAACACTCATTTATCGAAACAGTTCTGTCCAAATCTACAGTGGATCAGCATAATGTTTTTCAATGATTTTTTTCCCATTCTCACGACAAAATTTAGTTGTTGATTGAGTAAAATTGCGTATCAAGCTGAACCTGCTCTGCTGCTTTCATCATTTGAAATCAAATGGCCAATAGTAAGCTTATTACTCTAATCAGTGAAAAAATTTCTTTTCATTGAACGGAAAACAGAACTACTGGAAATTCCTTCCATAATATAACTGAGCGGTCAATATTTTTCGAGCAGCGCTCATGTATGGGAACACTTATCCGAATCAAAATTGGATAAGCATGGTTGTTTTTCTATGATTTTGGTCACCTCATTTAATTAAAAAATTCAGCTTTTTTCTACAGTATAAAATTTTTCATACGCGTATCAAATTTAAATAACTTATTGATTGCAGCTGTGCTATTATAATTTCAAGAAGAAATGGACTATAGGGTTGGAGCAACCGGTTCCAGAGGATTCGAGCCTGAAGCTTTCGTGAATGAGGATGCCATCACCATCAAGCAATTCTTTCGCTCTAATTTTGCGTACAGTTTTTTACAGTATTCCAATCAGCACAAATATTTCATGTAAGTCTTGCACGCATAGACATCACAAAAGTATTTTATCCTTTCGTCGCTCAACGTTTCGGCATAGTCTTTATCAGAACAAACACAAGCCAAAGCTTGATACAGGACATCATTTTGATCGGAAACGTTCCTTTTGGGTAGATAGTTGATGGGAAAAGTGCCGCAAAGAGGCGGCTCTTCGATATTGAGGGTAGGCATCCGATCGGGATGGCATCGACCGCAAGTCCTGGGGCATTGATCCCAAGCGAATTTGTCATTGCCGCATTTGTTCAAGGCTTCTAGGCCGAGGAACGTATTGTCACTTACGTAGCCAATCCCTAGGATAAAAAAAGTGGTTTCAACCTTAATCTGGAAGTTCTTGACTATATCCACACTAGTTTATTAGAAAATGCCCTGATGGGGCAGAAAAAAAGGAGAATATACTTGCTTCGACAGTTGCCATGGTAGAAAAAGAAATGGACTAGATTTTTGAGAACTTGGGTCAAAGTTGGAAAAAATTCACTTCCTTTATATTGGATTTTCATTCTTTCTCAAAAAAAATTGTCTATGTCTGTGAAAAAGTATATTCTGCAGCATCGTGCATTTTGTCCTTCAACTGGCATCAACTACAGTAAAATTTTTCTATATGAAAATTATACGCACCTGACTTCAAGTGTAAAGAAATGGTAAACCAATAGCATTCTAACTCCCGACCGATTCAAAGCTCCTGCCTCTGACTCTAGCCGAAAAATAGCGAGGGAGGCACATTATAGTCATTTTCAGAACTATAAAGGAACCTGAGGTTCGTTGCACTAATCCAACATGAGGATAATCTCCATCGGGATTAAATTGATGATCCTGAGTTTAAGCTATTCACAATGTCCAAATTATTTTCTTCCAATGCACAAATCATACTCACTTCAGAATTAACTAAAACTGAAGTTTAAGTTCGGGTTTGGGAATTGCAGAAATTTTTGTATTTATTTGCTTTAGAGATAAGAAAATTATGCGAAAATTTTAGTGAAACCCGACAGCTCGAGCTGGGGATAATCTCGACGTTGAGCTCGTTATGATCCCGATGACATTCAAATTATACCGAACTTGAGATCAAACCGAGTGGCCTTTTTGTTCGAGATTGAGCTTGAGCTCAGACCCCTTTAGTGCAACTGAGATTTGGTTACAGTCATTGGGCACCGATCTATTAATGGGATTCAACCATGCATATATTAGGGATGTGCGCCAAATCCCGTATCCGGTTCTCCCCGACTCTAATCGAAGCCACAAAGATGGGTGAAATTGCTTCCCATTTGCATTCCCGCAAAAAGCGCTCTTTCTGCAAATTTCAGTTTAAATCCAAAAACTGTGAGTGATGCTATTTGGTTCAATAGTTAAATAGAAGAGAATAAAATTGTTTGTAGCTTGTAATCAGTAGAACTTACGGAGTGAATTCTATATGATATGTTATATAAAATGAGTGAATGAAACGTATCTTGCACAATCGATTTAGTTCTTAGAAGACTTTGTGCAGTATCTCTTTTTCTAAAAAAGCTGAATGGGGTTTTATGTGCCACTTTCCTTCAGTTGATTCCTTTTGTTGACACCAAATTCAGTAAAAATGTTTAACACAGTTGGAAGCAAACATGTGTGAGAGGGGACATGGGGGTATAAACTTCCACAAGGGTTTTGAAACTGGAAGATTTGTTATGCAAAAAATTTTTTGGTCAACTTTTTTTGAATTTTTTGTCTCACAAAATGCTAAAACACCAAGGTCCACCCTGTACCCTCCTCAAAATTCCGGAGACGCACATGTTTGGTTGGAAAGTGTGTTGATGCACTCAGCTGCTGAATATACTTTTTCACAGACATAGACAATTTTTTTGAGAAAGAATGAAAATCCAATAAAAAGCAAGGGAATTTTTTCCAACTTTGACCCAAGTTCTCAAAAATCTAGTCCACTTCTTTTTCTACCATGGCAACTGTCGAAGCAAGTATATTCCCCTTTTTTCTGCCCCATCGGGGCATTTTCTAATAAACTAGTTCACCTCTTTTTAGTGGGCCTCAACCATGCACGAAAACTTTCATAGAAGCACATTGAAGTTTTAAATTTGGTCATCTGCACTTCAAAAAAAAATAAAAAAAACTTCAGGCAACGAATTGTCACCTCCGGCAAAAGTAAAGGACGTGTAAACCGCATAGTACTTAAAAAAACGTTGTAAAGATACTGAAAGGTGACCATATCTATTGAATTCCTCATGGTTTAGAATCCTTCAACATAAAAAACGCAGAAATATCTTTGTTTACACAACTGACCTTTTTCGTGTAAACTGGCTCCGTTCATTGAATTTCCCATGGTCAGAAACATCTTCCCTCAAAAATCGCAGAAATACATTTGTTTACACTCAATATGAATTAGTGTGTAAAAGTGATCACTTTCATTAAATTCCCAGTGGTCGAAAACCCCTCCCACAAAAAACTCACGAAAACAGGCTTGGTTAAATCCGGAATAATTTTTTTGTGTAAAGTGACACATCCATTGAATTCCCCGCAGTCGAAAACCCCTTCCATAAAAATCACGAAAATACGATTGTTTACACCCGCGATAGTTTTTTTGTAAGATGATCGCATTCATCAAATTCTCCGTGATCGAAAACCGCTTCCTGCAAAAAATCACGAAAATACGTTTGTTTACTACCGGGATAAGTTCTTGTGTAAAGTGATCGCATTCATCAAATTCCCCCTGGTCGAAAACCCCTTCCAGCAAAAAATCCCGAAAATACGTTTGTTTACACACAGGATAATTTTTGGTGTAAAGTGATCATATTCATTGAATTCCTCGTGGTCGAAAATCCCCTCTACAAGAAAATTACGGCAGTACGCTTGTTTACACTGTGGATAATTTTTTTGTGTAAAGTGAGGACGTCTATTGAATTCCCCACGGTCGAAAACTCCCGCCACTGAAAAACCACGGAAATACGCTTGTTTACACCCGGGATAATTTTTCGTCCCAATAGTCGAAAACCCTTGCAGCCCAAAAATCCCAATAAGGCTACAGGTATATTTGAAACTGCAGGAGTAAGAAAACGCCAAATTCCCCAATTTTGTTATATATAGAATATGTCAGACTGTAGAGTCAAATCACAGGTTGCGGAGTAATTAACTTAGAGATGTTTCTGATAAATAATACAATAAATCTAGAGCAGAGTAAGAATAACTTTAGGAAGGCAAACTTTTTGATTTTACAATTTGGAACGTTCTCGGGGCAGAAAATGAGACACTGTCAGAAAAAGTGTCCCGAGATTTACCCCTTGAAGAGACAAATAATAAAAATATGGAAGAATTCACAACAGAAACCAGATGCAGAAATCCATCTAGGAGCAATCGTGAAATATTTTTCATCTTTTCTCGATTTGATTCCCTGTCGTATCACATCAGAAAGTAGAGCCAATATGGACAAGTAATTTCGGAACGACCCAGAAGTGAAATTGTAGAATATCTGACGGATTTTCTGCGATTGCTGTTCTACTCGTGGCTTTGTCCTCATTTATCCGCTGATGACACACCGTCTGTTTGTGTGTGTTGAAAACGGTTGCCCACAAAAATGTGGTGACCAGACTGAGGCGAATGTGGTATCATTCCCCGTACTACGCACATTTTCTTTTTTACTTCAAATCTACTCCTGATCCGATTCTAGAAGTAAACTTTGAAACAAATTTCAGCAACTTTGCTCGCCATACCAAAAAAAGTTCCTTTCAAAAAGTGCAAAAAACTCTGGGAGCAGAAGCGAAGCAGATAATCCAAAATCGCACCTGCATTTACTCCCACTCCCCGCTAGTCCCTTACTGCTCTAACTTTGCTCTGCTATATGTGATTTGGCCCTCAGTGTATGAGTGCAGAGCAAAAAGTGTTTACTGTCAGAAGAAAAATACACCATTTTGAAGAAATTCTGTAACTTGCTGTAAGGTTAGTGTGACAGCCGTCAGTGGCGCAAAAGACAGGCATTAAGAAAACAAAAGAGTAGAAAAAAGTCATTTTCTCCATTTCATAAATTTTTATATTCCATGCATTTTAACCTTTCGTGCAACTGGGCATCATGCAGAAAAAAGTATGCACAGTGACCGTTAGCTACACATAAAAGAAAAAATAAACTTTCTTTTATATTTCTTTGTCCTCTTCATACTTCCGTGTGTGCCACTGATGGCTGTCACACGAATCTTTAAACAAGTTTCGGATACAGAATTGGACGTGCTTTTAAATGGTGTATTGCATATTTACTTGAAAATCACTATGCCGAGATTACGGACCCACTTGCTTACCAACAGGAAGGAAACTTTCTGGTAGGTCAACCAGATTAATCAACCTCACCCTTCTATAACCGATATTGTTACCAGGAAACTTTGGAAATTAAAAAATCAAAAATCAGAATACCATTGGCAGTAAAGATTCTGACCCACAGCTAAATTTAATACAAAACATCGTCTAAAAAATTTTCTTCAATTTTTTTAATTTCCTCGGAAAGATTATAAACAGTGTCTATCACACTTTGAATTTAATTAGTCTAAATTAAATTAATAAAAGCTGGTTGTCATTTGATATTGATACTACTGGATGCGAACAACCGTATCCAAGGTTTTTAGCACGAAATTAAGATCTGTATAACAACGTTTCAAGACAGTATTATAGTGTAACACTTGAACGGATCATGATCATTATTTAGAAATCTCATAGATCTAATCAAGCCCTGCCAGACAAGGTGAAAATCAAGTTGACCTAAGAATACATATAATTTTCACAGGGTTACTGTACTCGGTTACAAAAATTACTGTACGAAAATTATTTTTCAAGACACACTGTCTTGTATATACCTTCTTCGAGGCACATTTTTTCGTCGCTATCGTTGCAATATCTACTTTTAAAACCGCATTCGTATCTCAAATTAATTTTAGTCACGTCGAAGGCGCTCAAACGTTTAGCCGACGGAATCGCATCGTAGCTCAGCACCCTACTTTCCAAACACGTCGCCTGGTCACCACGATTTTTGTGAAGGACCATAGGACCGAGACGCGTGTCATTCATAGGGTACGATGGCATATGCGTAATGCTGGAACAATGACTTTGAGGAATTCGCATATTTCTAGGAATTACGAAACGTGAAAGGCAAGTTTAGAATCAGAAAGTGTTATTACGGTAATTTGCAATTGTTGAATTCAAATACCATCTCAAAAACACAGTGGTAAAAAATTTCACCTGTATATATCGTAGGGAGTATAGAAATTTTCGCCACTATATGTAACGTTAGAATGGAGGCCGCTACTTAATACGATATTCCGGAGAGGATCGTTGGAATCGGAATCGAGAATTTTCGGTTTCAGAATTTTTATGTATTGGTCACGATCCGACCTGGCGTGTTCGGGTATGAATCCCAAAGCTTGTACCAAATTTCCGGCCACGAATGAGTAGTCTTGCGAACAATTTTCGTTCAGAAAGATTCTGAATACAACAATTTTTTTGCTACAGTAATCAGATGAACAAATATTGAAAGGTAACATTTTCCAAATTTCATGCCTTTGCCGCGCGCACTTGTTGCTAGTATGATCAACGATAGAATCGCGTCATGAAGCTTTGTTATTGGTACATGCAACTCAGGACCTTGAAACTATTTTTTGCATCAAAAATTTGTTAGAATTTGAACTTGCAGTTTCATTGCTTCTATGACAAGCAAACTAAGGTTCTTGTCACATACTTTGCATGTTCTACAAGTTCAAGCAGTATGGGATACCTTGTTTCTTCTCGTGCACTTGACGTCAAATAAGTAGAGCATTCGGTTTTCGAGGAGTTGAAAACTATAGGTTTCAAATTGGCGGTTTTAGATTTATGACGTTTGCCCAATGATTCCACTGGAATGAACCTTAAAAAATGTTTATCAGATACTGAAATCAGATTTTCTGTATTATCCTCAGATGTAATAGTTGAATGATCATGATGCACTTCAGTGATTTACTGTAATTATGAGAATTCGTTCTTCAGGTTCACAGTGATCCATAGGAGATTTGCTGTGAATTGTCGAACTGAAATCAAAAAAAAAATCTAATGGAAATTTGAAAAAAATTTAATGCTAAAATAGTGTGCCAAAAATTCTGGTACCCATGTTCTCTCAGAAGCAATAAGGGTGTATCAAAAAGTTTTGAGACCGGGGCTTTTATTTATGAATGAACTAACAAAGATTTTTATTTGCAGAATTTTGTTATATACTTCATGATACAACATAGCTTGTTACCAAGTATCATTGAAAATGTATTTTTTGTTTTATTCAGCACTCATTCGAACTACCTTTCTTCTCTGTAGATTATGGAAAAATTGAAGTTAGAGATTCGCGCCAACATCAAGTTTATGGTCAAACTTGGTTGAGAATTGACGGCCATGTGATTCTTTAGCTAAATTTTATGGAAGTGATGGCCTCTTCATGAGGCATAACTTTTTGTTGGATTCGAAAATTTAAGGTCAGTCCGGAGAGTATCAATGATGAGGATTGAAGTGGCCATCCAGTAACCTTATTCAATGACAAAAATGTGACTGCCGTTCAGGTTGTGGTTGAAGAGGACAAACGTGTCTCAATTGATATTATAGTCCACCCACTCACTCGGCCTTTCTTATAGTTCGATTTAAGAAATTCTGGCTAACCAGTTGGGCTTGATTAAACTATTCGCGCGTTGGGTGCCAAAATCAGCCGAAAGCCCATTCACCACACTTTTGAACTGAATGGATACAGATGTGAACGATTTTTTACGCAAAACTTCTTATGGTGACGAAACCTGGATTTATCAGTGCTATCCAGAATCTAAAAAAAACAGTCGAAGCAATGGCTTCCCTCAGGTTCATAGGACCCAATCAAATTCAAAGCCAATTGATCAGTCAAAAAGATAATGGCTACGGTTCCTTGGGATCCAGAAGACGTCATCTTGGTCGATTTTCAGGAATTCCAAAAGACTATAACTGGGTCGTACTACAAACAAGTTTTTCAAAAATTCCAATCATATTTATCAAAATAGGGGCCTGGAAAATTCCCCCACTGGACTTTGTTCCATCATGACAATGCGCCGGTCCGTTCCAACAAAATTTAACTACATCAATTTAATTACGAATTGTAAGAAAAACATCTCGGAAAATCTGGGTCCACCTGCGACAGGGTTAAGACAGCAGGAAATTGTCCGTGTTTCGAAGAAAATGGTGTGGGATATTGTAGTTTAATGACATCTTTTTCGGTATTTTTATTCTCCTGATTTTTGATATATGAAAAGCCATATGCTTGCTTTTTTAGCTGACAAAATTTGGAGTTCGGCTCGAACCTATTTGGATTAATGTAGACCGAAATTGCAAAATTTTGACAAGTAAATCTTGAAATTTCTGCATAAAACTTTAACAATCATTTTTTCCGTGAATATTGCATACAAATATTGTGCAACATCTGTTATATCATTTAAGAAAACTCCGAACAAAATATAATGCAACTTGACAGAACAGTAGGTAAAAATGCAGTGTCAACCATTTTAGTAGTTTCATGGAAATTGTTGCAACTTTGAATGCTCATAAAATCGTGAAAAATGAGTTGTGTGTAAAATGATTAATATCATAACAATCAGCGTCAAAAACTGAACAACATATATAAAATTTAGGACAATATTTGTTAGGTTATCGGACCTCAAGGTGATGCTAACAGAAAGTGACTCTTAAGTGTTCTTTGATGGAAAAACCAGGTCGAGTAATGGCACAATAACGGTAACTGATTTTGGGAGTCATTATGTGTATAAAATGTTCTACAAAAAATCTAAATTACAAAAAATCAAGCAATGATCTTCTAACCGCCACAAAAGATTCAATGAACCATGAACTCACGTGATGCAAGTTCTTATTTCAATTTCCTTCATTGCTTCACTCAGGAGAGATCTAAATTCGTCATTTTCCTTGAGTGAAGGATCGATTTCGAAAGGGATGTCAGTCGATGGCCAATAAGCAAATCTGTGTGGTACAACAAAGATTCGGTCGCTTTTAGAAGACGAACCATAGCCCTGAAAATAACAAACGTCAACAAATTTTTCATCAAAGATACATCTATGGTAGTTCTATTTTATATCATACATATTATATGAGATCGAGGAAGGTATCTTTTTGAAATCATTTGATAATATCGTGCCAAAAGTATCAACTGTTTCACATTGATTTCCATGTATCATTTTCATGTTCGAAGAACTAACTTGATAATTTCTATATTTCTATTACCAAACCAATAAAGAAGAACCAATTTCTTAGGCGTTCTGATATGGACCTATAATTTAAGAATTTATAGTATGTTTTTTACAAAATGCTTTTAAGTTGTAAAATGACAAGGAATAAGTACCGCTCTCAAAGTCGTTTACACAAGGTTTTTACACAAATAATAGTAAAGGTTAGTTGAGTTGGCTCATAAATTTTGTTTATCTTGAAATATTTATAAATATTTCCAGAAAAACTGCCTGTTATATCACCGGAAAAATCCCTGAGTAATTCTTTTAGTTATTTAGTCATTTTTCTGTGTAAAGAGCTGTGAATGATATAGGGTAAGTGCGATGGAAACCACAGCATTCCTGTATCTTTCTCATATAGATTTATGTGCACCCCATTATTGTCGGTTTACTTTAAAATGAAACTGGAACGTAGAAAATGCTTTTGTAGATGAAAAACTTCTTATGAAAGATGAGATCTTTTTTTCAGTTTCAGATCTGTTCTATTTTTAATATCCATTCATTTTGAAATGATCGGTAGAGCAAGATCGCAGCCTAACTGTTTTTCGAACCATTGAAGGATTGTTTTTCCCTGTTCTGAAACAGACTCCCTGATGATCACTCTTTTTCCATTATCTTTATCCAATTATTTCAAAATTATAGAAATTAATTCCCTGATCTCTAGTGAGGCAGCGTTTACCGAAATTCCGATTGCTGCATCGATCATTTCAAAATGAATGGAGTATAGTACTACTCCATATTTTTACCATTTTCTGCTAAATCATATGTGACTTGGGACTAAAAATTGCCGAACAAACTCATCCGAGTAAAATATTCTATCTTAAAATCATCATGTAAAAGATGTCGACAGCAAAACTAATTTTTATCATTTTTTTATTTACGAGCTTAAAACAGACTATACTAAAGTCGAAATCTCGCGAATGCAAGCCTGGTTGACCATAGTCAAAAGTCAGTGGAATTGACCCTCTGACAGTTTTTGTATAATATGTATCATGAACCAGGTATAGTTCGAAGATGCTTTTCATACGCGAAACTAATGTACAAATGTAAGGGAATAACGAATATAAATCACTAATGTTCTTACCTGAATTGGAAATAACAAAGATATTGAACACAAGAGTAAAATATTCATTTTTCATATCCAGTCAAGGCTGACCAAATAGAATACGTTCGTTGATGTTTCACCAACAGCAGCAAAGCGAATCGTTGTAGAGAATACGCAAGTACTAAGCTTCTCAAGTCCATGTCGCACATTGTTCCACGATTAAAGTATGTTGAAATCGAGCAATGAAAACTTATTGAAAACGAAAATGAAACGAAAGCATGAAGACCATTGAATGAATCAATCATGAAACTAAAAAAAACATCTCCTGTAAAGAAGCCGAACTAATCATATTTTTGAATAAGCCTGAAATCTAAACTCGCAGGGATCACTTCAGCCGTATAATCAATGGTTCTATATGGAAGCGAAAGGTCTAAGCAAAAATTATGACTATCAACGGGCCGCAAATACGATGTACATTCTCGAATCAAATTTTCGCAAACATATGCAGCAACAGTAACATCAAGCTACCGAAATGAACAATAACAATTTTTTCACAGTAAATTATGTAAAGTTCAAATGCACATGCCGGGGTTTGCTGAAGGTCTGGAGCCCCGCAAATTATTCTTTACCCCAGGAGATTCAGCTTGACCCCCAGTAAAAATATCTTTTTTGATTTAAAATTCAAAATTCTTCAATTTTTTCGAAAGTCGTTTTCCCTGACCCCCGACAAATTTTCTTTCTTGTGCACGTATGAGTTCAACCAAATCAAAGTTCACCTAATCCAAAAAAGTAGTTAATTAACTCCTCAAATTTTTGATCTTAACAAAGGAGGGTCTCCAGTTGTAAATTCCAAATATTCGCATGCGATGGCCTATAGGCAGGCATACGAGTACTGTTGCACTATTTTTTTCTTTATAGGTAATATTTACGCTAAAAATGGAAAATTCATCAACAACAGATCACAGCAATGGCGAAAGTTTAAAAAATGCTGAGATATGCGTTACAGACAAGAGATTGTGAGCACTGTCTATAAGATCCGTTCATTCTATAAAATACACAGTTCTAAACTGATGAAGTTCAAGAGCTCACATATTGAAAATGGAATGAGATCAGATTGCCTCCTGTGTGAGAAATTGTTGTTATGTCAGCGAGCTTTATCGAATAAGCTTTTTCACTTGTCCATATTTATTTATGTCTAGTAGTACGTCGTCAGGGATAAGAGTCAGCTGCAGGTTATTTAAGCAATACTCCCATTGCACTCGTGCCAATGAAAAAATATTTCATTCGCACAGTTAGCAGGATTGACAAATAATACTTTGTTGGTGTCAAACTAATGTGTGAGTTTGTCAAGTCTGATAACACGCATTTATTGTATTAACTCATGAAATCACGCTTGATATTGGAGCTTTCAAAAGGAATAAGATTCTAATCTGATTCTAATTAAATCAGCTCATTCTTACATTATACACCTGATTAGTTGACCGACAAGTAAATATTCAGTAGTTAGTTTGACAGTAATATTTTCAGGAATCGCTAAATTCGCGTTCTGTTTGGATAAAAGTTTACATGTTTTCATTGCTCCTGGAACTGCGCTTTAACTTTAATATAGGTTCTCGATTGATTTTTTCATAAAATGTGCAAATATATTTGCTACCAATTATTACTGATTCGCGTAAACTTCAGCATATGCCAAAATAGCTGTTTTCGAATTACTTAAGTAGTGTCCAGGAGGTTAGAGCCGAAGCTGATTCAGACTCGAGCCCTATGTTGTTCATTAAGCAAAAACGACGAAGAGAATGGGGATATTGACGAAGTTTGTTATTTGTGAAAACGACATTTTTGATGTTTTATCACAATTTGGTGATTTTATCTAACTTTCTTCTAAAACCTTTTTTAAAAATTTATCTCTTTCAGTCACTAGCGTGCGTGCTGACGTCAAAAAATTTCTATTAGGACTCTCTGGTTAAATTAGCACTGTGCTTAAAAAGCCCTGTCGCTAGGTGCGCTACACTAACATTCCAGATTACTGCAACTCGGTCGATAAGGCCGGGATGAAAGCAAACCTGGTGGTAAACATTATGATTGCACGAGGTATTGACCTCGAATACCGTTATTTGTTACTGTAATAAAAGCACAAGTCGGTTGATGGTAAAAATGTTCATATGGACGACAAAAAATTAAAAACAATTTAGAAAAAATAAATTTCGCCAAAGAGATTTTTTTGAACCGTACGAACCGTATTGGACGTTGGTCGCTTAACTAAAACAGAACAGAACTCCCGAAATGGGCGGAAGTAGAATACCACCCACAAGAATGACACAAGAATGGCTCTTGGCGATTGAATAAATGGACACAGAAAGATAAACTGTTTGAACACAAATTTTTTGCATAAAACACGAAATTACAAGACAAGTTGTGGATAAAAAGGAACAATAATGGAAAAATTTGTATGAAAAATACGGTCACAGAAAAAAGTAAGGTAAAAAGTTGAAAAATCACATGTCGCGTAATCCACTGTAGGTAAACTTCCGAATGATGGCAAATTTATGCAAATTTCATCGGTGTAAAATGCCTCTAGAAAAATACGGTCGGTTTAAAATTACCGCTGTGGGCTATCGAATTCACGAGGGCACGTATGATTTCTTAATTCAAATTTGCACATTCTATCTCGTAAGCTTTGACATATAGTAGTGAAAATGTTGTGTTAATCACAGATGCAAATAAGAAGCAATCCTCATAGACATCGACCTCGAAATGTAAATCGAATTTCTCCAGCTTAAAAATATCAAAGAGACATTCATTAGAATGATTGTATTCTTATTGATAAGTATCAACACAGATATTTCATATAAGTTTTGCACGCATAAATATCGCAGAAGTATTTTATCCTTTCGTCGCTCAACGTTTGGGCATAGTCTTTATCGGAACAAACGCAAGCCAAAGCTTGATACAGGACGTCGTTTTGATCGGAAACGTTCCTTTTGGGTAGATAGTCGATGGGAAAAGTGTCGCAAAGAGGCGGCTCTTCGATATTGAGGGTAGGCATTCGATCGGGATGGCATCGCCCGCAAGTTTTCGGGCATTGTTCCCAAGCGAATGTATCGTTTCCACATTTGTTCAAAGCTTTAAGTGCGAGGAATGTATTTTCGCCTACGTAGCCGATGCCTAAAAACGGCAAGAAAGCTCTCGTGACACATTTTCTCAAAAGTTAGACTGATTATGCGTTTAGGCCCGAATCACAGAACGTTGAGTAAATTATATCTAGGATAAGGCTTAATACATGAATAGTTAGTTATCCCACGGATAAAAAAAAATTATTCTAGGATAAAAATTCATCTGAATCACAAAACGTGGAACAGGAACAGAACAGCTATTTTCGGAATACGCTCACTAAAGCTTTTGATCCCACGAAAACTGCTGCATTCTCGGTTTTTTCGTTAAAATCATTCCCCTTGAAATTATTTTCTTATGTCCACTGCCCGATTTTTGCAAAGTATCGTGTTGTTGATTATTACGTATTTTTGTCAACATTAATAATTATTGAAATGGCATCAAGTACAAAGATTCGGGACCGTGTTAATTATTCAAATGAAGAAATTTAGTATTTGTTCACGTGCATGGAACATCATTCATCGAAAACAAGAAAAACGATGACTACAAATATTGCTACCAAAAATGAGTGCATGTAAATTTCGGCTTTATTCTAACATATCATAAATTGTCGAACTCATACAAAACTTCAACTGTAAGGAAAATGGTCGCTATTTGTGTATCGTCGTTTAAATTTAAGGTCAGTAAAAATTTCAAACAAAGTAGGCCGACAATTACAGCCGGAGTAGGCACAATTTCTACATAAAAATTTAAAAAATCGACAAATTTCTCTTCCATTTTGTTGAAATGAGTAACTGGTCCTGTTGCACAACTTAAACCTGCACCCTACCAGTTATAAAACCGTTAGGTAAATTGGTTCAAATTTATCCCGGGGTTAAACGATTCCACATTTTGTGATACGGGCTAAATTAACCGCGGGATTTTATCGCCGGAATAGTGTTAACTTAACTCAGGAATAGCACTATTCTTTATGTGATTCGGACCTTAAAGTCATGAATCTTGAATAATCTTTTATGCTGAATATGAAGATAACGTATAGTATGGTATAGTATAACGTATAGTATGCAAAATTTGGGAATTTTTCAGTCTTCTGAGCTTTCCCATATGTTCATTATGTACGGAAGACAAGGAATGCTTCATCATGGCTTGAGATGGGTAGTTTCCTCAATCATGTATTTCACTTATTTTGTAAAATTTCTCCGAAAAGCCATTGGATCAAGAGTATCAAGCACCTTCATGTACAAGAATACTATAGAATTTTTTTTACGATAGAATTTTTTTTTCTTAGAATACTATTGTATACTATTTTTTAGTACTATTTTTTAGAATACTTTAATACTATTTTTTAGAATACTATTTTTTTAAAATACTATAGAATTTTTTTTCCAACATATAATACGGAATATGAGAAGTGCCACTTAAAAAAATTTGTTACAACTTGAAAAATGTGTTTCCCTTAAAAAATAGTTACCTTCGAACTGCATGCACAAAATTTTTTTAAGGTGAATCGCAAAAATTTCAAGATGCATCGCAAAAAAACTAAGATGCAAGAGTTTTTCGATGTTCGACTTTCTTTTCAAGTGCATCGCAGTTTTTTCAAGTGCATAGCATTTTTTCAAGATAACCTTGAAAAAAATCAAGATGACATATTGAAAAAAATTAACACGTCATCTTGAAAAAAAAATCAAGATCTCATCTTGAAAAAAACCAAGATGACATCCTGAAAAAAATTAAGATAGCATCTTTGAAAAAATCAAGATAGGCGGCACATCGAAGAATGAAAATCTCTGAAACTAGCCAATCAAAAGCACTGCTCCGGCATACGCGAACCCTTCAAAATGGATTTCTGAGGTCACGGCTTGCTGGCGGAAGATGCCCTTGGTTTTTACGCAGAGGTTGGAGGTTATTTTGCAAGGGCAATCCGATGGACATATTGGTTTTTCATAAAAATTCTTTTTTGACATTTCTCAGCAAAACGTCAAAAATGCTTGTTTTTCACCGAAAATGCAAAAATTTCGGAAAAGGATCCAAAATATCATTTCTTTGTCGGGTTCCTGAGCAGGTAGGAAATGGCCTTAAAACAAAAAAATTCAAGATGACATGTTAATTTTTTTTCAAGGTGACATCTTGTTTTTTTCAAGATGACTTCTCGTTTTTTTCAAAATGACATCTTGTTTTTTTCAGGATGAGATCTCGATTTTCTCACTATTCTTGAAAAAATGCGATGCACTTGAAAAGAAAGTCGAACATCGAAAAACTCTTACATCTTGATTTTTTGCGATGCATATTGAAAAATGTTATACATCGTGTTAGAAGGTAACGGTTTTTTAAAGTTGTAACAAATTTTTTCAAGTGATGATTTTTCAAGCGGCCCTTCTCGGATTCCGTAGTATAATGTTAAGACTGAGTCTATCATCGAATTTTTTGTATGCAGAGCGCCTGTTGCAAGGCCGGTTCCTATTGCAATGCCAACACCAGGAAACACGTTACTGCTTACATGAAGAAGTTGCATACAGAACGCCTTGTTATTGTGCAAACGTGCACCAAAAACGGCAAACCCAATTAAGCATCACGAACCGATTGTGTGCCCTTTCCCCGACCATCCCTATTCCCCGACCATCCCTTTTCCCCGACTAATGTTATAAATTAACACTATATTATATAAACACTATATTACTGTAATAATACTGATTTTTGCGTATTTTGTAAGACTTAATGAACAATAAACCAATGTTTGAAGAACTCATTTTGGAACGACTTTAGCTATGTGCCCTGCTATAGAAAGTACAGACATTTTGCACAAATACAGAAAATACAGTTACAAGAGAAATTTTATGCAAAGCTTTGACCGAATCACTATGTAGCTTTAAAGTTTTGTAAAATGTTATGAATTATGCCATATTTTTTGGGGGCATTCTGCGTATTGCGTAATATGAAAATTTGGAGATTGTAATAGGTTACCTGTTGAAGCTATCAAAATTTTATTCTTATTCTGATTTACTCTACGACGAAATAACAATGTGCATCCTTTTTCATGAAGCACACTGTATGTAGTTGCTTTCTTGATTAAGAAATTTTAAACGAAAAACATGTGCCATAAATAATACTCGGGGAATCGGGATTATTATAAAAATAGAGTCGTTCGAGAAACTTTGCATTGCTCGGGCAATCGGGAATTTAAAGCATTGGTCGGGGAAAAGGGATGGTCGGGGAAAAAGGATGGTCGGGGAAAGGGGATGGTCGGGGAATGGAGATACAACCCACGAACCAAACATTTCCAAAAAGGAAATTAAAGACAACATGTTTGCTTCACAATGTTATATCTCATTGTGTTATGCCAAATTTTTATCCATGATGCCACTTTTAAAAAATGGTGGCAATGTGACAATGTTGAGATGGTGGCAGTGTTGAGACGGTGGCAATGCTGGGATCGTGGCCGTTGTACTTCGATTCTCCGACTGCTTCGATTCTCCGACTGTGTTGATTTTTAGACTGTTGCTATTCTCCGACCAGTTCGATTCTCCCGACTATCTCGATTTTTCGACTGTTGTGATTGTTCGACTGTTTCGTTTCTTCGACTATGAATCGTTTTTTCCGGTTTTCGAATGTCCGACTACACTATACACTTACCTAATGTTTTTCGTTTGTTTTTGTTTAATTGTTTTTCGATTTGTTTTTCGTTTTTGTTTTTTTTCGTTTGTTATGTTTTAATCAATTGTCAAAATTAAATGGTCAAACAAAATTGTCAAAATTAATCATTTTGAGTAAAAATCGGCAATTTTGATCAAAGATCATAGAATATCAATTGGAAATCATGAAATCTTGAAATTTTTGATAAATTTTAAAAAACTGCCGTTAAATTTTTAAAAATAAAAATTTAAAATTATCGAGTATTTGAAAAAAATGTTGAATTTTAATGAAAATATTCAAAAATGTTGAATTTTTACTAAAAAATTTTGAAATTTTGAGCAAAAATTTTGCTCAAAATTCCAAAAATTTGCAATTTAAAGAATCTCGGAATTGAATAAATTTAAAAAGTTCAAAATTTCTAAAATTTCGAAAATTCGAAAATTCAATATCTCGAACATATTAAAATTTTAAAAATTTTCTAAAATTTCAAAATTTAAAATACTTCAACATTAAATAAATTTCAAAATTTCAAAATTTAAAGCATTTCAAAATTTGATAAATTTAAAAATTTGATAAATTTAAAAATTTGATAAATTTAAAAATTTGAAAATTTTTAGAATTCATAAAATTTAAAAATTTGAAGTATTTCAAAATTTGAGAAATTTAAAAATTTGAAAATTTTCAGAATTCATAAAATTTAAAAATTTCAAGCATTTCAAAATTTGAGAAATTTGAAAAATTGAAAATTTTGAGAATTCATAAAATTTTAAAATTTTCAAAATTTCAAAATTCAAAATTTCGAAAATTTTCAAAATTTGAAGAATTTTGAAAATTTCAAAAAGCTTCGACATTTAAAAAATTTCCAAATTTAAAAAATGTCACAATTCAAAAAATTTCAAAATTTGAATTACTAAAAAATTTAAAATGAAAAATTTGAAGAAAAATAATTTCAAAAATCTGATTTTTATATCTTTTTTTGATGCAATAATCATGAGTTTTCATCAAAAATTGTTGAAATTATTCGCCTCGATTTTCAAGTGCGCCATTTTTATATGTGCCCTATGCATTTGCGCCATGTGTATAATGCGCCAACTATGCGCTTTTTGCAAATGCGCCGCCTCTGTGTTTTAATTCATCATAGAAAGGCAATGGATGCACTGGTAATAAAAAAAAGTGACAAAGATGACTATTGTCTCCAGAAATTGTTTAGGAAGCATTTTTTTGCAAAATTTTTCCGATCCGAAAATTATTGCTGATGTTCATTTTTCTCAGACTTACGCAGTTAATCTATATCACAGTTTAGCTACTGCAAATGATTCTATGATATGATTATGATTTCATGATCTAATCATGATTCTATGATCTGATCTTAATTCTTTGATCTGATCATGATTCTATGATCAGATAATCCTGTACCCAGTACCTTCATACTTCAAATTTGTTCAGAAGCAGCAAAACTAAACATTTACTCCAAATCTTACCACTTGAGTTCGAAAGTCAAAATAAGCAAGACACAAATGCACAGAGTTACAGTATTTAATACGCCAAGGGATCAGCCAAATTATATGCTATACTGGTCATAAAATCAGTAGCATTAATTTGACCCTGATCATACTGTAGATTGAGTGTAAAAAATTCTAGAGTTCCAACTGTGACATAATTTGACTTTGATAATTTACAACTCTGTGACTATCTGTGTGGTCCTGTATGACTGTATAATAATTTACAATGTTGTTTTTGCCTAGTTTGTGTGGTCTTCAAGAATAACTAAATTTCTCATTTGATACTATGTTTTCAGTGTCCAATTAGAATTATGGCCGAAATGAACAATGCGCATTTGCAAATGGCGCATTTAACACACCGCGCATTTGCTAATAGCCCATATGACAATGGCGCATATGACATGTGGCGCAATTGGATCGGCACAATTAGCAAAAGCGCATATGAAAAGGGTGCAATTGGCTACACCCCAATTAATCGGCCATTGAGAATCTGGTCGAGGAATCGAGCCAGTCGAGGAAATGAGCAGTTGGACAATCGATAAAGTCGAAGTTTCGGCGCCAGTCGAAGAATCGAAATATTCGAAGAAACACAACAAAACGACCATTCTATTTTTAGTATTTTTGCATAGGTCGGAGAAACGACATAGTCGAAGAACCGACATGGTCGAAGAATTGAAACAGTCGAAGAAATGACATGGTCGGAGAAACGCCTCACAATCATGGTGGCAATGTGACCGTTTTTTACCTTCTTGCTGACACATAGCTTCGTCGACGTCATGGCATGTACGAGTACTACTTTTATATCCGCATTCATATCTCAAATTGATTTTGGTCACGTCGAAAGAGCTCAGACTTGTTGCCGTTGGTATCTCATGGTAGCCGTGCACCATATCCATCAAAGACGTGGCTTGATCTCCGCGATCTTTGTAATAAACCAGTGGACCGAGATGCTGATCGCCCATAGGGTAAGTAGGCATATGGGTAACGCTAAATATTGCATAACTTTTCGAGAAAACTTCAAATAAAATCCGTGTACGAAGGGAGAAAACAAAATTCACGTAGACAATAAAGTTACCGTGATATTGTGCACATGCACATCTTGCATGGAAATCACGATTCATTTACTTAGCAATGATAGATGCAGCGACAACCGTAATAGTACGTTGAATTCGAAAAACAATTTCGGCGAAAAGTAAACACATTTATACTGTAGAGAGAACCCTAAATTTATTATGACATTGCCGGAGCCAAAGTCATAGAGGAAACATAATTTTTATTCGCTTTTGACTTCAACAGAATTATGTCGACACCTGAGACATTTTAACCTTTTAACTCAAGACACTTCAATCATTCAACCAATTTGCGCGCATGGACGAGAAATTTTTTCCTCGATTACAGTAATAAGCTTCGTAATTTTTCATGTTGAACCTACTTCCATGAGATCGCAGCATCTACCATATCAGAATAAATACACTATTACCTGTAGATATCATAGGGTGTATAAAACTGTTCGCCGATATTGCTGACATTCGAATAGAGGCCACTATTGAAAACGATATTCCACAAAGAATCGTTGGATTCGAAATTTCTGGGATTTGAAATAATATATTGATCACGATCCGATCGAGCGTGTTCGGGTATGAAACCCAAAGCTTGTACCAAATTTCCTACTACGAACGCGTAGTCTTGCGAGCAATTGTGGGTTAAAAAGATTCTAAAATGCCCAGTATCTGATGAGATAATTTATTTTTTGATAATTTAGCTAATTCTCTTCACGTCACTATTATTCTTCATGGCGATCATTGACAATTGTTGGCATTTCCAACTTTTTTACAAAAATACAGTAGCTTGGGAGAGAATGATAATTATTCTGTATGTATGTAAAACTATGCTGATCTTTATGACTCAGAAACCTCGTGTGATTTTTTGCCAAAACCATTTTAATTTGCAGTTTCGATTTTTTGTGAATTTCATGCAATTAACAGATTTTTTAGACCTTGACTTGACCAAGTAAATGTTCAAGTACATGCGCGAATTTGCAGACACATGAATATTCCAAAGTGCTCAACAGATCAATAATCCACCTTTTTGTGTTGTAATAAAATATACACTACAATCTGTTTTTCTTGAAATGCTTCTAATAATAAAAGTGGAAAGCAAGTACTGTTTTAGATTTTTACAATTTTCAGCTAAACCGTTCATCGCGTGAGATTGAAATTTGTGAGTTTATTCAATCAAGTTTTAACAATTTTTAGAGTGAAAAATTTTACTGTGAAAGCCTTGTGCACGCGATTTTGAGTGCATAGCTGATTTTTGCCTTTTTTCAATTTAAAAGCATTTTATAAAAAACAAACTATAGTTATCTCAGATCTTCAATTCACATTGAGCAGCTGTGAATAAGTACCGTGAATGTTTTGAATTTTGAAATAATAGATGTAGACATGGAAATGAAAATAAAATATAACACGATAGAATAAGTAACTTCAACAATCGACAAAGAAAAAAAATGATAATCTTAAATAAGATCTTCAAATTTTCGAAATTTCTCGATTATTGCCTTTAGGCATGGAAACATTTCTATGCAAAGTATGAATGAGCGTCATGTTATTCGTATGATTTTTGCGTTATTGGAAGTTTGCTACAGTATAACGCTTTTACTATTAGAAAACTGAGTGCCAAAGCGAGCCTACTCTTTACGTCTGTTATTTCAATGTATAGTTTGATCAGTTTATAAGTTTTTGTTTTCGAACGAAATTGGCGAAAAAATTTTTTATCCTGAAAGTCCGCTGCTTAACACCAAGCGATATATTCAATTTTAAAAAACAACGTAGGTAAATTAGGTTAAATTTGATACAAAATATTTAACGTAGTGTGAAATGGTACAAAGTAGAAAAACGCCGTTTTTTATGACGATGGAAACACCAATAGCATAGATAAACATGCTTATCAATTTTAATATGGATAGAATTGTGGTGACACCCGTGTGTTACTCAAAAAATTTCAAGCATTTCAATTGATCTGTTATCTGCTCAAACCTTCATGAGATCACTACATCTATTATTTCAGAACAAATATAATCGAAATCAGAATTATTACATTGTTACTTGCATACCTCGTTTTTTGACGAGGAGTCGACGACAAATACGTAGTACACTCAGTTTTTGACTCCTTGAAAATTAAAGATTTGACATTGGCTGCTGAGTATTTTTGACGCTTGCCCAACGAATCAACGTGTACGAGTCTACAAAAAGGCTTATTAGTTAAAAGTATCTCAAAAAATGTACTACAGATTGGTGAAAAAGTGCCATATTACGATTTCACACCGTAGCTGGAGAAAAGTCTACAGTAAATTTGTAAGTTACCGGGATCCGAGCTTCAGCAATCGAATTGCCAGCCTAAATTCTTCAAAAAGAGTCATCTCTAGAAATTTTTAGATTGGCAGCATTAAAAAAGTCAAGTCATCAACACTATACCTTACGAGCATTTCCAAAGTTAGAAAGATCTTTCTGTTAATCATATAAACGCTTCTGTTGCTGTAGTTCATAACAGCACAGAAGTTCAATAGGAAATGCGAAATCCTGCATAAAACTACTGATTCTTAAGCCAGAATTCAAACAATTACATAATAGTTTATTAGAAAATGCCCCGATGGGGCAGAAAAAAGAAGAATGTACTTGCCTCGATAGCTGCCATGCTAGAAAAAGAAGTGGACTAGATTTTTGAGAACTTGGGTTAAAGTTGGAAAAATTCCACTTTCTTTATATTGGATTATCATTCTTTCTCAAAAAAATTTTCCGTGTCTGTGAAAAAGTATATTCTGCAGCATCGAGCATTTTTTCCTTCCTCCGGCAACAACTAAGGTAAAGTTTTTCTATATGAAAATTATATGCACATGATTTCAAATGTAAAAAAATGGTAAACCAATAGCATTCTAACTCCCGACCAATTAAAAGACTCCTGCATCTCACACTAGCTGAAAAATAGTGAAGGAGGCATATTATAGTCATTTTCAGAATTATAAAGAAACCTGAGGCTGGGTGCACTAATCCAACATGAATAAAATTTCAACATCGAAATTAAATTGATGATCCTGAGGTTGAGCTTATCGCAATGTCCAAATTATTCTCTTCCAATGCACAAAAAAGACTCACTTCAGGATTAACTACTACTGAGGTGTAAGTTCGAGTTTGAGAATTGCAGATATTTTTATATATTTACTTGCTTTAGAGATGATAAAATTATGCGAAAATGTTAGTGCAACCCGACAGCTCGAGCTGGGGATAATCTCAACATTAAGCTCGTTATAATCCTGATGACATTCAAATTATACCGGGCTAGAGATCAAACCGAGTCGCCTTTTTGTTCGAGATTATCTTGAGCTCGAGCTCAGATCCCTTTAGTGTAACTGGGCCTTAGTTACAGTCATTGGGCACCGATCTGCAAGTGGGATTCAGCCGCGCCTATATTAGGGGTGTGCGCCAAATCCCGTACTCGGTTCTTCCCGACTCTACTGGCACTCCCACGGCAACGGTACGACTTTTTTGAAAGCAAAATGGAAGCGACAGGGATGGGTGAAATTTCTTCCCGTCTGCAATCCCGCAAAAAACGCTCTTTCTGCAATTTCAGTTTAAATCCTAAAACTGATGTGAGTGATGCCATTTTGTTGAATAGTTGAATAAAAGAGAATAAATTTGTTTATCATTTGTAATCAGTAGAACTTACGGATTGAATTCTATACGATATGTTATATAAAATGAGTGAATAAACGTATCTTGCACAATCCATTTAGTTCTCAGAAGACTGTGCTGTAGCTTTTTTTCTAAAAAAGCTGAATGGGATTTTATGTGCCACTTTCCCACAGTTGATTCCTTTTGTTGACACCAAATTCAGTAAAAATGTTTAACACAGTTGGAAGCAAACATGTGTGAGAGAGATCATGAGGGCACAAACTTCCACACGGGGTTTGAAACTGGGAAATTTGTTATGCAAACAATTTTTTGGTTAACATTTTTTTTGTGAATTTTTTGTCTCAAAAAACGCCAAAAAACCAAGGTCCACCCCTGTACCCTCCTCAAAATATCAGAGATGCACATGTTTGGTTGGAAAGTGTGTTGATGCACTCAGCTGCAAAATATACTTTTTCACAGACTTGGAAATTTTTTTTTTGAGAAAGAATGAAAATCCAATATAAAGAAAGTGAACTTTTTCCAACTTTGGCCCAATTTCTCAAAAATCTAGTCCACTATTTTTCCTAGCATGGCAACTACAGAAGCAAGCATATTCTTTTTTCTGCCCCATCGGGGCATTTTCTGATAAACTAGTTCACCTCTTTTTAGTGGGCCTCCACCATGCACGAAAACTTTCATAGAAGCACATTGAAGTTTTAAATTTGGTCATGTTCACGTCAAAAAACAATAAAAAACAATCTTCAAGCAACGAATTCTCGCTTTCGGTAAAAGTAAAAGATGTATAAACCGCATAGTACCCTCAACCCAAAAAAATCGCAGAAATACCTTTGTTTACACAAATGACTATTTTTCGTGTAAACTGACTGCGTCCATTGAATTCCTCATGGTCAGAAACATATTCTCTCAAAAATCGCACAAATGCAACTGTTCACATTCAATATGGTTTTGTGTGTAAAATGATTACATTCATTAAATTCTCCGTGATCGAAAACCCCTTCCGAAGAAAAATTTACACGAGGGATAATTTTTTGCGGAAAGTGATCGCATTTATTAAATTCCCCGTCGTCGAAAACCTTTTCCTCAAAAAAATCACGAAAATAGGCTCGGTTAAATCCGATACAATTTTTTTGTGTAAAGTGACGCATCCATTGCATTCCCCGCAGTCGAAAACCCCTTCCACAAAAAAATCATAAAAATATGCTTGTTTACACCCCAGATAGTTTTTTGTGTAAAAAGACGTATCCATTGAATTTTCCGCAGTCGAAAACCCCTTCCACCAAAAATCACGAAAATACACTTGTTCACACCCGGGATAGTTTTTTATGTAAGATGATCGCATTCATCAAATTCCCCGTGGTCGAAAACCCCTTCCATCGAAAATCACGAAAATACGTTTTTTTACACACGGGATAAGTTTTTGTGTTGAGTGATCGCATTCATCAAATTTCCCGTGGTCAAAAACTCCCTCCACAAGAAAATCACGTAAATACGCTTGTTTACACCCGGGATAATTTTTTGTGTAAAGTGACCGCGTCCATCGAATTCCCAATGGTCAAAACCCTTACAGATCAAAAATCCCAATAAGGCTACCGGTTCAATTGAAACTGCAAAAAATTAGTAGTGCATTATGCTGCAAAAAATTATTTTTTGGAAGCCGTAAGTATTATATAACGAAATTGGGGAATTCGGCGTTTTCCGGGACTTTGGACCACCATATAGTTGAATTAAGGCCATCTTTTAAAAAAATGAAAAATCGCATTTGAGATTGCACCCCTAAATGCTCAGGCCGAAGTGTAGCTTGGATATGGTAGATCCATTGTGGGGCATGGTGGGACTGGGAGCCCTTAAAAAGTGCGTTTTTTGCATATTTTTGGGGTCCCACCGAGCACAACTTGCAGATAGAGGCGAAATGACAGAAGGCACCCCATATTTTGCCCTTATGCCCGAAATCATGAAAAAACTCTGTTTTGGCTCTAGGGTGGGGGGGACATGAAATTTGGGGGCCAAGTACGAGTATATTATAGGTTGACGCTATTGCGCCACCTAAAACTGATGGAATAAGAACTCGAATCATGACTGCAATGCTCTTTGTCATTGAAGAGCCTACTTAATGCATGTTCTTTGTTCTATTTCTCTTGTTCCTTCGATTAAATGAGTCATAAATTTGGAATTTTTTTGAAGTGAGCGGTCAATTTCGAATGGAATATCGGTTGACGGCCAATACGCGAATCTGTGCGGAACAATGAAGATTCGATTGCTTTCCGGAAGTGAACCGTAGTTCTGAAAAACAGCTGAACTTATCAAATGCTGCTCTGATCCATTAGTCCGTTATGGGACTAGCTGAAGTTCCAACTTGTGAAGATGCTTAGAGCCACACAAATAATTTAACATTCCATTGCTTCTTATAACATCCATATAAGTTGCATGATGTGATTATTGCATACATGTTTCACCGCACATCCTTATGTACATGAGGTTAGAATGATCATACGTCAAAACTTGTGAAGTGTTTTAACCATACGTCATGTGTGTAGTTGAGAGTTTGACCTTACACAAAAAGTGTTTAATCTCTCCTACATAAATGTTTGGATCGAGACAAATATAGTTGTTTAAAATCCTTATTTTCTCCTCCAAAATGCAACAAACTAGATATCGTTCCATAGATTTTCTTCGTACCGACATATTTGATGTTGACCAGATTATAGCCTGTTTTTTATGAATTATTGAAAATCAAAAAATGACAAAAAAATAGCGCTGTCGTCGACATAGTTAACATGCACTTTGACTGCAGAGTTTTTTACTCAGACAATTATTTAGTCACAAATTCTCAATCCTATGTGACATTTGGTTTGACAGAAATTGTAGTTGCTTTCCAATGTTGTTATTTACAAGCATTTCAAGAAAGACAGACTACTTAGTCAAATTTGCAAGTATGATTTTAGTATGAAAAATTTTACGACTGCTTTCTAAAATAAGATTTGTGCCAGAAATATCGAATAGTTTGCATAGATCACACAAACAATGAATGCGATAGACCAAAACATTCTCGAAAAGTGTTTGCTTAGGCCTGTTGGACAACTACTTTCCCTAAACACAGGGTCGCGGCCATACATCCACAGCATAGAAATTCTGCTGGGGGTCAGCCAGGACAGGGGGTGAAATACAAAATTTTTTTCGTTCTTGATAATGAAAAAAGGTCTTAAGTAGGTCTTCTAATATTCAAGCAGCATATTCTTCAACTTATATCATTCAGATATGTAAAAAAATTTGCTTAGACTGCACTTTTATAAAGTTTTAATGTTACTTTTTTTGAAATCAAGTATGCTTTGTTTAGAAAAATTGTGAAACTGTAGCATCATTCCCATTTTTATGACGGCTTTCTGTTCTCTCTTGCGCATTTTCCTTCGTCGTCTTCTCTAAATCTGTTGGATTCAGCAAGAATCTGCAGGGAGTCAACTCCATACATGCACGTGGGCGGGGGGTTTAGGGGGGATTGACCCCTAGCAGATTTTTATTGACCCCCAGCAGATTCTTGCTGACCCCCAGCGGATTTGAATTTTCCAGCAATTGTTGAGAAGATGACGAAGGAAAATGAGCGAGAGAGAAGAGAAAGTCGTCATAAAAATGAAAATGATGCTGTAGTTTGACAATTTTTCTAAACAAGTCATACTTGATTAAAATAAAGTAACATGAAAACTTGAAATAGTGCTGTCTAAGCAAGTAATTTAACATATGTGACTAATATACGTTGAAAAATATGCTGCTTGGATGTTAGAAGACTTTCTGAGACCTTTCTTTTCGTTATCAAGAACGAAAAAATTTTTGTATACCACCCCCTGTCCTGGCTGACCCCCAGCAGAATTTCTGTGCTGTGCATGTATGGTCAACTCCCCCCAACCCCTCTCCCCACGTGCATGTATGGTCGCGGCCATGTCCCTTGAAATGACAAGCGCAGGCGACAACCCAAAAAAGGAGGTTCAATTTGATGCGCAATTTTCACGTTAACCTTATACTGTAAAAAGATGCAGATTTTCTTTCTGACAACGGGGAAATCGAAATCATATAAATGAAATCATGTCTATCCATATTCGGTTTAGTGACAACTATATGCACATGGGAGTGCTACTCGAAAAATTTTGACCTTTAATCAGGTTATTGAAGGAAATTTTCTGTTGTTGTATTCAAGAAAAGGATAATTTTTCCCCTTGATAACAATATTAAGCAACACTATTGAACTCACTCTCATGGAGCGCTGCATCTACTATTTCACAATACGTAATGTATTGAGAAAAACTAAATTCCGAAATCTTACAGTAACCGCAATGAACCTACCAAAAAAGTTATTAGTCATACTGAATTAAATCGGACTCTACTGTCAATGGTATTGAAATGTGTGGACATGGTCTAACAAATAAGACATCATTTTACCTTGCTTGGAAGTAACAAAGCTAGCAAAAAGGGAAGTAGCATATTTTATGTCACCCACAGAACGTTGATAGTGCAGAAAAATGTTCCAAGTGTTTCACTACCAGTTGCGAAATTCGAATTTATTGTACATTCTGATGCAGTTGAGATTAAAACTTCAGGTTGTGATGAATTACCATATAGAATGAAAGATAAGAAAATGGAACTGGAGATGAGTCATTAAAATTCTTTGTAATCGTTTCAAAAGACGTGCTCCAAATTTCAAAAACACTTACACTATGACGAACAAAAGTTGGTATTTTTTCATTAAAATAATATCTTATGGAGTGAAAATCTTCAACTGTAAATTTTGAAATAATCAATCTTGTAAATACATCGGATAGCCCATAAAAACGACAACGGGACGAATGTAAATTCTGACATTTAATTCTGCCTTCTTTACACCGAAATTTGTATAACTGTGCAAAAAAATAGAAAGTGAGCTTATACTTGATCTAATAAATCACTGAAATAATGCTCATGTGACTCTGAAATTGTTTCTGAAAAAAACTAAATTCTGAATTCTCATGGTGTTTGAAAAAGCAATACCCGCAGCAGTGTAAAATCAGTATTTTATCAGATGGTCTCAGTTGAAATTTAGGTTAACTTTTAATTTTTTGCACATTTAGGCAAATTTCAGCGTAAAGCAGCTCGACCGCGAAATGAAAGCACTACTATTTCCCTATCACGTATGCAATTTCAGAATTTACACTTGGATTCGGGATCCAACAATTCAATTCGTAGCTATGCAGTTATTTTTTGACATCATAGTGTAAACGGTGTTCTAAAATTTTTTGTCATTTTTTTCAGTTTACAAAAATCTTGTGGTGGAATATTGTAAATTCATTGGTTTCCTGGATTGTTGTCAATTTTCGTATATGATCACGCATCGTGAGTCATTCATTTTTACCGAATCGTAGGTAATTTCTGTGTTTACACTGGCCTGATTACTTTACATTTTAAGACGTCAGCTTCTTATTTTCAATTTTTTCAAGCTCGAGAAAAGTCGGTTCTTATTGATCCTCCGTACGACCTTCACGAAATTCTATAATTCGGCGTACATAGCGCAATCTACACCGCGTACATTTTGGTAGTCGACCGTCGACTTTTTTATCGTCGTACGACGAGCGAATTTTTCGTCGTCGCGTTGCCCTTGACCAACAACGACAAAAAATGGGCATCGAATTGATCATAATCGTCATTTTGATATTGGCCGTAGCGGCGTTCGCCATTTTGAACAAAGAAAAATTGATGGAAGGCGCGGCGCCACCCGTCGAATATCCCGTAAGTTTAGAAATTTGTTTTTCACTTTCTAAGAGCATCGTATTTCTCAAGATGACCATTAGGTATGATTATGGAAATGCATATATTTTTGCTTCACGTCCGGGATTACTGTTGGGATTGAGGTGAGTTTTCACCAGTGACAATTTTTCGAGCAACAAGTGCCCTTCTTCGAAAATGAACGAATACAACTTTGAAGCCTTCGCTATCTTATGGTTTATAGTGATCCCCGAATCATTTCCGCTCAGAAACATATTCCGGTTCTACTATTCTATTTAGGTAATTGGAAGGAGACATGATCAGCAAGAATTTTTCAGGAAGGAGAGTAAACAGCTTAACGGCATTGGTACAGCTTAAGCTGCAGCTCAGCTGGAGCTTAAGTCTCTTTGATGACACCGGCCCCAGGGCTCTCATTCACATCACCAAGAAAATTTATTGAATAGGGTCAATGAGTTATCCATAATTTTGAAAACTACTCCCAAAGTTGAAAAATCACTGAAATCAGTACTGTCCAAAAAGTCGTTAAACACAAAACTTTTACACAAAGGTTTTTCACTCAAAAAATTGTTAAACGTCATTCGAACATTCTTACAATTTTTCAGACCTATGTGATCTATGGTATAGCAGAAAATCCTAAGAATATGTACCCGTACTTGCTTTCCACCTCATTATTCAGAAGTATTTCAAGAAAAACATATTATAGCCGCATTAGTCATTTCGAAATAAAATCGACAATAATTTAAGCCTCCACCTGCCGACGCATCTCAACAAGCTCCAGCGGTCGAAGGAGCGGCGCCCCAAGAAGCCGGAGCGCCGGCCGCCGGCGAAGGTGAAGGCGGCGGCGCCGCCGACGCAGCGCCCGCGGCGCCGGCCGAAGGCACGGAGAGCAAAAAGAAAAAGAGCAGAAAATCGAAGAAGAAAAAGTCGAAGAAAGGTAGCAAAAAGAGCAGCAAGAAAAAATCGAAAAAGAGTAGCAGGAAGAGCAGCAAGAAGAAGTCGAAAAAAGACAAAGACGACAAACAACCCGAAGGCGAAGGAGGAGCTGCGGGTGGAGGCGGCGCGACACCCGAAGGAGGCGGGGCGGCACCCGAAGGGGGCGGAGCCGAAGGGGCCGGCGGAGGGAGTAAGAAGAAGAAAAAATCGAAAAGATCGACGAAGAAGAAGTCGAAGAAAGGTAAAAAATCGAAAAAAGCAAAGGGCGGGAGCAAAAAGTCGAAAAAGAGTAAGAAGTCGAAGAAAAGCAAAGGATCGAAAAAGAGTAAGAAGTCGAACAAAGAGAAAGTGGAAGGCGGCGAATTGGGACCCGATGGTAGGATTTTTTCACGCTTTCATATGCATAGTCATCCTAAAAAGTTTTATTGTTGCCATACTATAATCCGACCAGGATTCAATTATTTGTGCTAGTATCTGGCTTAAAAAGTTTAATGTGTCCCAAGTCTGACCCGAAATCATGAAGCATGATGTCAAGAATCAAATGCATAAAATGTCATTGCTGGTCATCAGTACAAAAATTACAGTAGCTTGACTATCATTCAATTTTTTTCAAGGTGCGCCTGTAGGTGAAATGAAGAACAAATCGAAGAAGTCCAAAAAATCCAAGAAATCCAAAAAATCGAAGAAATCCAAAAAGTCGAAGAAATCAAAGAAAGACAAATCGAAAAAGTCGAAAAAGAGCGGCAAATCGAAAAAGTCCAAGAAAGGCAAGTCGAAAAAATCCAAAAAATCAAAGAAATCCAAAAAGTCCAAGAAGGAAATCATGGTTTGACGACAGTGGACTTTGTTGCCTGCGTATCGATTAGTGGTTTCATTTTCGGATCATAGAAGCAAACTTGTCTTCATATTATTTTTGTCGATTTTGTAACGATTACTAACATTTTTTGCGGATCTTTCACATACAGTAAATCATTGTAGTATACTTTCCGGCCTCGAGCTTACCTGCGTAATAAGATCGTTTTCAACTCCTCGTGTGTTGAACATTGTAAAAAATTGATTAGTGTAACATTACTCACATTTGCTATAGATTGCATTGAAGCACCTGCTTTTGAACGTAGAAAGCATTTCCTCTTGAGAAATTCGGCCTTGTGTTACGTTGACTTACAGTCTGTTTTTTGAAAGGGTTGACTTAAACTTATTTTTGTAATTTTCAGCTACGTATCGCATAGGACTAAAAATTTGAGAGCCAAATCCTTACAGTTTTTTTTGAATAAAAGATTCTACAGTATAAGTAATCCATTTTCAGCATACCTGTAAATGGGAGGGGCTGGGGGTACCCCCCCCCCCCCATTGGTAAAAAGCGCTTTTTTGGCCTTTTTTGGGAAAAATTTCGACTTTTTTCACCCCCCCCCCCCAACTGGTCGGACCTCTTACAGGTATGATTTTCAGGGCGGCGTTTGCTTTTATCATTTTTCGTTTGCAGGCATTTTAGAAAAAACTATGATAAAATGAAAATTAATATCTCAAAACGTGATGTATTTGACGGAATTACGAGGAGGGCCATTTGAAACAATTGTTACCACCCTAGACAAATCGTTACCCTCGAACATAATGCACACTGTTTTTTCAAAACGCATCGCAAAAAATCAAGATGTGAGGATTTTTCAATGTTTGACCTTGTTTTTAGTGCATGACAATTTTTTAGCTGCGTCGCATTTTTTCAAAATAATTAAAAAAATTCTCGCTTTCATCTTGAAAAAAATCAAGATGGGTATTATCGAGATGAAAATTTCTGAAACTAGCCAACCAATGGCGTCGCTCTACCTCCTATGTTTATGTATACTGGAGCCTTTCAAAGTGGACTTTTGAGGTCAGGGCTTGTTGACGAAGGGCGCGCTTAGTTTTCATCAGCTGTTCGATTGCCATTCACGATCTTCTAGAACCCGAAAAAGAAACGAAAATTCGCGTCATATTCTGAATTTACTGCATTTTGAGTGAAAAACAAGCGTTCATAACATTTTTTCCCAAACATCTCTAAAAAATTAGAATTTTGTGAAAAACCAATACGTTCATCGGATTCTCCGTGCAAATAACCTCCCCCCTTACGCCCGAGGTAAAATCCAAGGGCAGCAGCCGCCAGCAGGTCCTGAACTCAGAAATTCACTTTGAGGTGTTCCAGTATAACATAGGAGGCCGAGCAACGTCTTTGATTGACTAGTTTCAGAAAGCTTCATTTTGATTTTCTTTCAAGATTATCTTGAAAAAATGCTATACACGTAAAAATTACGATGTACTGGAAAAGAAAGCCACACATCGAAAAACTCTTACATCTTAATTTTTTGGCGAAATTTTTGGGTTGCTTCTTCAAAAAATGCTTTTTCAAGAGGTAACGATTTTTTACAAGTGGCCCTTCACGTATTTCATGGTGGGCGTACTTCAACCTGCATGAGTCAAAACTCGAACTGCTGCTTGTTGTACCCCAAAGCTTGTAACTTTTTTAGCCACTTTTTCTAATCCTGTACCTTAAACTTTTCATGCTTCAAAGTGTCTAAAACCGAAGTGATGATAAAAAGCCGAAAAAGTCATTCGGAACTTTTTTTGGCACCTTCGCATGGAATTTCACTGAATTTTTTTTTTAATTTTTGTAAAAAAATCAAAGAGTATCGTGTTAAAGTTTCAATAAGATTTTCTTACGTTTAGGGAGCTGTAAATGTTTGTACTCGTTGCAAATTCGTGTAAAAATGGTGATCAACAACATTAAATATATCATCAACGAGATAATATGAGAAATATTGGATGCATTCACGAGCTAACAGAAGATGTGGGTTTGAAATACTGGTATGGATTGCGTAATAGGGTTCAACCATTGAGATACTATACAAAAATTTTCTCTTCCTTGAAAAAACTTCAAGTTGCGAGTTTTATGTTATAAAGTAGGAGCTTGTTGTCTCTGTAAAAAGGTAGTCTAAGCTGGAAACACACTGTTTCACACTCAGTGACTGTAGCCAGACGAAAATAAATCGATGCTTATAAATGAGATTACTCAACTAGCTATCACCAAGTTGCCAAGTAAAAAGTCTTACAGTAAAGCGTTGCATAAACGACCTTGAGATCGAGTACCTGTCTTCGTCATTTCTTGTAGAACATGCAAAATGTTGCATGGAAAATTTCTCTGCGAAGAGCATGGTGTGTAGATTTTTCGGTGATCTATCAAGTGATTTCTGCACTTTCATCCCACGAAAGAATCTTTCGTGGATTGGACATTAATCACACAACTAAAACAATTGTTGGTGAACGGGTAGTCCCAATTGGGATCAAACTATAAAAAATTTTTGGCATAGTTTCTTTTGCGAAATATCAAATTTACTTAGGAATTTAGCGGATTCCATAGATTCAGTTCAAGCTTTCACATTCAAAATCCCAAAACTTAAAAATTGTGTCATCGTATGCGACTTTTCTCATCGATTGCATCAATTCCTGCACTGTGATTCCCATCGGCGGAAGTCTCGCTCCCAATTTTCGCGCCGTTGATCTTCGTTTCGTTGGCTATTTTGTTGATCTCGCTCGAAATTACGGCGTCGATTATCTTCGTCGCGGCGGCGATTTTCGGCGTCGCTGCGACAATCGCGTTTTACCAACTTATGAACGAACGGTTCGTCCGATGCTGTCTGCGAATGAAATGACGAATTGGCGGTTTCAGGTCAGCACTGTTTTTTTTATTGTATCGCCAACATTATATCTGTTGTACGGTTTGCCCTTAGTTAAGATCTGCACATCAGTCTCATGTAAGATCAGTAGAGTCGAGTTTAAGCCTGGTCATGTGTAGGATAGTGCTTTGTGCACTACATCAGACCATTTACCAGACGCGGAAACTTCAAATTGTATGATGTATGATAGAAATCTGCCTATTATCTCTTTATTATGTATAAAATGCTTGTAAATTGAAAATCTGAAAATCACAAAAATAGTGCAAAGCCCAAGTTTTTTACACAAAACTATTACAGTAGGATTTTCTCTCAAAAATAGTAAGGGGCTAAAAAAGTAGGCCCACGACTTTGCAATCCTATGCGACATATGGTTTAGAAGGAAATGATAAAAATATGAAATATTTCTAGTATTCCACTCTTAATATTGAAAAAAGAAATTGAATTATATTGGCTATCTGATGGAGAATAAAAAGTACAATCTCAATTAGGAATGCACAACATTGTTTTGTTCGCTTCTCGAGGCTTTGAAAAATAATATACAGTTCCCACAACAACCGAATACATTAAAGTTTTCCATAAATTTGAGCAACTGAGGGCACAAATGAAAAATATCAAGTATGATACGAGGGTTAAATCTAGATGCATGTGATCCGAAAATTGATTTGTAGTCAAACTCATAAACGCTCAAAATTCAATGGAAAAAATTTTACGCCTCTAGAAAATTCTAAATTCATCTTTCTGACGTCTGACTATTAAAAAATTAAGTATATTAATAACTAACTATACAGTTTCTTGATTATTGCTCTCTAGGTACAGTACAAAGCAATATTCAACTTTTGTAAACGAATAACTTTAGCTTTCTTCATGGACAGGTTCCATTTACAAGCAGCATATATAAAAATGAGGTGACCTTTTTGAATTCTGAAAACGCAGGGGAATTTACTTTTTCGGCCTCAACTCTGAAGTTTTCGTGTACCAAAATTTGTTTACACAAAAAACAATGAACCATGCTGCAGTTCATTCATCAATTAAACACAAACTTTGTTCCAGAATTGAAAATTCTTTTGCTGAAACTTGGCTCATTAGAATTATCAGCTATCATTCAACTTACCACAAAAATGTCTGAGATAAATAATGCTAGTACAATAGCAGTAAAAATCAATTTCATTTCTAACGTTATAATTGGAAAGGGCAGCAAAAAATTATAAATTAACGCTTTAGTGAATTTTCACTCGATCTTTTATATAAACACAACGTTCTAATGTTGAACTAAAACTCGTGAATTGTTCAACGTTTTGTTCCTAATAGTACCAGCACCTGATCAACCAATTCACTGACAGTTTTCACGTGTCGTTGGAGCACAACCTGTTTTATTCATTAGGAAAACGGGCCCATCTTTCACACATTTCTGGGTTTTGAATATATAAGGTACAACGTGATAAGCTAAACCATACAAACTCTTGCTTCCGCACAACATTCAAATGCATAACGTTTAAATATGTCACTTCCAAAACCCTATCAGTGTTGATTAGGTGTGCTTTGTTCGGCTTAGGAAGGCTTAAGGTACCGACGGGAAGAACCATCGGACCGGTGAATCGTTTTTTGTCTGAATGCTTTTACTGCCGAATTTTTCTTTCCAAAAGTTTCGGATGTTAATATGACTCGGCACACAAATATTTATGTTTTCAGTACAATACTTGAATTTGCATAAAATAAGGAAAGTATGGAATAGTACTTCGTTTCGATCCCATGATTTACAAACATTTAAGAAAAACAGGCCGTTTTGAAGCAAAACCATCTACAGTGTACTTGGAACATCCATTAAAGTTTTGCATTGATGCACACACCTTTTTTACAAAAGCATACATGGGCTGCCTCTAGAGTAAATTCAGCGCATACCCCACACATTGTAATACGAGTAGATTTGATAGCTTATATCTCATTTCCTGCAACTTTCTTATTGCATCACTGCAGACTGGTGACAATAGCGTTGGCATGTTTAAATAATTGTAAATAATAAAACCCGAAAGAAAGCAATATTGTGTATTTTGACGATTTCCTGCTTAAGTCGGAACTCTTCAAAGATCCTACAGTAAGATACTGATTGGTGCAGCTACAGTAGGAACAAGGACTGAAAATTTTTCAGCACACTCAACCGAAGTTTAACAATTACTCGTATGTGGGTGGAAAATATAAAGTATAGTAATAACAGTCCGTTTTATAATATTTTGAATTCCAAAACAATTGAAAAAAATGGAGGTTGTATTTTATTGTGATTAAAATATAGAGAGCAAGGAATGTACCACAAAAATTCTCCACTATGGATGGTATCGGTGCAACATCATGTCACGGGATTGCATTTTTTACATCCATGATAAACATAATGTAAGGTGTAAGGTAATTTATGATACTACCTAATCACTCTCATTGCACTGAGTGTCAATCAAGCTTGTTATAGTTTTTAATCTATTCGCAATCGAGACAGTCACACGGATATTTCGGCCTGTTATGTCGTCATAATGATTAGCATACTGTTTTAAACGGGTTTGAAGATTTCCAACAGTCAATAGCTTGCACTGAATGTTTAAACTTTGGAAATTTAAAAGAATAGAAGTCAGTAATGCCCCAAAATAGGCTGTAACAAAATAGGAGATATCTTCATCTGTTGCTCTGCATCTCGCAAACATTAGAAACGACCCGTTTTTTAAAAATATGAAGCCTACAACAGGAAATTTTTTTTTATTTTCATAAAACGATAAGCTCTGTTCCACTTCCGTGTATTTTAGTCCTGTTCAAAAATTTCTAATTTCTACATTGTCTTTGCCATTGTTCGAAGGTCCTCTCCCAGTCGGACCTCCTTTTGTTCTCAGTTTGTTGCCGGGTCCTTTGCTGTTGATCGAAATTTCGTCGACGGTTATCTTCGTCTCTTCGACGGCTTTGAGCTTGGCTCGAGCAGTCACGTTTCATCAAGTGATGATAGGACTGAAGAAACATTGGAATATAATCATTTGTCCACAGTTTGCAGCAAAGTCGTTCTCAAAAAAATTGACCAATTGAACTCTGCTGTGAGAATTCATAGATTGATCAAACTATTCAGGAAAATCTGGATCAATATTTACCACCTCGACATGGTGAAAGTTCAGTATATTTTTCTTAAAATGCTTCTAAATGAAATTTAATTTACATTTAAATTTTCTCCTGAACCGTGTATGACATAGGACCATGAATTTACGACCATACTCAACTAGCATTCAACAATTTATTGAGTAAAAAATTCTACACTAATTTCTTTGTCATTTTTAGAAGAATCATTCAAAATAAGGTTACGAATAGAACAAAAAGGATGAAGAAAACGAAAAATCTCATTTTCGAAGGAAGTGTGGATTTCGTTGTGGTTTTCATAACGAACACACGAAAAAATTGGTTTCTCTATCATGCAGAAAATACTTAGAGTGGAATACAACGAACTCACCTTCCTGTCAAGATCACCATGAATGAAAAAATCATCACATGATACAGGAAAGCTTAAAGCAGATAACATCTTCGAATTTCAAGCTTTGTAAAAATCATATCAGAGAATTTCGAGGTTTGAACTACAGTATGAATTTCTTTATCTGATACTCTTACTATAGAAGTGTGAATATTACCGATAACGGACTTTATGAAGTTTGTCGATAGATTAAAAAGTTTTCACTGCTTTCTCGAGAAGAGTTTCATCTCCTTCCATGGCCATCATTTAGCCGTATTTAGACTAGAATTTTGTTAAGTATGGTAAAAAATTAATTTGGTCAACGGACCTTTTTAAAAGGTTTTATATTTTTGATGAAACCTGACACGGCTATGAGTTCCAGCGAATGTTGAACACTTGCATATTGAAAACGATGTGAGATTTGTACCTGTCTTAGATATTATTGATTTCTACCGATACATTTTTCTTAATATTCATATCAATTGTAATCGTGTAATAGAAAAATTATTATTGTTGAATGTTTTTATGTAAATCTCCGCGTTAAAAAGGATCAAATAGCAAAGCGACCGGTAAGATTTACATCGCTCAACGTATGCCCCATTTGGAATCACCAGTGGAAAGGTTTTTCTTCAGATACAGTAATAGTACTCACTCTTACCTCGCATTCAACTGTGACGAAAAGCAATGCAAAAATTGCGCATAAAAGAGTAGCCTTCATTTTTAATATTTCGTGGATTAAATCTTGAATAATGTATAACAAGTGAAGAATCTAGTAAATTATTGCCCAATATATATTGGGAAAAGGTCACAAATCCTGAATATAGAAAACTGCCCACTTAGACGTGGGATTTTGAACTTATTTGCTAGTTCCCAGCCAAATCGTACCGGCATATGATCATCCCAAGTCACTTGGTAAAAAGTGTTCAAACTACTTTGCGTGGTCGCGCCATTGTCTACATTTTCCCTTTTTTAAAGAAAATGGCATTGAACGTTTAATACCAAAGTGCATAAAACCGGAAATTTACACTTCATACAAACGACTGGAGTAGTTTTAGATTTTAAATAATAATTATTGATTCGAGAGGTACATACAAATAATGAAACTGGGAAGCAAAAACTGCCGCTTACTTTTGTCATTTTCTCCTAAACCACGGAATTTGCTTTGGAATGACAGACGTTGCAAGAACCAAAACCCAAAAAGTAGGTCCAATTTGATACGCAATTTTTACGGTGTCGAAAACTTTATACTGTAGGAAAATGCCAAATTTTTCTGTAACAATGGGAATGCCAAAATCATGGAAATAGCACGCTGCTTATCCACTTCTAATTTGGATAGAACTATGATCGATACCTGAGTGTTACTGGAGAAATTTTTACCATTTGACAAGGTTATGGGAGGAATTTTTCACTGTTATTTTCACGGCTCGTGGACGAGAAATTTTCTTCATTCATTACTGCAAAATGGGTTTACTAGTTTTTCCGTGTTGAAGTTACTGTGGTCGCTGCATCAATCATTTTAAAATAAATTGAATCGAGCAATTTTAAACAATCTTCGAGTAAAAAAGATCGACGGGAAGAACCTCATGCATCCCCAAATGCACGAGGTCATGACCTGAGAGCACATTCGGCCGGCGTCTCATGAATCCTAAGTAGTTAAAGAACGAATTTTTTTCTTCAAATCACCAATGTGAAAAATGTTAGAGACAGGTCGATTAATTGAGAAGCAAGATATCACCACGTTATAGCGCCGGGCAAAATTGAAAAACAGTCAAATTAAAAAAACCAAATAACGCCAAATCTGGTATTAAAACAGTCACAAAACACTAAAATTCCTTATCTAATTTATTAAATTTGCGAAAGAATGTCACAGCCAAATTTTTAGATAGTTATAATTCAAAAATTTTGATTCAGAATGCTGCAAAACGCTTTGAATGATTCACAAAAGACATATAATTGTTAATTTTAAAGCAAAATTTCTCGCAAAATTCATATTTCGAAATAAATATTTGTTTTATCCTCGGACAGAAGATTCCGTGAAAAAGCCACTCGCGCCTTACGCATTTCTGCGCCAAACAAACAAACCGCATAACTTCCTGATCAAAACTTGCAAAATGACAGGGTTTCGAAACGTGCATATTTTGAGGTCGTGCATTCCAGGGATCGTTAATATGAATATGAACGTCCTATTAGTTTTCGATTGTCATTTATTATGTACGGGCATCACAAATCCATTATCTGACAATTTCGAAAGGCACTAAACTTATGCAGAAACAGAGAAAAATATATAAACTCCCTGAAAACGAATGGCGCCCCCATTTCATAGTCTGGGACCTCGAGTCGGTAAACCGAAGTTATTTCCATTACCAATACCCGGTCGACTATCCAAACCGGGGCTGGCGATAGCCGGCCGCTGCGGCGACGTTTCGACGTCAAATTTGGGCGGCGTCGGCGGTTCGGTGCGCGGTACGTCCACCGTATATTTGCAAATCGAAGCTTTGTACAAAATTTCGGACAAGCGTTTGCTGTAAAATTGAAAACAATGCAATTATGAGCAGAGTACTTTGAAAGCACACGATCGAATGAATTAGTAAAATTCAGGGCCGGTCGGGCTAGGTATTAATCTATAGTTTGTTTTTCTGGAAATGCTTCTAAATGATGAAAGTGGAAAGCAAGTAGTATTCCAGATTTTCACGATTTCCTGATTTACAATAAACCTAATAGGACTGAAAGTTTCTGAACTTAATGACCTAACTTTCAACAATTTTTGTAGTGAAAAATTTAACAATAAAAGCGCTATGTAAACGATTTTGGCGACAGTGCTGATTTGTGTAACTTTTTTATTTGGAAGCATTTTATAAAAAATGCTTCCAAATTGAAAGATGATATAAATTGTTACTGTCGTTGAAATCGTTTAAATTGAGCTCTCACATCAAGATTTTTCATTTGAAAAGTTTTTAAGGTTAATTCAGTAAGGTCATAAATTCCCAATTATAAATGACATGTTTGTTATCAGAACATCGTGAAAATATCAAATACTACTTGCTTTACACTTTCATTATTAAGAAGCATTTCAAGGAAAACAGACTGTAAGGTTTCATTTTTGCTTTCATGAATGATAACAAACTGTGTAGCTCACGAAATCCAAATCTAACTTTTGACATGAAATTCATGCGATATAGTGCATTCGATAGCTCACCTCAAATGGAGTAATGCAACCCTAACAATTTTTCTCCGTGCGCCTTCTTTACACTCACATTAGCATGAACATTATAAACAATGAAAAATTTGCCTATACACGATCTCAGCAACCGAAGCATATGTAATGACGATGCATGTGTTCGATAGATCTTTTTGAAAACTGCTGAAAGGCCCGTATGACTATTATCATCGACGTCTAAAAGTTTCTTAATTATACAGTTTTGAATTCCGTAAAGTTTAAAATGTTATAGCTCTGTAACTGTGTAAAGTAAGTCTTTCGTCATACGAGGGACTTCTTTGATATCAGATGGTTCCATCAAGTGCGACATATTTATATCTTTTATGGTTCCTTTGATCAAGTACAGGTCAACTTAATATTGTTTTGCACATTTATGCAAATTTGTTTCTAGAGTAGACCCACGGGAAAAACCAACATTTTTCTGTTCACAGTCCAAAGAGTAGCCCGCATACATGCATGTGGGGGGTTGGAGGGTTTTGACCACCAGCAGATTTGACTACCCCAACAATGATCGAGAAGATGACGAAGGAAAATGAGCAAGAGGGAAGAGAAAGTCGTCATAAAAATAGAAATGATGCTGCAGTTTAACAATTTTTGTAAACAAAGCATACTTGAAGTCCAAAAAAGTAACATTAAAATTTTAAAAAGTGCAATACAGGCAATTAATTTCTCATATCTGACTATTATAAATTGAAGAATATGCTGCTTGGATGTTAGAAGACCTATCTCAGGCCTCCTTTTCGTTATGAAGAACGAAAAACAAATTTGCATTCCACCCCCTGTCCTGGCTGACCCCAGCAGAATTTCTATGCTGTCCATGAATGGTAGCCCACAACAACATGAAAACAGTTACACTATGTACTTCTGTCTATAGGGCCTTCTTTACAAAATAGTCTGCATGAACGCACTAAATAATCGATGTAACCTGCATCCGATGACAGACACGGAGGAAGTTTATGAAATGGTGATGTATGCATTGCGAGAGTTACAAACGTGTCTTTTAGATGAATCTAAAAAATAGCCTACATATAGTTCTGAAGTTTGACAAAGTTCAAGAGCTAATAAATCGTAAATGGTGCGAGATCAGATAGCTTTCCCGCCAGAAACTTTCTGATGTCAGTGAATTTGGTCAAGTGTAGTTTTCTGTTTATCTATCTGTTACAGTTAGAGATAAGGTACATGCAACTTTCGGTTGTTAACCTTAATTACAAATTTCCGTTACCTTTGTTTTTAATTCAAAAATTTTCCAGTGCCCTTCTTTTTGACCCAAATTGCACTTGAGGTTTAGAATCCTCAGTGGTTGTAGGGAATTACTTGTCTCATATTCATGAACAATGTTCAGCTCTTTACGGTCTCTTTCATATCATGGCATGCATGTTTCTCACAGTTGCATATCACAACGCCTGACACTTGGATCGTGTTTAAACCTAATTTGCATATCCGAAATATTTGAACAGTCATATCTTCATCTTAAGTATTCGAATCCTGTTGAAAAGATTTTTCTGAAAATGTCATGAAAAACACTATTGGAAAAAAATTACATACAAAACCCCATTCAAAAAATTTTCTAGTGCATGACCAAAACATGCGCACGGCTTAAAGGCTTAGAGCATTTTCAAGGCAACTAACTATAGAACTCCAATTTGAAAACCTCAATGGACGCGAGTTTTACCGATGGTGGTGGGTTTTGTCATATATCTGTAGGATGCGAAATATATTAGTGGCACAATTTTTTAGAGGCATCTCCATTAACGCAGCCGATAATTTTCCTTAATATGCATTAGTGTTTCTTAGCAAGGCTAAAATTTTCATCAGCTCAGTAGGCCCAACTTAATTGGCGTCGCGCTGAAAAAAGACTGGGTCAAGCAGATTTCGGCCAAATTTTTATCTTGGTCAAAAATAAGATACAACAGGTGAAATGTTCAATTAACTGCACTTGAGCAGCAATCCTCAACATAGGTCAAACACATTATGGGTGAGATTCCTCCACAAATAGGGTTCTCACCATATATTGACAGCAATGAAAATCTTGCGGATGTGATCGAAAGTTCAGCAAAAATTTTAACCGTTCGTACATCCGTCAAAAAGGAGGGTACTCCATTTTAAATAATCTTTCTGAATAGATTTCAGCAAAACTATCAATTGATACTCAATTCATTGAGTTTTCGAGGGAATGTCCACCATTTTCCTGAGGTCAGATCACCCCGACCCCCTGCTCAAATCAATGACTCTCACAGAAAGTTAGGGTTTTTGTCTACAAAATTTATTTACTTTGCATCGCCTTGCCGGCTTGATTTCACCAACGGTAGGCATGTGAAACTTTGATAGATTTCGTCATCGTTGAGAGTATTATCGATTCTAGAATTCACCGAATTCAGTCTTCGATCGACGCAATCTTCGATTTTGACATTTTCGGCGCTGCAGCACGTCGGCACTAATCTAAAACGAAGAATTCTACTGGGCATGCATCTTTGACATCTCTAAAAATCCTACTGTAGAATACAATAAAATTTTCGCATCTTGATACGATGCTAACATCAACTTCACTTTTTCACGTCAGTATTGAAAAAATTCATTACAAGTCTGGCGTTCCCGAGGTGTCCAATTGATAGGACGTGACGCCGGCCAACCACGTTCCTTGAGGGCAACCAGTCACCTGGCCGTTACATATGAAGGGCTTGACTTGTTCGCATTTTGGTTCCTGAAAATCTTTGTGTTTAAGTTAAGAGTAACGAAACAATGAAACGATCGATGCATCGATCTCATGGAAGTGTTCAACATGGAAAAATTAGTAAAACTTATTACTGTAATAAAGGCAGAAAATTTCTCGTCGGTGAGCGGTTAACAAAACAATTGAAATTTTCCTTCCATAACCTCGTTGAATGGTCAAAATTTCTCGAGTCTCTGGCGTCAGACACAGTCATATCAAAATCAAAACGGACAAGCATGGTGGTATTCATGATTTTAGACTTTTAACTGTCAGGACGAGATTTCGCTTTCTTCTACAGTACACTCGGTGAAATTGGTATATCAACTTGGGTCTTTTTTCGGTTATCGCCGCATCCATCGTAGACCTAACAGACTAAATGTGGTAGTTTATAAAAAATCAGGTGCGCAGGGAAGTCAAAAAAGTGACTAACCCGAAATGCCTGTAAGCTAAAGTGTTCACCAAATAGCCTATCTATTCTAATTTCTCGCCATAAAATTTCGTATGTATATCTCCAGTATATAATGAGCTGTGCTCATCTTTAGTAAACTACTGTTTTTAGTAGTTCCTTTAGGTGGACGATTTTTTAGACCATACCCATATTGCCATTGTACGAATTTATGGAGTACAAATGCACTGATAATCATAGAAGTCGCAGTTTCTGTAGAAAATTATAAAATGCTCAACGGATTCTAAAAATATTGTTAGATAATACTACCGAAGTGCATAGACTCACTCCAATGAATTTCTGAAAGATCCTAAATTTGATCCATGTCACATTTTTAAACTCAGCAAAATCATTCCATTAAAAATTGCGAGTTTATAAACCTGAACATGATCTAACCTGATTCCCCATGGTTGTACTGTTCCCTCCACCAACGTCTCAAGTTGATACTTTGAAAAGATGTGTCACTCATCCAAAATTTTTTTTTAATTCTGAAACTGTAACCAGTTACAAAATCAGCAACTTCGATTCCAGAAGTTACATATTCCTCTTCAGAATAAAAATTATAGTCTAATCATCAAATTAAAAACGGCAAAAAAAAGAATGGTCTTCAAAATCGTTTGCTCGAGACTTCTACTGTAGGACCTACAAAAATCGTTTAGTGTCATTTATGTTGGATCGGCAAGCTTACAATTCTACATGACCCGTGATTTTGCAGGAAATTACAAAAATTTTAAATAGTACTGGATTTTCAATCCGTTTCACTTCTATATAGAATTTTGAAAAAATCGAAAATTATAGTTCTGTCGGCGTTGTCAATATTTCACGAAAAATAATTTGTCGCGCCTCACAAAAGCACAATTTTATACACTCAAATAAATCAAATAAATAGATGATTTCTTATCCTCAGAAAGTGGAATCATATTTCTGGAGCGTAAAGGCCCATTTATACTTTTTTCTCGAAAATCTGCCGCAAGTGATTGCAACTGTCAAAATTGAACGAATCCTTCAGTTTCTCTGTGCTCAAGAATGATGTTGACGAGTTCTATCCAGTAAAGTATTTTTTTGCAAAAAAATTTGCATAATGTGGCAGAAATCAGCTATTTTGTAAGCATCTTTCGTTTCTTACGTTTCTTGCGTCAAAGCTTGATTTAAAGCGCTCAACAGATACATGTTGAAGGTGTTGGGTATCTTTCGATCGGAAATTTCAATATCTACCTTGCGATGTATTATATACTGAAATTTCCCCAATACTTGAAGAGCAAATCGCTTGCGTATGTTTTTTAGCAAAAAAAGTATAGATGGGCCTTAAGCCAACGCACAGAAGTTCACAGAAGTGGAAATTCAATGTCATCATGAATAACCAGAGAACTTCAATAAAGTTAAGCTTTGTGACAAAAAATTAAAATGACTCACAGTGGCTCACCGTGAAATTTTGGGTCCTGTCTCAACTCTTGATCAAATCAGTACCAATTGGTAAGTCTTGCATAGATTTATTAAAAAACATTGTTTTTTATGCTCATCCTTGTGTTATCACAGAGTTATAGCGGTTTAAAAATTGTCCTCTGGCACATTTTTATGCCGATACGATCAGTCATAAGACAAACTTTCGACGCCGATGCATATCAAACAAAACAAAAAAAAGATTGGAATCTCGCAAAAGATTTCAAAAAACAACTTTTCTTACTTTTACGGCTTCCGACGACGGTTGCAATTGTTGACACTCGAAAGACAAACGACCATTTTCGTTGTCGGTCGAATCGCGTTTGAACGAGCCGATTTTTTCGCCGCTTTGGCAATTTTTCTCCAAATCGTCGTAACAATTAACTGGACGATTTGGTAGAATAAAGGCCACCAACGAAATAATCAAAACGCCGAATTTACTGTAACAAATAAAAGGAGAAAATTGTAAAAAATGGAGAAAATTTTTCATGTTGATGCTAATTATACTGATTGCGACCCGATACCTCGAACGTTCAGTTACCTCGAATAATGCATAAAATCTCCGTTACCTCGAACAATGTTATTTTTGATCAAAACAATTTTTATACTAACTGTCCCATTACCCCGAATACACAATTAAGCTCAAGTCTAAGCTTGAGCCTGAGCCTAAGCTTAAGCCTGAGTCTAAGCCTAAGCCTAGGCTTGACCCTGAGCCTAAGCCTAAGCATAAGCCATAGCCTAAGGGCGAAAATGATATTTTGAAATTACACAAAATTATTACTGACCTATAACCAGTTCATGTAACAGGATATAATAGAATTTTATAATCACACCTACAAATCATTATTCGAGGTAATGGGACGTTAGAGGTAATGAGACACAACCATTATACTCATTTTTTACATCTAATAAGGTTTCCTTTTTCAAAATTACTCGAATTTAAATTCCGTTTTTTCATGTCTCCACAATTTTTCAGAAAGTGTTCATTCAGACTGCAACTTTCAAAGGTTTCAAAGTGTTTCAAACAACTGTATCTTTCCCAATACCTCATATGGGAAAATGTGTCTGATACAGACACAAGCTTCTCACATCCTGATAATGATGTTTAAGATATTACAGTCGAACTCTTCGCGGGACAATCCTATTTATGCAAATTTTAGGGCAGAAATAACCTCATGGATAAAAATAACTAAAACATGACTTAGATGACGCTAGGCTCTACAAAGTGTAAGACGCATATATGTTTTTATTCATGAGTTTCATTATTGTACATGCGCACTTTCCTAAACATCAATGGCGAAAACGTCACCCCTGTTGAGGTTACAATAGCACATCGCGCATAAAATTCACTGGACTAAATCTCAGGACGGTAGATTAACTGCATAGAAAAATGATTCAAAATTCCTCTGAATAAAAAAACCACGTATTCATTTTTCATTACCGGCGTAATTGCAGTGTTTTCTTGACATGATTCCGAACTTAGAAAACAGGTACTATATCTCTTTTGATTCTCTGCTGAACCACATATCACATTAGAACGAAAACTTCTGAACATTCTCAAGAAACCTTGAAATAGTCTCTGTCGGCTTGAATGTATAAAATAATTCATTTTTAAAAATCAAATAGACTCGGTCAATAGTAGGTTACAGGATGGTCGAAAAAATGTAAAAAACTTAATAAGCCGTTATTCCCAATACCCATGGTTTAGTAAAAAATAGCAACCACGACTTTTCGCAAACAGAACCTTCAAAAGTTGTCGAACTTTCATTAACTTTCTTGTTTTCAAGATGCTGAGTGATGTGAAACATGGATCGGAAAAATGATCACATCATTTTTCCACAAAATTGCTGTATTCAACAAATCAGAAATTTAGAGTAAATCAAAAATTCAACTAATGAAGAAATATCATTTCAACAAATCAAGATTTTCTTATTGTGATTCGTAGATATTGACCTTTATGGCTATGATTTGTTAGAGCTCCTGGTTCAGAAGACATTGAGACGAGTGGAATGGATAAATTTGATGGACAACCCTGTATATAAGCTCAAAAGTTTAGTTTAGTAAATAAATTACGGAAATTTTGTGAAATTTGACTTAATTTCAAAATCTAAAATAAATTTATACAGCCTGTTTTTTATGAAATATTTTCAAATAATTAGAAAATTATAGAAAATTTTCTACTGTCATCAAAATCGTATAAACAAAGTTTTCACTGTAAAATTTTTAGCTCAAAAAATTCTGGAAGAATAGTTGAGTTAGGATCACAATTTTCGAGTCATGGCTTGCAAATTTCAGCAAAAAATCGTAAAAATTTGCAGTTATATTATTATCGTTTATTATTGCAGTATTCTCGTGGTTGTTGAATGTCGAAATAGTTTTCTGTTTTGTTGTCGCTTTAATTACCAGGAACCACGTACTTTTATGATGAATAAAAATGTGAAAAAAAGAGTTATTTCTATTATTTTGTACAAAAAAGGTCGATACAGTATAAAAACTGACCATTGAGGCGTTAATGTACCATAAAACAAGTCGTTACCTGCCCGAAAACATGCCCACTTGTTCTTGTACACACACGAATTATTGAAACCGTCGATTTCGAAGGTACAACAATGGGAAAATGAAATCTAGGTCGAATTTATTCGAATGTATCAAATTTCTCAATAATACGAATCTTAAAACAAACACGACAAAAGTTTATAGGTCGGAAAAAATCAAATAAATTCGCGCCCGTTGCGTAAATGTTTCGAAACAGCGTACATGTAGAAAAAACTTTTTACAGTCGACTTTTTTGTACAGTCGAAAAATGTTGAGTAAAATGTGCATTGATCTTATAAACGCAGCGAAATCCTGGCACCACAGCGTATATTGTGCGATATCAAGGTTACAAGTCCCTATAATAAATTCCAAATCCGGTACAAAATTTTTTTCTTCATATTGTTTGCAAAAATAGTGAAACAGTTCCTATGTTTTCGGTACACATAAAATCATAATCGCATATGTGCAACATTGTATACTGATTATGCAGATCATGAATATTCAGTCATACAAAAACTTCATAATGCCAAAATACAAAATATAAAAATCATAATACAATACAAATACAAAAAGTCATACATACAAACAAAAAACAAAACACACACAGAGAACATTGAAATTTCGTCTGAAAAGCAAAATTCAAATCTTACTATAAAAATGCTGAAACTTGATGACCTGAAAATTAACTACGCATAGAAAAGCCACGACAATGATTATTTTGACATCATCATCTCGTTCCTATATTTTTCTGAAGAAGAATTTTAGAAAATTGACGAAAAAAATCAAATTTTTCACCGTATTCGAAAATGTCAACAGTATTCATGATTTCTTGAGCTTGTTGAATCATTTTCAAACTTCAATCAGTAATTGATTCTGAGAAATAAGTAACAATAACATGAATCAAATTTAAGCGACAGAAAGCATGAAAGAGCACAATGTTGAAAGAATTGCTGTCAACATTGATGGGCTCAGCCAGGGTGGAAAATTACGCATCAAACGCCACATAGAATAAGTTTCAGTTTTTTTTATCGTAAGCTGTGAATGAATCGTACGGTACGGCTCAAAATTCTAATTTTTAATAGATTTTGTAAGTTCGTCAATCCTCTATCAAGAACTATTTGTCTCATTTTTGTAGATGCATTGGGTGAAGAGATGTCAGCCTCCACAGCTTCCGATTTCGCATTTGGGATCATGCTGCTATGTTCCTATAAATTCTGATTAAATCATGTCGCAATAATCCAGTTATTCTAAAGTTTGCAAAAAAGTGACATATACATTTACAAATGTGAAAAACAACTGCGAAAGAAAATGCCGCATCGAGACAAAAAGCCCTCGTTAAACATTTTTCCAATCTTTTGTTCCGGTCACACATTACCACCCGCGTACTTGACCATCTGATCGCCATGGATGCCGATAATTTCTTTGTCGTGTAAGTAACGGAAAGCGCCTAGGACGACCAAAAAGAACCAAATTTGTAAGGCAAAAATCGCGGCGCAAATGCCCAAAATGACGGGGCCCATGTATACATCGCTGCGGTAATGACCGTATTGCTGTGAAAGTAGAAATCGTCTACTATAGCTTGCTGTTAAAAAGACGCTTCTAAATTCAAAAATCTCAAAAATCAGTACTCTTGTTAAAATTGTTTACAGAAATTTTTTACAGTACAATTGTTTACTTGAAAAGTTCTAGACTACCTAAGTACGTTCACAAATCCCAAGTCCAATAGCCCAAAATCGTAAAAACATGAAATATCACATGCTTTCTACATGTAATTTAGAAACATTTCAAGAAAAGCAATTTTTTACATGATCCTTCTAAATCGTAAGATTACAAAAATTAGTTCTGTAGTAAAAATTCATTTTACAAGGCACAAGCAATTGTTTGAAAGCTCAAAATCAGATTTCTATTTGAACTCACGCAAATTAAGTGTAAACGTTGCAGACCGCGTGGCCGACTCTATCTTCTGGTCGACTGTAGCGGCTGGCCGACTGTACCAGGTGGCCGAATTCAATCTACAATAGTTTATATATTTAAGTCTAACCTATATTTAAAGTGCTTTTGCACGAAATGTGAATAAAATGTTGCTAAATTTGGTTTCAATGTACAAGATGCCATCAAAAAATGCAAGAGCAACGCGAAAATATGCTAATTTTGTAAAAGCACACAAGGATACCTATTTGAATTGAAAAGTCTTCCATTTTGTAAGAAATTTTTCCCCTTATATCCGTTCACTTCGTTGAGTATATTTGTTATAAAAATGAATGAAAATGATTTTGGGGCTGCAGAATATCTGTTTACAGTTCATGGAAATTCGACGTTGGTCAAGTATGAAACACAAATCCCAATCATTTCTGGCCTTTCAAACAAAACAAAACTGAACAAGGATTTGATGACAATTGTCTAAATGTTAGTTGCCACTGATTGTAATAACTATTCTGAACCCATTACAGTCAAGCATAAAGTCCAATGTGTCAGAGGGTCAATTCCTCTGACCTTTGGTCCTCTAACTACCTCACTTTCATTTTCTAAAGTTCCTTTGTCGTTAAAGTGATTTCATTTATTCTTAGGTAAACAAACCGGTAAAACGGTTTGTGTCACATACATTTTTGGTTCAAAAATACATAAATGGTGACATGAATGTTTTGCATGCATCTGGCAAGTCGATGTTAGACGCGTTGCAGTTTGTTTCATTATTATTATTTTTTACGTTTTATTGTCACCTGGTCGCGTCCCTTTTGCGTCTTCGAAGAAGACTCGTGGCGACTGTGGAAGGATCGAGGACGCATTTACTGTTCGTATTATTGTGTGTGTGTCGATTTCGCGTCGCGGACTCGTCTAGAGGATCCCCCGCGACCTGAGAGGATTTTCCGACGTTCAATCTTGATCGAGGAGAGTAGTGAGTGGTTGTTCAGCAGTTAGGTAGACTGTTTTGTTAAGCTTTCAGCTTAGGTCGTGGATTAAGACACCCGAAAGTCCCTGGGGCTCTGTGTACAGGGACAGAAAGAAGGGTCAGCGACTTAGGGAGGAAATCAGCATCGTGTGCATACTTTGGCATTTTGTATTCCATTTATCACTTGCTCACAGTTCTATTTGCACTTTGGTCAGTTCCAAAATAAATATATTTGTTCCTCAAGTCTCTGTGACCTGCAGTAGGACTGCATCTAGTACCGGGTTAGCGTCAGGGGCTGTACCAGATTGGATCTCCCGAGAACCGCAGCTAGGTAGCCGAGGGCATAGGACCACATATACGACAAATGTAACAAATAGTAAGGACATTGTTAATAAAATCAAAGACTTTCCCATCACTCGAGACACGAAATTAGTCAGCTTAGATGTAGTAAGTCTCTTCACACGTGTACCTATTGCTGAAGCCATCAGACACCGACAAGCCTGTCTTGAACAGGATTCTACATTAAATGAAAAAACATCAATGAATGCCCAGCAAATTGTACAGCTGACAGACTATTGTTTGAATAATACTGTATTCCAGTACAAGGACAAATTTTACAAGCAGGAGGATGGAATGGCTTTGGGTTCACCATTATCTCCAGTGATGTGTAACCTCTTTATGGATAACCTAGAAATGATGGCTCTCGCAAACTGCCCACAAAAACCAGCTCTGTGGCTTCAATATGTCAACAATACCTTCATATTGTGGGATGGAAATGATGATTCCTTGAAAAATTTCTTGGATCACATAAATAATCAGAACCCAGCCATTAAATTTACAATGGAAGTGGAAAATAATGAGAAATTACCCTTGATAGATGTATTAGTGTCCAAACGCAGAAATAGGCTAAAAACCGGAGTGTATAGAAAACCAACACACATTGACCAGTATCTAAACTTCAAATCAAATCATCCAACAAATACGAAGCTTGGAATAGTCAAAGGCATGATCGTCAGGGCAAACAACATCTGCCTAAGAGAGGAGGATAAATTCAAAGAAACAAGGAATATAGCAATGGCCTTCAAGAAGAATGGATACCCTCAAACCATAATCAGGAAGGCTCAGATACCAACCAGAACTGAAAAGGAAGAAACTGAATATAAATGCACAATCAAGGTCCCTTACAGTGGACACCTTACTCAGGAGGTAAAACGGATGTGTAAGAAATATAAAGTTAGATTGGTGGCTACCAGCAAAGACACTATCCGAACATGCACCAGCACAGTGGCCCCTACCAGGGAGAAAGAAGAAAAGCAGGGTGTAGTGTACAGCATACCAATGGAACCATGCCAGAAGTTCTACGTTGGCGAAACAGGATGAACATTGAAAACAAGAATATCGGAACATAAAAATGTCCTGAAGAATCACAAGGAAGAAAGAAGTGGGGTAGCTGAACATTGTCTGAAGTGTGGATGTGCTCCAGCCTTTGAAAAAACCAAGATATTGGCTCAGGAAAGCAACAACTTCAAGAGAAAAATCAGAGAGACAATGGAAATGGAAGCAGTAGGCCCTAGAAATGTAGGCATCAAAAGCATAGAAATTGGTCATATATGGAACAGCAGTTTCATCACATGCGCTATAGGCAGGGAAAACCACCACACTACCCAGCTAGATATATAGAAAATATAGCCATATGTTAAGGCAACCTTTTCCCGCTACTCGGGGCTTCAGTAAAAATTAGGCTCAGTCCTGACATTGAACCTGGGACCTTGTGGCTACCATCCGCATGCTCTAACCAACTGAGCCAACGGAGCAGCAGGAAAGGCGCTCTCTTTTTGCAACAATTCGTAGTTGAGGTGGCTGCTTTGGCCACTCTCAACATCCCTCCGACCTCGAGTTTGATGGACCCTCAAGGGCCACCAGTGTTAAGAAAATGGGCCCAGATGGCCCAGTGGATAGCGCTCTTGAGTCACAAACTCGAAGCTCACAGTTCAAACCTCGCTCCAGTCAAAATTTCGTAAAAAAAGTAGAAAGCCTGAGGAAGGTAGTAGGATTACTGCCGAAACATCGCTCATCCATATTGTTCTGTTACATATTTTGTATTGTTGTGTTATATTGTGTGTTATCGTGTATTATAATAAGTTTCACAATTTTTATGCAGTTGTACAGGCCAAAAAGCAAACAGCCAAAAATGAGAATTTGATGGTTCGTTTTATAGAAACTATTTTGATTCAGGGTAGTACTTGGCATATATATACAAAAAAATCTTGATTTTGAAGTACTTGTCTTCAATTTTCATGAACAAAAAATGCAAAAAATTCATCAATATTCTTTTCAAATATTGGCACCATGCTGATGTTCCATAAATGTGAAGGCACGATGGTTTTTACCACAGCTAAACCCATATATCGAGAAAAGTAATGAGTCAGAGACATTCCACAGTAGGATCCTTAGATAATTTACTCACGTAAAGACGAAATTCCGTCATTGTTGTTCTTTCTTTCTTGAAAATTTTATTTTTTGCCAAGTTAAAACATATTTTATTCATAGTTTTTTTTTCTACAAAAATATTAGAAAAAATCAATAGAATCAATCAATCTAGGCTTTTATAATGAATTAAAAAATTATGATTCACTTGACTAGCATATTTTTGCGTCACTCTTGCATTTTTCGATGATATCTTGTGCATTGAAATCTATAGTCTGTTTTTCTTGAAATGTTTCTCAATAATGAAAGTGGAAAGCAAGTAGTATTTTAAATTTTCACGATTTTCTGATAAACAATATATCATATAGGACTGGAAATTTGTAAGCATAATGACCTAACCTAACAGCCCTATGTAAAAGAATTTGACGACATTACTGATTTGTGTCATTTTTCTATTTGGAAGCATTTAGAAAAAACAGATTATATATATTTAGCAACATTTAATTCAAATTCCACGCAAAAACGTTTTACATAATGTTCGACTTACATATAAACTATTTCAAATTGAATTCGGCAACCCGGTACAGTCCGCCATGTGCTTTTGGTCACATGGTACAGTCGGCCAGCCGCTACGGTTGGCCAGCCGCTACAGTCGGCCAGATGGCACAGTTGGCCACCCGCTACTCAACCAAGTGTAAATAGACCCCACGAGCGAAATTTCTCACATGCTTGTAGGCAATGGAATGTGCTGTATCCATAACATTCAAATATTTAGAATTTAGAGCCGAAGATCTTTCCTCTTCAGTGAAATTAGCTCAATCCGTTTGTTAGCAGACTCTTATGGATTTGGCACATTTTGTAACTAGTTTATTAGAAAATGCCCCAATGGGGCAGAAAAAAAGGAGAATATACTTGCTTCGACAGTTGCCATGGTAGAAAAAAAAGTGGACTAGATTTTTGAGAACTTGGGTCAAAGTTGGAAAAAATTCACTTTTTTTATATTGGATTTTCATTCTTTCTCAAAAAAATTTTCCATGTCTGTGAAAAAGTATATTCTGCAGCATCGTGCATTTTGTCCTTCCCCTGGCATCAACTACAATCAAATTTTTCTATAAGAGAATTATATGCGCATGATTTCAAATGTAAAGAAATGGTAAATCAATAGCATTCTAACTCCCGACCAATTCAAAGCTCCTGCCTCTCACACTAGCTGGAAAATAGTGCGGGAGGCATATTATAGTCATTTTCAGAACTATAAAGAAACCTGGGGTGGTTGCACTAACCCAACATGAGGATAATCTCAACATCGGGATTAAATTGAGGATCCTGAGGTTGAGCTAATCACAATGTTCAAATTATTCTCGTCCAATGCACAAACAACACTCACTTCAGGATTAACTAATACTGAGGTTTAAGTTCGAGTTTGGGAATTGCAGAAATTTTTATATTTATTTGCTTTAGAGATAAGAAAATTATGCGAAAATGTTAGTGCAACCCGACAGCTCGAGCTGGGGATAATTTCGACATTGAGCTCGTTATAATCCTGATGGCATTCAATTTATACCGGACTCGAGATCAAACTGATTCGCCTTTTTGTTCGAGATTACTTTGCACTGGAGCTTAGACCCCTTTTGTGCAACTGGGCCTTATTTACAGTCATTGGGCACTGATCTGCAAATGGGATTCAGCCGTGCCTATATTAGGGTTGTTGTTATATTAGATATTAGGGTGTTCTCCTCGACTCTACTGGCACTCCCATGGCAAAACAAAACGACTTTTTTAAAAGCAGGACGGGAGCGACAGGGATGGGCGAAATTGCTTCCCATCTGGAAGCCCGTAAAAAGCGCTCTTTCTGCAATTTCAGTTTAAATCCAAAAACTGTTAATGATGCTATTTTGTTGCATAGTTAAATAAAAGAGAATAAATTTGTTTATAGCTTGTAATCAGTAGAACTTATGGAGTGAATTTTATATGATATGTTATATAATATATAAAATGGAGTGAATGAAACCTATCGGGCACAATCGGTTTAGTTCTTAGAAGACTTTGTGTTGTAGCTTTTTTTCTAATAAAGCTGAATGTGATTTTATGTGCCACTTTCCCACAGTAGATTTCTTTTGTTGACACCAAATTCAGTCATAAAGTTCAACACAGTTGGAAGCAATTATGTGTGAGAGGGGACATTGGGGCACAAGCTTCCACAAGGGTTTTGGAACTGGAAAATTTGTTATGCAAAAAATTTTTTGGTCAATTTTTTTTTGAGTTTTTTGTCTAAAAAACGCCATAAAACCAAGATCCACCTCTGTACCCTCCTAAAAATTTTAGAGATGCACATATTTGGTTGGAAAGTGTGTTGATGCACTTAGCTGCAGAATATACTTTTTCGCAGACATAGACAAATTTTTTGAGAAAGAATGAAAATCCAATATAAAGGAAGTGAATTTTTTCCAACTTTGACCCAAGTTCTCAAAAATCTAGTCCACTTCTTTTTCTACCATGGCAACTGTCGAAGCAAGTATATTCTCCTTTTTTTCTGCCCCATCAAGGCATTTTCTAATAAACTAGTTCACCTCTTTTTAGTGGGCCTCAACCATGCACGAAAACCTTCATAGAAGCACATTGAAGTTTTGAATTTGGTCATCTTCATGTCAAAAAAACAATAAAAAACCATCTTCAAGCTACGAATTCTCACTTCCGGCAAAAGTAAAAGATGTGTAAACTGCATAGTACTAAAAAACATTGTAAACAGACTGAAAAATGACCACACCTATTGAATTCCTCATGGTCTAGAATCCTTAAACCCAAAAAATCGCAGAAATACCTTTGTTTACACTCGATATGAATTAGTGTGTAAAGTAATCACATTCATTAAATTCTTGGTGATCGAAAACCCCTCCCAAAGAAATTTTTTTGCGTAAAGTGATCACATCCATTAAATTCCTAATGATCGAAAACCCCTTCCATAAAAAAATTACGAAAATAGGCTTGGTTAAATCCAGAATAATATTTTTGTGTGAAGTGACGCATCCATTGAATTCCCCACAGTCGAAAACCCCTCCCATAGAAAATCACAAAAATATGCTTGTTTTACACCCCAGATAGATTTTCGTGTATGATGACGTATCCATTGAATTTTCCGCAGTCGAAAACCCCTTCCACAAAAAATAACGAAAATACACTTGTTTACACCCGGAATAGTTTTATATGTAAGATGACCGCATTCATCAAATTCCCCATGGTCGAAAACCCCTTCCACTGGAAAATCTCTAAAATACGCCTGTTTACTCACGGGATAATTTTTTGTGTAAAGTGCTCACATTCATGGAATTCATTGTGGTCGAAAATCCCCTCCACAAGAAAATCACGGCAATACGCATGTTTACAGCCTGGATAACTTTTTTGTGTAAAGTGAAGCATCCATTGAATTCCCCGCAGTCAAAAATCCCTTCCATAGAAAATCACAAAACTACGCTTGTTTACACCCGGGCTAGTTCTTTTATGTAAGATGATCACATTCATCAAATTCCTCGTGGTCGAAAACCCCTTCCAGCAAAAAATCACTAAAATACGCTTGTTTACACAATGGATAATTTTTTGTGTAAAGTGACCACATCTATTGAATCCCCGCGGTCGAAAACTCCCTCCGCTGAAAAATCACGAAAATACGCTTGTTTACACCGGGGATAATTTTTTTGTGTAAAGTGACCGCGTCCATCAAATTCCCAATGGTCGAAAACCCTTGCAGCCCAAAAATCCCAATAAGGCTACAAGTTCAATTGAAACTGCAAAAAAATTAGTAGTGCATTATGCGGCAAAAAATTATTTTTTTGAAGCCATAAGTATTATATAACAAAATTGGAGAATTTGGCGTTTTCCCGGACTTTGGTCAACCATATAATTGAATTGAGGCCATATTTCAAAGAAAAAAAAATTCGCATTTGAGATTACACCCCCAAGATGCTTAGGCCGAAGTATGGAGGTTGGATATGGCACACCGATTGCTGGGCATGGTGGAACTGGAGGGCCTTAAAAAGTGCGTTTTTTACCTGTTTTTGGAGCGCCACCAAGCACCACTTGCAGATAAAGGCGAAATGACAAAAAGCACCCCATAGTTTGCCCCTGTGCCCGATATTATGCAAAAAACCCGAAGGTTCTAGCTCTTACCGTTTTGGCTCTAGAGGGGGGGACATGAAATTTGAGGGCCAAGTATATTATAGGTTGACGCTGTCGAGCCACCTATGATGTTGACATCATGGAATTCTATCAATAATTCTCATATAATGATTGAGCTTAATGTGACCAGTTTCGTTCTAAAGATCATTATCATGTTTTCCCAAATCGCACTTGCTATATTGAAGACACACCAAGAACATATTACCCGATAATAATAGATACTGTGCATCAAATCCTTTACTATTCCATGTAGGATTGCGGCGAAGTACCTATATCGTGCCATGAAGCACAAAAAAGCAAAACGTGATACCTGTCATGAATCAAACTTTCTGCGTGATTCCAAGTTCAAAATTTTTGTGTTTCAACTGCAAAATTTTTAATTTAGGTTCATTTTTAGTACATGCTTTCCCTGATAATTTTCATGGGGAAATCCACAGCACCACAATTTTTTGCCATCTTTGGCAATGGTTCTTAAAACTTTCGCATATCAAACTCACGAAATTGTTATCCACTGCTCCATCTTCGATGACACCGAAAAGAAATAGAACAACAACGACGAAACAAGGGATAATCGCCAGAACTTGAAAAATCATGTGTGGAACGAGAAAATAACGCCTAGAAAGAAAATTATTCATTAAAAAGGAGAAAGGCGCAATTCCTCAAGTTCAAACTTTTTGGACATATGTAATGAATGATTTCAATGAGTATTAAGAGTTCAAATCAATTCGCTGAAGAGTTCAGCAGTTGATGATTTATCTGCTTATTTGATATGCACCTATTCATGTCCTAAGTGCTCATGAGTTCCAAAGGTTCCAAAGATTAATCGCTTTTTGCACTTATCGGTTGATCCCAACGAATTTTTCTGATTTTAACAAAATAATTTTCCAATTTTTTCATCATCTTTTTTGAGCTCCAGTACACAAAGTGATCACGGAATAATTGTAATATATGCAAAACCAAAATTTATGCAATCTACTCTGACTTTTCCCCAATTTCCTTTTTCTGGTTCTTACTTATATGGCCATCTACTGGTTATCGCCTCTGGCTACAAGTCCCAAGAACCAGGTTCGATTTCAGGTGTAACCCGAAATTGAATTTCTGGTAGCTGGCCAAGGCAGAAATAGCCCTTTATTCTTTCGGGGTAGATAAATTGTGCAGGCAAGCTTGGAACATTACTTGCCGGGGTCTACTAAGCCCAGTTTGCATCTTGGTGATAGTGCAGCGAATGAAGAGGTGGGCCGATTTCATTACGAGGTAGGTAGCCGAAAGTGGACGCCATCCTGTGAAATGCAGACTCTACTAGGTGGTAAAGAGGACCCAAAGAGTGCCTCTCACTTATATGACCCTATAGTCCTGTTGAGCCTGATTTTCCGGCTATAGGTAATGGGTAGAAGTACTTGCAAAAATATCTTAAAATCTCTTTTTTATTCCTAAAAAATGGGTCCAAACGGGAAGCCAGAGGTGGCCATATATGGTTATATATCTGACTACTTCACGTTTGGAACCATTTTTGAGAAAAAAATTTCCATACAGTATTTACAAAAGCTAACATTCTTAATGTTATAAAATAATGTCATCAAAATTGTGAAGTCCTGACCTCAAATTTTTCATGTAAGCCAATTCTCTCGGTAATGGTGCGCCTGGTGACCACCCATCTTATAACGTGTGCAATGCAAAAGGTGCAAAAAATACTTGCAGTAACTGGTTATGACGCGTAACTTTAGGCAACACCACGAAACTGGTTCAGTCTTAGGTTTAGGCTTAGGCTTAGGCTTAGGCTTAGGCTTAGGCTTAGGCTTAAGCTTAGGTTTAGGATTAGGCTTAGGCTTAGGATTAGGCTTAGGCTTAGGCTTAGACTTTAGGCCCAGTTATACTTCACTGCGTGGTACCACGCAGCACCACGCAGTACCACCTTTGAAGTATGAATAGATTTTGTCATTTTTGCGGCGCCGCGCGGCCGTGTGGCGCCTCCATCAGATTTTAACTGAACCGAAATTTTCGAATAAGTTGTGTATTCTAAAGTTGCGGCATACTGTTGTTATAACATATTGTTGCATACTGTGACATCTATACATGTAGTTGAATGATATTTTTCACTTGAAAGCTGAATTCTGACACTTGTCAAATTATTTTACCAAATTGATTACTTAATTTTCAATGAAGATTTACTAAGAAGTTGGTCACTCAATTTGCAATGAAGACATTAATGTGTGAAAATTATGAATATGCAAAGTAGGTGTAAACATGTTCCTACAGCAAGTGCACTCGCAGATTTGATTGTGTCTTTATTCCCCCAATGTACCTTTTCCGCAAATATCCCAATTGTCCGAAAGTTCATATTCCCCGTAGGTCACAATTCCCCGAATAATGAATAAATTTCCCATTTCCCCGAAAAACGCATTAGCCCCTATTCCATGAACGTCCCGATTTCCCAAATACTAGGGAAAGGATGGATCCACTTTGAATCTGGGTCCTACACAGCAGGTCCGACCGGACCCAGATCAGATCTGGATCCTGAATATAGCACATATCTGTATGAATAATTGTGTGGTGAGCCAAAAAAGGCGATCGGTTGTCAGAGGGTCAATTCCTCTGACCATTGGTCCTCTAATTACCTCACTTTCATTTCCTAAAGTTTCTTTAATGTTAAAGTGTTTCCATTTATTCTTAGGTAAACAAACCGGTAAAACAGTTTGTGTCACATACATTTTTGGTCCAAAATAAATAAATGATGGGCGCGAATGTTTTGCATGCAACTAGCAAGTTGATGTTAGGCGTGTTACAGTATGTTTTTTCATTCTGATAATTCGTTTTATTATCGCCTGGTCATTTTTATTGCATCTTCGGAGAAGCATCTCCATTCTGCATATTGTGTTCATCCCATCCAAAGGATTGGACGTTTGTGTAAAGACCCGCGGTGACTCAGGAAGGAGCGAGGGCGCATTCGCCGTTTTGTTTATTGTGTGTTTCAGATTTCGCATCGCGTTTCAACCTTGATGATTTACTCGGCCTGAGGAGGTTTTCGACGTTCAATTTTGATCAAGGAAATTAGTGAGTTGTTGTTCTGGAGTCAGGTAGATTGTTTTCGTCTTCGGACAAGTTTCAGCTTAGGCCATGGACTAAGATATCCTGAAGTCCCTGTGGCTCTCTGCACCGTGACGAATAGAAGGATCAGCGAAGAAGGGAGGAGATCGGCCTTTGTGTTCACGTACTTTGGCACTTGCATTTCGTTTATCACTTACCTTCACTGTTGTATTCACACTTTCGTTTATTCAAAATAAATATCTTCGTTCACCAAGTCTCAGTTGTCTGCAGTAGGATTGTATTTAGTACCGGGTTAGCGTCAGGGGCCGTACCAGTTTGGATCTCCCAAGAACTGCAGGTAGGTAGCCGAGGGTATACGACCACAATATACGACATTGGTGACATGTACAGGTAAATGGTAAATGTAAAGGTAAATGGTAAATGATGAAGAAAGTATCGAAACCGAAATTAACGGTGCGGAAGCAACCTGGACGACGACGGAAAGTAACATTATCACAAGCCGAAGTGACCAAAGAAGATCACGCCGAACGAATGGCAAATATGGAAGCAACCATGGAACAAGTAGCAAAGAAATTCGGGAGTTTACCCGATGATAGTGATAAAGATCAAACTATTGATGCGGAAGTATATGATTATGCGGATCAGGGGATACAGATGTCCTCTGATTCAGTATCATCCTTCGAGAAAATTAGTTTACCTACAGAAACGAATGCGGTATCATTTTATAATTCAAGATATATGCCTACAATACCAAAAATTGACGCGAAGATCGATATGGAAGCAAAACCGAAAAATGAAAACCAAAGGGTAACGAACGGAAATTTACAGGATGTGGCCACTTTAGCCATCCTGGAATCAATGCAAAGAGCAGTTGACAAATCGACGAATGCCGTTAATGTAGAAAGAACGAAAGCAGCACTTCGGGAACAAGAAATACTCGAGCAATTAACGAGAGAAAGAGCAGAACGTAAATTATGGGAAGAAAAATTTCGGGAACAAGAGCAACAAAACTCAAGAAAGATCAGGGAAGAAGTTGAAAAGCAAATGTGGGAATTGATGAAGAAAATGAATACGAAACCCGACGAAAGAATATACAATCCTGGAGATATGGAAATACTTCAGTCTGAACCGGTTAAAGACCATTTAGACAGGAGTTTAGAAAGAAAATTAAATTGGTTTGAAAACCATTTGGCTCAGGCCCAGGCTCAAGGTGCCCAACATCGAATGATTGAAGATGAAATACGAACGACCTCATGGAACCATGGAAGAGAACAACCCACATCTGGAGGCAGCCCTCGAAATCGGCTAGAGTATGGACGATATTGTGAAGATCCCGAAAAAAGAATGAAGATAATCCTAAGTCGAATGAAAAATAAAGAAATATCCGATAAAATGGAGGCCGCAGAAATACTAAATTTTTTCGCCTGTTTGGAAGGCACATTCAAGCCTGAAGACACAGAAGACCTAAGAATTGAAGTACTCTGGCGATGTTGCGATTTGGAAACGTCGACCTATGTGGATAAGAATGGTAGCTATGAAGAAGGAAAAGCAAGCGTGATTAGAATGATTGCCCCCAAAATGGACACTCCTGCACTCAGAAGGGAGTTACATGATATGAAAAAACGAAAAGGGGAGACTACAAAAGATTTTTTGCCACGAATAAAGACTTATGTGCATTTATTGAACTACGAAAAAACGGAAAATGAATGAAATAGAATTGTTATTGAAACATATTTTCACAAGGCTCCAGTATACGTTCAAACTCGAATGGAAGGTCGGCTTCACGAATTTAAAAATATCCCCTCTTTGGCAGAATTCGTAAACAAATTGAAAGCCGATACGACGGCCTGGAAGGAATTTAGCGAAGAACAAGAAGACAGCGAAGACGATCGGTTGAATCGAGTCTATAAAAATAGAAGATTTAATAATTTGCAAATTTGTCAGCAAGATAGCAGTATAGGTCAACAACAACAAATTGCAAGGCCTCAGCAAATTTTTCCACCGCCACCAGCATTTCAAAACCCTGTATCGCAACAAGATATTATGAAAATGGTCAATGATGCAATTAGGAATCAGGGCCCTCCAGTTCTTAATCGTTGGGGAGTCAATAGTAATCCTAATAATGTTCAATACAATAATTTACCTGATCGAGTTTTGGGAAATCCATATCGTCGACCATATTGTTCATACCATAAATCGAATAGCCACTCATCTGAAAATTGTTTTATTCTTCATCCTGAATTGATTCAACCAACGGATCAGGGGAGGTCGTGGAATCGCGGTAACAATTTTTATAATCGGAATTTCGACCATCGTGCTGGCTTTGTAAATTGTACACGAGCTGGTTTTGCTAATTTCGGTCAACGGGCGCCATATCATAATAACAATGCGGAACAGAATTCAAATGTGGCATATTATTATTGTCAAAATAATGTCCCGCAGCCACCACCAAATATCGTACCGTCAACATCATCGCAACCAATCAACAATCCTCCGAATAATTCCATAAATGTCATAAATTCACAAGAGGCTAAAAAACAAGATAAACTGGAAATTATAGCCTTAGATGGAGTTGTTATAGAAAATTATGAGTTAAGTTTGGCGAATGTTATCAATTCTACCCCAGAAGCAAAACCTAGACTCGCCAACGATAACGAATATCTATTTTTGGAAAATTTTCGCAAATGCCAACCATTATTAATACCCGTTAAAATACGTGGAGAAGAATTCAAAGCCCTAATTGATAGGGGAGCACAATCTAGCTTTATGAGGACAGATACAGCGTCGAGACTACTGAATATACCGAAGACAAAATTTCCTATCTTAAATTCAGTAGTAACAGCGGTTGGAAAACGCGTAACAACATATGGTCCTACATTTATATACGTTGGAACCGGTTTTGGAAATTTTCTTGCTAGATTCGCATTGCTAGATAACCTGAACGAAGGTATTATATTGGGTCTAGATTTTCTAACCCATCCTAGTATACAGGCGTCTATTGATTTTCGAAAAGGCCACATACGTCTAGCGAATGTAGAAAGACAGATAATTAGTGAAACATTATTCGACAATTATTCGACGCAAATACCGTCGCGGTTGCCAATTCCTACAAATCCGATGGTTTTGGATTATGTACCTATAAAGGAGGAAATTAAGGAAGAAGATCTGCCTGAATTAGAAAGCGACGATGATCAAGAACAAGTAATGCGAATTACCAAAATGAATGAAGAAACTTTTATTTGGACAAAAAAGGGGACATATATTCCCCCAAATACCACTTCTTTTGTGCAAACTGTGGTTTGGCCACAGAAAGATTGGACAAAGGGTCCTATAGTGGTAGAAGAAACGGGGAAGGATACTTTATTCCACGTCGATGCCTCAATTGTGGACGCCAGAAATAATAATTTCCGAATTCTACTTATAAACGAAATGAACAAAGGGAAAAAATTGCGTAGCAATGAGTTGATAGCGAAATCCAAAACGAAATTCGTGGGGCCAGAATTTGACGAATAGATACATCAACTTCAGACAGAACGTCAAATCCAACAGCAGAGCGAACCAGAATTCATCAAAATTGTAACACAACTAGTGAAAGAATCGAGTATCGATCGAGAAGGGCAACAGCAACTTATGAATGTCCTACTTAAACATAGGCATGCCTTTAGTATGAAAAACGACCCTTTAACAATGACCCATGAGGCACAGCATAAAATCGATACAGGAGACGCATTACGGGTCCAAAAACACTACTGGAGAGCTCCCATCATGCGAAGAGATATCATCCGTGAACATGTAAAGGATATGATGGAAAAAGGTGTCATTGAGCCCTCTAGAAGCCCTTGGGCTGCACCATTGTTTTTAGTGGGTAAGAAAGATGGCACGTGGAGACCAGTAGTCGATTCTAGGGGAATCGATCAAGTAATGAAAGATGATAAATTTCCGATACCACGAATTGACGACTATTTAGACCCATTAGGAGGTGCACGATACTTTTCGACTTTGGATCTGAAGTCTGGTTACTGGCAGGTGCCAATGCACTCTGAATCAAAGGAAAAGACGGCATTTATATGCCAAGACGGACTTTTCCAATTCAAAGTAATGCCATTCGGGCTTAAAAATGCTCCCGCAGAATTTCAGCGTCTCATGGAACGAATTCTGTATCCATATGTATGGAAAATATGTTTAGTATATATCGACGATGTGATAATTTTCTCAAAAACCGTCGAGGAGCATTTAGAAAATATAGAGACCATTTTTCGATGCCTGACAAATGCGAACCTCACATTGAAACCTGACAAATGTTCCTTTATGCCAGTCAGTGTAAAATTTTTAGGCCACATATTGGATAAAAATGGAATGTCGGTTGATCCACAGAAAATAGAAGCGGTTAAAAACTTTGAAGTACCTAAATCCATCAAGCAGCTACAAAAATTTTTGGGATTAGTACAATGGTCCAAACGGTTCACACATAATTTAGCTTTCATCGCCCAGCCTTTATTTAAAGCCCTCGTAAAGAAGAATAGGAAGGAGAAGTTCGAACTTTCGGAAGAACAGTTAACCGCTTTTGAAGGTGTAGAAAACGCCCTAATGACGGCACCCTTCCTTCGGTACCCAGTATTTGATGGATCGGCGAAATTTGTGATTCAAACTGATGCCTCGGGGACAGCGATAGGTGCGATTTTGTACCAAGAAACGGAAAACAATCGCTGGACGATAGCCTATTCGAGTAGAGTTTTAAACGACGCCGAAACAAGATATTCCACAACGGAAAGAGAATGTCTAGCCGTAGTCTATGGGTTCAAGCAATACTGACATTACGTTATGGGGTTCAGGGTCACAATCAGAACAGATCATAAACCACTTACGTGGCTCTCCGCAGAAAAACAACAAAATCAAAGGTTATTGAAATGGGCCTTATATCTTGGACAGTTTAACTATACATTTGAATATGTAGCTGGACGTGAAAATGCCTTTGCAGATTTTTTTATCAAGATCCAAGGAGAAAGAAAAGATTCGAAACAAAAAACGAGAAAGTAACGAAGAAATTGAGGACAAAAATGTGAATACGGAACCCGAATGCATGGCAGTAACGCGAGCCATGACCAAACAGATGCTTGAGCCCGAGACACAGGAAACATTTATCGACCTACCACCGCCGACTCAACAAGAAATAGACCAAACGCCAGAAGAAGTGAAAAAGGAGTCCGAACTATTTTCCCTGGAATTGATTAAGAAACAACAGCGATCAGACTCCAAACTGATGGATATTTTTCGGAATATTGGCCAAAATAGTTCCAAAAAAAACTTTAACAGTTTTCACTTAGAAAACGAAGTATTATACCGAGAAAATATCCACGGAAGAAATCAATTAGAAATCCCCTCGAAGCTTAGACACCTTGTTTTACATCAATACCACGGCGATACCTTAATGGGACACCAAGGAATAGATAGAATTATCGCCGCAATTGGAAATAAATTTTGGTGGTCGAATATGGAAGACGACATTATCAAGTGGATAAAATCCTGCGTCGTATGCCAATTATGTCGCCCTATATCGAACCCCATTCAACCTCTTAATCCCATACCTGTATCCTACCCTTGGGAAATAGTTGCTACGGATGTGGTTAGTATTTCGCCTCTACGGGAAAAGAGACCATACGTTATTGTATTTATGGATTATTTCACGAAATGGGTAGAAGCCAAAAGTATTCCCAACCAGAAAGCCGATACCATAGTAAAGGCATTTATGGAGAAAGTAATTTATACCCACGGGACGCCAAAACACTTGCTGAGCGACCAGGGCTCAGCATATATGTCTCAATTGATGCGCAATGTGTGCGATCTTCTGAAAATAAAGAAGATAAATATGACACCATACCACCCGCAATGCAATGGTATGGTGGAAAGATTCAATAGGACTCTAATTGAGCAAATTAGGAGAGTGGCGATAACCGACCCAGATGATTGGCCTCATTATCTGGAGCAGATTTTATTTGCTTATCGGATTACGCCCCACAAAACCACAAAAAGCTCCCCTCATAGTTTATTGTACGGCCACGAGGCGAAATTTCAGATAGATAATGACATTGCAAGGCCAATAATTGTTCAAAACAATTACGAGACTCATAAATACATGTTAATGGAACATCTCCTTAACACGTACAAAATTATAAACGAAAATCACAGAAAATCGGCCGCCGAACGAAAATTACAGTACGGCAAGAAGGCTCGCGAGAAAACATTCCAAATTGGTGAACTCGTGCTCTACCAAAAAGGAATCATAAAAGGGAAAGCCGACACAACGAATGACGGTCCCTATGAAGTGATAGAGAGACAGAATTTAGACAAAAATGTCATAAAAATATGCCGCGCTGGGAAACCAGATTCGCGAGTACAAATAGTTTCCATAAATCGCGTAATGCCTTTTGTTACGCGGACACCCGATTTTTACTGTAGCTTATAATTCATTTTATCGTTTTATTTGTGCGTTGTGTTCAAATTTTGTTTTATGTGTCCTTTTTAATGTTCCATGTATTATACCTTTCCCATTTTTCCCCTTTTTCCCTTTAAATTTTTAATCGTTCTAACTTATTTTTGGCAATTTTATGGCAGTTTTAGGCATTTATTAAAAAATTATGACGCTGGAAAAATTTTAATGGGCAAAATTATATTTTTTCACACGCTCGGTGTGAAGAAATCAAAATGTTTATAAGTCCCCAGAAAATCCTCCCCGAGTTATAGATCCCATAACTTCGAGGTGTTAAGGAGCTGTTTTTTAGATTTAATTTGCAAAATATTACTATAGTGATTATTTTCGTCGATTAGAGAATTCGCAAAGTTCAAATCCGAACATGCTATGGCTACGTCCAATATCCTCGAAGTAGATAATAGTTTCGGGCAGCCACAAGACCGCCAAGATAATACCAATTTCCAAATTAGTAGTAAGTTGTAAAAAGGGTAAAATATGTGGTAAATTTTTTATTCGAAATGGGACTCTAAATTGACCGCGCGGCAATTTATATGCTGAGGATTTTGGGTATTTGAGAGACTGATCAACTCGCCTATGTCCAAATTTATTCTTGAGCATTTGAGTCATTCTTGTTTCGGAGTTATTATCAAAAGGAATAGGTAAAAAATTGTGTGAAAATTTTAAGATTATAACGTGCGAAGATTGGTGCGGTCCACAGACATTTTTAATTATTTTACATCGTTGTTCGGTGGGCCACACATGGCCATCGAAGAACCTATGTTCCTTGCGCCCGAAAATATCAAAGCGTTTAATAAGGCCATAAATCAATCCAAATTCAGAGGACAAATAGTTATTGCATTGGATACCGAAAGTGGAAGAAAACCGAAAACACCAGGTTCGAAACCCAGCGACGCGTTGAGGCTCCTAACGATTTCGACTATGTGTGAAAAGAATTTCATAATAGACTTGAAGTTTTGGGACAAGGAGCATTTTCATAAAATATACGGGACAATTTTTCGCCAAGAAAATATCATCGTTGGCTTTCACATTCGCGAAGATATCACCCTAGTCCTGACTAAGTTCGGCTATTTAGATCAGGAGAGAGAGCTAGCTCGGAAAAGGCGTGATAATATTGACTATATTTTATCATGTTGCGTTTACGATTTGGAGATCGTATTGGCGGAAATGAAGGATAAATCAAAGACAAGAATGATCGGAATTAGCCCAGAAGCCCCGAGCTTAAAGGCTCTTATGACGGAAGTTTTATTCCTCTGGGCTGATGCTTACAAAATTTCATGGGGGCAATTGAGCTCCTTAGAATTTGGACAACTTATGGAAGCGGACAAACTTAATATAGAAGTTTTGCGATACGCGACGCTCGACGCGCGCGGATCCCTTCTATGTTTCTTAGCGTTGCTTCGGTACGGATTCGCCACTGATGTACAAAATTGTTTCAAGTTGTATCCGCATGATACGATGGAACCAGAATTGGTTGCCGATTTAGCCTGAAGATTTCGAGAAACGTTCGAAGATAAATATACAGATCCACAATGGAAACGCGCATATGGAGTAGAAGAAATGACGGGCAATATCAACGCATTATATTTTATGATGCGTGGAGAAGCAATCGCAACCTATAAATTATCGGAAGAGCAAGCCCCAGGGAATTTTTATTGTCCTCCGCATTTTTTGAATAGCGCCATTGACCCGCAACCAGTACCCCGCGGTTGGTACCCGTGGGTGGAAAGAAAGGTAAAAGCGTCACGGAAAAGGAAAGATATGGAAGACTCAGAAGAAGGGCCCATCAATGATTGGGATTTGGAAGATATATAATCTGCACGGCAATTCGGACGGCCGTTAGAACCAAAAGAAACCGAAATGAAACAAGGAAAATGGCCGAAGGGAGTGATCCACTTCACAAATAATATACGAGAACAAGCATCGCTGCTTAGGGACTACTACCATCCGAAAATCAATCGATCGATTGTCCCTGTAGTCAAGGAACTATATGAAAAGAACGTAAATCCCCTCATTTATTTCTTGTGGCCTCATTCGGCGCAAGAATGGAGATCTTGGGTTCCAGGATTTACGTCGGGTATGTGGTCCTCCATGTGGAGAAACGAACAAGAACGAATTGAATTCATGAAATGGATGGGACAAGATCTTTTTAACAACAGAATAACCGAGCAAATGGAACGGATGATAGAACGATATCCAAACGTGCGTACCCAGAAATCGATTCAAAATATTTTTTGCGTTCTACCAATAAAATCGATACCGCGTTCAATAAAAGAGCCCGCAGAAGAAATAGAAACGAATTTACGCGAAAATTCTATTTATTTTATGAATTATAACTTTTATAACGTGTTTCACTTTTTGCATATTCACGGGGCTAGCAAAAATCTCATTTATTGGAATGTTTCCGCCTCTATATTCGAGGCTAAGGACCTATGGGTCCCTAGCACTTCCACAACCTTTAAGTCTGTGACTAAGTGGGACGACTCCGATCTGATTCCTCAAGTAGAAGTTGTGGTCCCGGCTAGCCAGGGTCCTATAGAAAAAACTTCGAAGGAACAGACGGAAATTATACCCTCTAAAATCGATAATTTGAATGCTTCAGGTACCGAAATGGAACAAGAAAAGTCCGTAGAGGTAATCATCACGGATCCCCCTACCGCCGATACACCCACCGTTGGGAGTAAAGGTGTCGCAGAGGAGAAAAAATTAATGGAAATAGTCGAGCCCGAAAGTGAAATACAACCCGATTTGGAAAAGCTGACCGAGCAAATAAAAGAAATGAAAGAAAAGATAGAAACATTGGAAAAAGAGACATACGGAAAGGCTGCGATCGAACTGGCAAAGCAATTAGAGAATGTTAACGCCGAAGAAGAAGGAACAAGCGAGGAACCATACGTGGAAGTCGTTTCCGAAATCGGGAGTGATGACGAAACACCTGAAACTAATGTTTTGCCCGCGCCGCCGGTATACGCTAAGGCCGGTGGGCAAAATGTAGAAAACATAACGAACCCCGAAAAATTTGCGAGAGTAATGTACAACAAGAGACAAGAGAAAGAGAAACGAATAACGCAAGAGGAGAACAAAGCCAAATTGGACAAAGTGAAAAGTGGAAAATTCCAACAACCGGCAGGAAATCCAAATGACAAAATCAAGTATCGACGAGGCCTCGGGAAACGCGGGCAAGTCCTGAATAAAGCGTTGAAAGAAGGAAAATACGTCGTAGATTTCCAATATGGTAGAGTATCTCTGTCAAATCCGTGTATTCAGAAATATCTCGCGCACATGGATCCCGCTTTGGACGAAGAGGTAGCTCTTATGACAACGGACTTGATAAATCGTATCTACGATGAAGCAGGAATCGAAATAGAAACAATACGCTACTATGAACTGCAGTTTCACGTGCTGCAGGCAAATTTACCCGAAAATTTGTGGAACATTTTCGAACTTCAACTGGCCGAATGGACTACAACTAGGCCTCCGGGGAAAGCATACGAAGCCCCTGTATGGGCTTGCGCCTGCTTATTCATGAAATTGTCGCAGTTGGGCAGAATTCCACAGAATTTCACCGGATTCCATTATCAGGCTCACGCTTACGTTACTATGAAACTACGCCGCGAATTTAATGCCAGACAAGAAGGAGCAGGCAGTAATTTTCATACGTTATACGCCTCTTGCCAGTCTAAGGCAGCGGGATTAGCGTATACGATTGCTAAGGCCATCCTGCAGGATAAGAAAGATCCAGAACCGAAATATGCCAATATTCAGGTATGGAAGAAAGAAACCAACAACACTGATCCCCGCATACGCTTTTGGGAGGTAATCGATAGAAAGAAGGCTCACGATATTTTGGAAGTCAAAAAAAGTTTGAAAAAGAAAATCGGATACCGAGTTAAGCACGCCCACAGTAGGCCTGCGGCAGGTAAGGTATCCAAACATTGGACTAGAAAAGATGATGATGAACGAAAGAGAGAAAAATCGGCGACACCAGAGAAGGAAAGGAAAAGGAGATACGAAAGTCGGCACCGAGATGAAAGTCGTCATGAAAAATCGATGTCTAGAGAAAAGAGACGATGAGAAAATGAAGAAGAAAGCTGGTGCAAAGAAATTGAAGAGTATGAAGAAAAGTTCGAACGAAGGGAAAAAGAAAAGACAGAATCGGAAGAACGAAAAGGGAGCCGAAAGTCTCGAAGCCGAAAGAGGACACCGGGATATTACCAACACGATGATTGGTCGGACGTGTCCTACTCCAGTCGAACGGCTTCACTGGATAGGCCTAGAGCCAACGAAACGAGTCAACAAGGAGTATCGATGGCCGATCCGAACGCAATGATGCAAGCGCAGCAGCAACAATTACCATATATGCTGCCGAACTACCCGGGACTGCCTATGGTAGGAGTTGATTGTATGAATCGCCCTCTTTTTTCAGGCCAAGTATTGCCCAATATGATGATACCTCCTCCACCGCAGTTTCAAGTACCGCAATTTCCGGTTTTGCAATTCCAGCCGGGGCAACCACAATATTATCACCAATTCTTGGTTCCGCCCAGCCTTCAAATGCCGCCACCCACGATAATTCCGCCGATACGTAATGTACAAGGTGAAGAAAGAATGGACATTCCGGGGACTTCGATGGGTACACAACCCCCCCAAGGACCGCCGTCGACGGGAAACCCCGATTACATATTGCCGTTGAAAAGAGAACACGGTATTGGTCAGCCTGGGCGGGACCACAGTAGTCATAGACAAAAGTAAATTTTTTGTTAAGAATGACCCCGCTCTTTGTGAGGTCACCATAAAAGTAATTATTTCACTCTGTAAACTTTTCTGATATTTCAAAGGTCACTTATTTTTTCTTTTCCGAGCGTTAGTATTACAAAATGGAAAACCGGTTGTGCCACTTTAAATTTTGCCTTAAAATTGCCTCTTGTACTAATCTCAGTAATTTGTTTCGTTTATTTTTTCGTCTGTGTTTTGTTTTATTCGAATCTGCACGAAGATATCTTGTACCTCTTTTTCGGTGAATTTGTAAATTATAATCCAATTTTTGTATTTTCGTAAATTTTGACCATTCTTTTCCTTCCAAAGCAGTCACCAACTAACATCGTGCAGGTTGTAGGCACTTTCGCGCAACCATTTCTATATTTTTCTTTATCTTTTTTCCAAAACATATTTTCACTTCAAACTTTTTTTTGTGGCACAGACCGTGTTATTGGTTTAAGTTTACCTTTTAATAAGGCAGATTCACTTTAACAACAAATACCCTAAATATTTTTGGTTCAAAATCTAGACAGCCAAAGGGCCAGAGGATTTGGTCTTCGGGCATCCTTTTTCCCTGGGGGCAGATAATACCAAAGGCGTTGGGGGGGCCAGTGTCCGGCCAAGGGGCCAGAGGAACAACGGTGGCGGAAAATTCGAAAGTCTTGTGGGCTCTCCACATTCAACAACCCCCCCTCCGGAGAGGACGGAGATGAAGGCCACAATCGGTGATGGAGGAGCCGCCGATACCAAACACATCGACGGCAGTGGGGAGCAGTCCACAACCTAACTCGGGCACCGTGGGGGTCGCCGCCGGTTAAACGATTTTATTTTTATTTTGGTCAAATTCGGCCCGAGTGCCGCGAACGCTATTCGTTCAAACATTTTATTCTTTTTATTCCGGTGAACGGGCCCATGGGGCATTTTTTAGTGAACTTTTAGCGTCGGGGGTAGCATCCGGCGCCATCGGCAGCATAGTTGTAAAGATACCATTCGATACGGGCATTTTATTTTTATTGATTTTATTGCGTCAACGGCGCGTAGCGTCGTTTTTGGAACATTTGGAGTCGCCCGTCGTCGGCATCGGGAGTCTGGGGCCCTTGGGGGACCTCCTGACTTTTCCCTTCGCTGGCGGGAAAAGTCTTGTCTTTGGGGGGAAGGGATGTCAGAGGGTCAATTCCTCTGACCTTTGGTCCTCTAATTACCTCACTTTCATTTCCTAAAGTTGTTAAAGTGTTTCCATTTATTCTTAGGTAAACAAACTGGTAAAACGGTTTGTGTCACATACATTTTTGGTCCAAAATAAATAAATGGTGGGCGCGAATGTTTTGCATGCAACTAGCAAGTTGATGTTAGGCGCGTTGCAGTATGTTTTTTCATTCTGATAATTCGTTTTATTATCGCCTGGTCGTTTTTATTGCATCTTCGGAGAAGCGTCTCCATTCTGCATATTGTGTTCGTCCCATCCGAAGGATTGGAGGTTTGTGTAAAGACCCGCGGTGACTCAGGAAGGAGCGAGGGCGCATTCGCCATTTTGTTTATTGTGTGTTTCAGATTTCGCGTCGCGTTTCAACCTTGAGGATTTACGCGGCCTGAGGAGGTTTTCAACAATCAATTTTGATCAAGGAAATTAGTGAGTTGTTATTCTGGAGTCAGGTAGATTGTTTTCGTCTTCGGACAAGTTTCAGCTTAGGCCGTGGACTAAGATATCCTGAAGTCCCTGTGGCTCTCTGCACCGGGACGAATAGAAGGATCAGCGAAGCAGGGAGGAGATCGGCGTTTGTGTTCACGTACTTTGGCACTTGCATTTCGTTTATCACTTACCTTCACTGTTGTATTCACACTTTCGTTTATTCAAAATAAATATCTTCGTTCACCAAGTCTCAGTTGTCTGCAGTAGGATTGTATTTAGTACCGGGTTAGCGTCAGGGGCCGTACCAGTCTGGATCTCTCAAGAACCGCAGGTAGGTAGCAGAGGGTATACGACCACAATATACGACACGGTACTGACTTTTATAGCTTCCAAACGGGTGAATATTTTTTAGTGCGGTTCCCTGTCAACAATAGATAAAACATTTGGCATAAAGACTGCAAAGTTACAGTCAGATTTCTTGAATTTTGACTGACTAAAATCAAAATTACTAAACGTTAATTTTTTTGATAATAAATATTTAAAAATTTACAGAATCAACATGTTTCACGGCAGAAAAGCACAATAGATCCAATCATAAGAACCATATAACAGCTTGAAACTACAAGAGAGCCACTTTAGTGTGTCCTAGTTTCAGTTTCACGAATAATTTTAATCGTTTTTCGATCTGGTCAATGACAGAGTTGATTTTGCTTCAATTTTGTTTTTTTTCCAATTTCATAACAAAAGCTCTTGATTTTGGCGAAATTTTGATCATATTGAAACAAGAAGTTGCTGACTTTAAATTACGTGTAACTTACAAATCTGGCTGATTTTCAAAATATTGTTGTGTGACTTTCATTTCACAACATTTACGTTTTGAAAAACGATCTTTTTTACTAAAGTTCTGTTTGTACAGTATCCATCAATGCTGGGAGCATAAAATTTGGGCCTTGTAACAAAGACAAACAGGGTTTCCTAACGCAGCGATCCACGTTATGAATACTTCATCCGTTCAAAAGTTATGGAAGTCGGCACCGGTCGCCTTTTTTTGGCTCGCCCTATATATTCAATTTTTCAAAATCAATTTATATAAAATTGATATTTCTCGGCAGTTCAAGAGCTATTAATCGTTGGAATGAGAAGCAAATTGAAGCAAGAGCCCATAATCTTTAGACTAGACTTTTTGCAAGCTTCTATCTGCACCGTGTAGGAATGATTGATTTCATTTTTCTTTTGCGCTTTTTATTTTTCGATTTGTTTCGTTTTTTCATTTTTTCGCATTTTTTGTATTTCGTGTTTGTCAAGACGAACAATGCGCATTTTTGACAAGAGCAAAATCCAAAAGTAAAGGCCCTAGGTTTTTGTAATTTTTGCGCCGCCATCAGGTTTCAACTGAACCAAAATTTTCGAACAAGTTATGTGTTCTAGTTGCAGCATACTGTTGTAGTAACATATTGTTGCATACTGTGACATCTATACATGTTGTTGAATCATATTTTTCACTTGAATGGTGAATTCTGACACTTGTCAAATTATTTGAGCAAATTGATTATTTAATTTTCAATGAAGATTTACTAAGAAGTTGATCACTCAATTTGCAATGAAGACATTGTAATCTGTAAAAATTATGAATATGCAAAGTAGGTGTAAACATGTTCCTACAGCAAGTGTACTCCATTTCGATTGTGTCTTTATTCCCCCAACGTCCCTTTTCGGCAAATATCCCGATTGTCCGAAAGTTCATATTCCCCGTAGGTCACAATTCCCCGAATAATGAATAAATTTCCTATTTCCCCGAAAAATGGATTAGTCTCTATGATTGTGTCCTTATTCCCCGAACGTCCTCTTTTCCCGAACGTCCCTATTCCCCGAAGATCCCGATTCCCCGAATAATAAATAAAATTCTCTTTTCCTCGAACAATGCATTAGTACCTATTCCCCGAACGTCCCGATTCCACGAATAGGACGGATCCACTTTTTTTGACTAAATCGAATCCGGATCTTAAAAAATTGTTTCGTCAAATCATGATCCAGATCTAGATAGCTGCAGTCGTGGGATCTGTATCAAGATCCTGAACAGCAGATCCGACCAGATCAAGATCATGTACATGGAGCCAAAAAAAGGCGACCGGTGCTGACTTACATAACTTTTGAATGGTGGAGCTTTTATAACGCGGATTACTGCATTAGAATGCTCTGCTTGGCTTCTTTACAAGGGCCAAATTTTATACCCCTAGCATGCAACTGCAGCTATGTAGATCTGGATCATGATTTGGCGAAACAATTTTTTAAGATCCGGATTCGATTTAGTCAAAAAAAGTGGATCCATCCTATTCGGGTAATCGGGACGTTCGGGGAATAGGTACTAATGCATTGTTCGAGGAAAAGGGAATTTTATTCATTATTCGGGGAATCGGGATCTTCGGGGAATAGGGACTTTCGGGGAATCGGGACGTTCGGGGAAAGAGGACGTTCGGGGAATAAAAACACAATCATAGAGACTAATCCATTTTTCGGGGAAATAGGAAATTTATTCATTATTCGGGGAATTGTGACCTACGGGGAATATGAACTTTCGGACAATCGGGATATTTGCCGAAAAGGGACGTTGGGGGAATAAAGACACAATCAAATCTGCGAGTGCACTTGCTGTAGGAACATGTTTACACCTACTTTGCATATTCATAATTTTTACACATTACAATGTCTTCACTGAAAATTGAGTGATCAACTTCTTAGTAAATTTTCATTGAAAATTAAGTAATCAATTTGGTAAAATAATTTGACAAGTGTCAGAATTCAGCATTCAAGTGAAAAATATCATTCAACTACATGTATACATGTCACAGTGTGCAACGATATGTTACAACAACAATATGCTGCAACTTTATAACACATAACTTGTTCGAAAATTTCGGTTTAGTTGAAACTTGATGGCGACGCCGCAAAAATTACAAAAACCTATTCATACTTCAAAGGCGGTACCGCGCGGCGCCGCTTTTTAGTATGGATAGAACAACCGGCGCCGCGCGGTACCCCGCGGTGAAGTATGACAGGACCTTTAGGCTTAGGATTTGGCTAATTTGTGATTTTTGCTGCGGAAGTAGATGATTTTGGTAAAAAATTTGGAAACAATTTGCTTTTTTTATTAGTAAGAAACTTACATTATTTTACTTGAACTTGCTTCCCCGTTGCTTTTTTCATCTGCATTGATCATTGCAGGTAATAAGCTATCGAAAAGTATCTATTTTCTTTGCTGAGTTTTGAAATTTGTTGCCAAAAAAATATTCCGCCCCGAAGATGCATATTTTACTGAGAGACTGAATCGGGTCGCAGGTTCACATGCATACATGGGCAGCAAGGAATGTCTTAGGCAAATTAACCAGAATTTTATCAAATTTCAACCGCCTATAGCTCTCTCAAAAATAGAGATACAAAAATATGGGTAATTTCTTCAAATAGATCTCAACATGATCTAGCGATTCTTGGCTGGCTTGTTTCATTTTGAAAAATAAAAATTTCTCGTAATTACGAAAAAGCCTGTTACAGATTTATGACTATTACGCCGATATAGGGTCACATTTCTACTCATTGCCTTAATCCCTCGGCAAGTTACCTCATTTTTCTCAGCCCGTGAATCATCAACGAACAAACGAGGATGGTCATCGCGCCGTTTAAGAACGAGGCGCCTCGCGTACCCGACTTGTAATGGCCAACCCGCAACACGGCGCCTATAACGCCCAATGCAGCGAACACAAGCTCAACGAAGGCTAAAACTATGACCCCGGTGCGTACATGCATGGCGCCACAGCAGCATTTGTAGTGCGGATCGTCTTCGTTTATGCCCGAAACTTTCGACCTTATGGGCGCTGCATAGGTGACTACTTGCGGTTGTTGAGTCCTCTTTTCCATTTCCATTTCAATTTCACTTTAGCGTATTAAAATAATAACTAGTAAGCTCTTAACGAACTAAAATGAGAAAAAAATATCTGTCAGATAAACAACAAAACCTTTGCCTATAGATAGTTATGGAATAAGGGCCGGTTTAATCGAAGAGACTTAAGCTTCAGCTGAGTTGCAGCTTAAGCTGTAGCTTAACTCATGCATACAAAACATATCGAGAAAGTTGAGCTGGAGCCGAGCTGTAGCTTAACTCTGTACGTGGAAAGGTCTCCTAGTCAGCATCATATGTGTTGCAAATGTAGATCGCACACCCTAAGCAACCTATCATGCAGTTTTTACGAGTTCCAAACTGGTTTCCATCCCGACACAATAAGGACTTTCAGGAGCTCCAAAGCGTAAGGTCAAATTCTCCAGGCAGTTAGACCGTAAAGGGTCGAATTTTCTGGCTAGGGCTATCTTCAAGAAAATAAATGGAATACGAACAATAAGACAAAACATAAGTTTCTGAGAAATACTATTTGTCCTTACAACGGGCAGACCAAAATCACGGAAAAACCAGAGTGTTCGTTTAATTTTTAAACTATAGAATGACTTTTCAGTTGTTCTGTTTGCCGATGGCATGCTTTTTTTCATTGATTATAGTAATAAACTTACTATAGCCCATTTAATTTAAAATGAGAAACGCAGTGGAAATCAAAAAGGTAGGTTCAATTTGAAACTCAACTTTCACTTTGTGGAAAACTTTATACTGTAGAGAAAAATTAAATTTCTTCATGAGAATAGAAAAAATATCATGGTTATTCAGTATTCATTTGGACTGAAGTGCGTCGATACCTGAGGGCTACTCGAGAAATTTTAACTACTTAACGAAATTACTGGAGGAAATTTTCAGCCGTTCTGCTTGCCGCTCATTGACGAAAAATTTTCGACTGATTACAGTAACGTCCTCCCTAGTTTTTTTTCTGTATTGAACTTACTTTCATGAGATCGCTGCATCGATCATTTTAGAACGAATGGAGTATGGCTAATAAAACAGTTTAAAATTTCTATACAAAATAGGCGGACAAGCTATTGTAATTGGGATCTACAATGAAAAAGGCAAATCTTGAAACAATAACATTGTCCGATGAAAACTCAACATACTTCTAAAAAACAACCTTTAGAATTTATCTGTTTTATGACAGAATCGAAGGTCAAAGGAATTGACTATCTAATTGAAGCGAATTCTAAATTCATAATATGCGTGAAGGACGAAGAGCAATTTTTTCACAAAGCTTCATAAAGCTTCGGAGACGTATAAAGAAAACATTCTCTCAGAAATAGCGCCACAAATAGCTCTTCCGCAATCCAGGCGTATATTTCCAGCTGGAGAACACAAAAAATATCTGGTTTTGAAGCATCATCCATGTTCCTAGAAACATACAGTCTAAAAAACTCGCAACCATGCAATAGATAAACCTGGCGCATTTCCTACAGCTTTCCAAGAATATTATTAAGTTGTTTATCTGTGAATGGGGAGTGACACAATGTTCCTCATTTTTAGAAAGCACATTCGTCCAATTGCTCATAAATGGATTCAGCTGAACATTGTCAAAATATAAATTCTTATGCACTACATTCACAGCAATGGATCAATGATTGATGCTCACTTTTGATATGATGCGCTATAATTATCCTTTCTCCCAGTCATGAAAACTTGACAACGAAATAAGAGTCTAAAATTCATTTGACCATGATTTTCTACTAAGCCATATGTGACGTAGGACTGAAAATCCGTGGGCATAGGCAACTAAACTAACAATTTTTCGAGCAGAAAATTACATCGTGAAAGCTTCGTGAAAGTGATGTCGATGACACTGCTAATTTTTGTCATTGTTGTTTTACAAGCATTTAAAAAACAGGCTGATTCACGAGTCAAAATTAAAACTAGAACCTGAAATATTCCAAATAATTGCACACAGGAATGTTTTGAGGAATGTTTTCGCTTATACGGTGACGTCTTTAGATAGGCAGACATGATGCTGTTAGCTGGAAATCGATTCTTCGATAAAAAAAACACAGAAAGACTAGCGTTTTCTAGACTCGATGCACTTATAGGTGTAGAAACATGAACACACGCTATACGTATCCACGAAAAACAGCTTTGAAATAACATGTGATTATGCGTTAGAAAATATCGGTCGGGAGGTAGGCTGCTTTTTCTGCTTGATACTCGTACAATAAAACTCGTACAAATACTCGTACATGATACTCGTACAAAAAAACGTACAAAAAGTTGTCGGGAGGTAGGCTGCTTTTTCTGCTTGATACTCGTACAATAAGTGTAAAGAAGTTTATTAGAAAATGCCCGATGGGGCAGAAAAAAGGAGAATATACTTGCTTCGATAGTTGCCATGCCAGAAAAAGAAGTGGACTAGATTTTTGAGGGTCAAAGTTGGAAAAAATTCACTTTATTTATATTGGATTTTCATTCTGTCTCAAAAAAATTTTCTATGTCTGTGAAGAAGTATATTCTGCAGCATTTTGTCCTTCCCCTGGCATTAACTACAGCAAAATTTTTCTATATGAAAATTATATGCACATGATTTCAAATGTAAAGAAATGGTAAACCAATAGCTTTCTAACTCCCCACCGATTCGAAACTCCTGCCTCTCACACTAGCTGAAAAATACTGAGGCAGGCATACTATAGTCATTTTCAGAACTATAAAGAAACCTGAGGCTGGTTGCACTAACCCAACATGAGGCTAATCTCAACATCGGGATTAAATTGCTGATCCAGAGTTTGAGCTAATCGCAATGTCCAAATTATTATCTTCCAGTGCACAAACAATACTCACTTCAGGATTAACTAATACTGAGATTTGATTTCGCGTTTGGAAATTGCAGACATTTTAATATTTATTCACTTTAGAGATAAGAAAATTATTCGAAAATGTTAGTGCAACTCAGGGCTTTTTTGCCGGAAGCAAATGAAATTTTTTTCGGGCAAACGAAATTGTGTTGTATTTGAAGAATTGGATGGTCGTTTCAGGGCGGCTCTGGCCGATTTCTTGCCTCCTTGATCCATCAGGTCGGAGGAAGGGGTGTAAAATGGGCAAGGGGAATTGATGTGCAGGAGAGATAGCCAGGGATCGACCTTAACGCCAGTGCTTCCCTGTGCCTGCCCTAAACCTCAAAATGACTCCTCACACAGGGGCCAGAAGTCAAGAACAGAATACTACCTTTCCAAGAAATGCCTGACTAAAACTAGTCAGACAAGGTAACACACTTTTTGGACACAAATAAAACTCTTTTCTAACTAAACATTTATTTATACAACTTACCTAAAAATCGCCCCTTCCAAAAAACATGACGTCTTACCAATATAAAAACCAGGCGAGTAATGTACAGGCGAAATGATAATTATAATATGAGAGGCGAGACGCATGAGAATAATCAATAGTAAAAACACTAACTAATTCACAAAATTCATCTTCTACAGTAACTGTCGCCCTGGGCTAGGTCCAGCATGGTTGGATGTTTTGTACTTGTGGGCGTTTTTACAAATTGACAACTCTATTAGAAATTCCTGAAAAATCCGCGGAAACACACTACAACACCCCTCCCCCCTTGCGGTAGATCACCTTAAGCGATCGTCAAGTGAACAAACAACACTAACAAGGGGAGGGACTCCGCCACTACAGGCCATCACCGGGGAAGCCGAACATGAAATTGGCAGCGCACAGTGGTGCCGACAGAGTCAGTGTAGTGTTTTGAGCCGATTTGGCGACGTGTAGAGTGAGACCTCCTGATGCAGTGCATAACTAAGGAGACTGTAAATTCGGCAACACTGCGGCCAGTGTCAGTACTCCATCCCCACCGATATACTGGAGTGCACCAGCATACGAGTCCATGAGGAGGGGAGGGTGAGGCCGGCCCCTACCTTTGGGATTCGGAGAGCAAAGGTCCGACCAGTCCCGGGGAGGATGGAAGATAGCAAAAACATTACACGGCAGGCAAAAAGGACAAACTATCAGCGGCGGCTTGCGGTAGAACATTCTGGGTCAGATGAGAAAGTTGTAGTGGGAAATTGGACTGGCAATGAAAACCAAGCAGCGGTGCCATGGGAGTTAAACATCCATAGCAGAGCCAGCCAAGTTATGTTGATCTGACATTGTGAGGAAATCGAAAATCGAAAGCGGTAGAGCCAGCCAAGTTGAACATCCTAGTTGCATGCTGCGATTGGGTGGGTGTCCATCGAAGTGGATTGACGTTGGAGAAGATGATTGATACAAAACAAAGGAGCAAATGGAAGATATATACAAGAAAACAGTGGGAAATACAAGTATACTATACAGTAAACAGATGAACAATTTTTTGGGGCGATTTAAAGGCTATATTTAGATAGTGAATTTGGACCAAGAATAAGAATAGTTTTTTGAATTGAGAAGTAAATTTTTGGAAAACTAAACTGTGATCGGCTCCATGTTGCCGATCTCTTCTTTCCTATGGGCCTCAAGTCAAATTTCAGGTACTGAGTGGTGGTCAACTTCACAAAGTGGCATTTAGGCAGCAGGAGATGCGGGGTGAATCGAATCAATGATGTGGATATAAAGCAGTGACTGAGGCGGAAACCAACCGAGCTTCTCAAAAAACGATTGATTGGTCACAAAGAATGGTGCCCAATAAACTGTGGTGGTTCAAATCAATGGTCAGAGTCCAAACTGTCATCGGGGAAAGGTGGCGGGAACAGTCAGCAAAGAAGCCCAAAGCTCGAGCCAGCTCCGTAGTCATATACCAAAAGTAGAGTGCATTGAAAAAATTAGAATAGCGGTGCAACACCATAGAAGGAGACTATGGGGCGGACTTTGCACCCACTAATGGAATGAAATCTGGATTTTTGATTTGAGAATGAAAAGAAAATTTTGACGGAAATAGATTGAAAAATTGTAAAAATGATATCCTCACTCAGGCAGCTGTAACATTGGGCACAAAATTCACCAAGACTGGGGCGGTCTTGCCATTTCCAAGTGTCCCCCTTGAGCAAGGCGTCGAGAAGGAGGTCTACAGCACCAGTCGAGGCAGCGGTGAACCATGATGTCGGAAGTTGCATGACCTAGGCCATGGGCAAAAGTCGGGGCGGGATAAATAAACAAAAAATTAGCATGCAAAGAAAAATAATTGAAACAAAAATTGTCTGTTGTAGGCATCGATGTTGTGGCAGTCGGGATCCGCAAACAATTTATGCATTGCTGTAGAATAGGATAGAATGAAGTAAAATAAAAGGGAAAGAATAAAAATCCAGAGGGTCATTCCAACCAAAAATTTGCACTCTGACATTAATGTTGCTGGGCGGCATCAATTTGTTGGCATTGTGATCCACCAGCTTCGGCGATGAAAGTGTCTCGGGCCGGGCATGGAATAAAAGGCTTCAATCGAGAAATAGCAACAATCTGTGGTCAACCAGGTGTATCCAAAGCGTCAATCGTAACCGTATTGTTATCAATATTACTGACGTCAGTGACGATAAATGGGCCTATAAAATCTGGTTGAATTTTGTTACCTTTTTTATTGTTGACCAAAAGGATGAGGTCATAGATGCTAATTTCTCTTTTGTGGACTTTCTGGTCATAGTATTTCTTGCTGGGGTTGGCATTCCTTATCGAAGTTCAATTTGATCTATTCGTACATTTTGAGCTGCGCTTGCGTCAAGATGTGCTGGTAGGCATCGTAGTTGAGGGGTAGCGTAAGACAGCAAGCACAATCATAGTCAAATGTAATTCGGGGCTCCTAACCACGTAATAATTTGAACGGCGTTACTGTATGGGGTGTTGCATTGTAGGCAAAGAGGGCATATGGTAGGTAATGCTCCCAATTGTCGGGATCATTGGCGGTATATTTCTTCAGTTGAGCGATAAGTGTTTGATTGAAGCGCTCAACCATTCGATTGCATTGTGGGTGGTAGGCAGTTGTTTTGACTTTTCGAACTTTTAGGAGTTCCCAAATTTCTTGCATCAATTTCGACGTGAAGCATCCACCTTGATCAGAAAGGAGGACAAGTGGGCTACCATGGGCGAGGGCAACATAGTTCACAAAGCATTGGACAATGGTTGACGCCTTTTGATCCAGAATGGGGTGCGCAGAAACCCATTTTGTGAAGTAGTCCTAAAAAACAATAACATAGGGGCATTTCTCACCTACTGGGGAAATATTGACAATGTCTGTGGCAACAATTTCGAAAGGGTGTGTCGGTTGTATCGGCAATAAGGGTGGCAGCGGCGGCATTTGTGGTGACGTCAATTGATAAATTTTGCAGGACTTGATCCAATCACGGATGTTTTCTTCCATACGGGGCCACCAAAAATGAGCTTTGATGGCTGCCAGCGTTCGGTTAGATCCTTGGTGGTTCAAAATTTTCGCGCCGTTGAATTGGCGTGACATTTGGTCAACCATAGATGCCGGGACGACTTGCTGGCGGTTGTCTTTGATCTGGCGATACAAAAGACCATCTTTGGTGAAGAAGATGGGTGGATGTTTCACCGCATTGCCAGTTTGGAGGGTGACAATGATTTTGGTGACTGCAGGGTCGGAAGCTTGCGCTTGTTTGACTTCCTTGTAGGAGGCAATGGTTATGGCTTCAACCGGAGGTGGCGCGTAGTCAGTGGCCAATGGCATGTGATCGAAGAGTGTGGGTTGATTGATGGGTTTCTTTGCCATTGCCCCAGTGACAGGGTTGACGTCTGCATCGACTTCCATGGGCAGTGTGGCCGCTGCTGTGAGTATATCTGGTACAGTTAAGTGGGCGGCCAACAATGCACCAGCAGGGTGAAAATCTTTACGGAAAATCTTGGTGGTTAAGTTTTCAGTATTCGGGATCGATGTTTTATCGCGGTCATCTTTCCTGGACAAAAAATCAGCGCAAGCATTGTCTTTGCCTTTGACGTATTCAACTTTGTAATCGTAATCTTGGAGATTGATAGCAAAACGTTGGAGGCATGAATTTTGGTGTTTTTCATCTTTGAGCCATTCGAGGGGCTCGTGGTCGGTGCGAACAATAACTTTTTGGCCATAAACATAGTGGCGGTACATCCTGAAGCTGTTGACAATGGCGAGGCATTCGGGCTCTGTTGTACTGTATCGAGTTTCAGCATCGGTGAGTACGAGACTGTTGTATGCGATGACCTATTGATCATTGTTGTTTTCCTGGCATAAAATTGCTCCAATGGCGGTCGTACTGGCGTCAGTTTGGATGACAAATTGAGCTTTTCCATTGTAGACCGGGTAGCGGAGGAAAGGTGACGATGTGAGGGCTTCCTTGATACCTTTGAATGCGGCATGGTGTTCCTCCGTGGCTATGTATTGGGCGTCTTTTCATAAGAGTCCATACAAAGGACTGGACAAGGTTGCCAATTTCGGGATAAATCTTTTGCACCACTGAACTAACCCTAAAAAACTTTGCATACCTTTTTTGGTCCACGGAAATACAGACTCGGGAATAGCTTTGACTTTCTCTGGATCGGCAGCGATTCCACAGGCGCTTAGAAGATGTCCCAAAAATTTGACTTGTGGCAGCAGGAATTCGCATTTATCAGGCCGAAGGGTAAGACTGGCTGCACGGAGGGCGTCCAAAACGATTTGTAGATGTTCCAAATGTTCTTCAAATGAATTCGAGAAAACAATAATATCGTCAATGTAAACAAGACAAATTTCCCAGATGTACGGGCGGAGGATTCTTTCCATTAAGCATTGGAATTTGGCGGGTGCGTTCTTCAGACCGAATGGCAAAACTTTGAATCGAAACAAACTTTCTTGGCAGATAAAGGTTGTTTTGTCCTGGTAATCATTGTCAAGGGGTATCTGCCAGTACCCGGCCTTTAGGTCGAGGATAGTGAAAAATTTTGCTTGTCCCATCGCGTCCAAATAATCGTCAATGCGCGGGATTGGGAATTTGTCACTTGGCGTAACATCGTTTATTCCTCGGTAGTTGAAAAAGGGTCACTAAGAGCCATCTTTTTTGATAAGGTAGAGAAAATATGCATTTTGGTGCATTTTAGAAGTTCATAATCTCAAAATTTTTCAGTGCTTCAGGCTGGTTATAACTTTAATAATCATCATTAGGCAGGAGTTTTGAATTGGTCAGGAGTTAGAAAGCTATTGGTTTACCATTTTTTACATTTGAAATCATGTGCATATAATTTTCATATCAAAAAATTTTGCTGTAGTTAATGCCAGGAGAAGGACAAAATGCACGATGCTGCAGAATATACTTTTTCACAGACATGGAAAGTTTTTTTCAGAAAGGATGAAAATCCAATATAAAGAAAGTGAATTTTTTCCAACTTTGACCCAAGTTCTCAAAAATCTAGTCCACTTCTTTTTCTAGCATGGCAACTATTGAAGAAAGTATATTCTCCGTTTTTCTGTCCCATCGGGGCATTTTCTAATAAACTAGTTCACCTCTTTTTAGTGAGCCTCAACCATGCATGAAAACTTTCATAGAGGCACATTGAAGTTTTAAATTTGGTCGTCTGCACTTCAAAAAAATAATAAAAAAACTTCAAGCAATGGATTCTCATCTCCGGCAAAAGTAAAGGATGTGTAAACCGCATAGTACTTAAAAAACGTTGCAAAGATACTGAAAGGTGACCATATCTACTGAATTCCTCATGGTTTAGAATCCTCCAACCCAAAAAATGGCAGAAATACCTTTGTTTACACAAATAACTTTTTTCGTATAAACTGACTCTGTCCATTGAATTCCCCATGATCAGAAACATCTTCCCTCAAAAATCGCAGAAATACATTTGTTTACAAATACATTTGTTTACCTGCCAACTGGGAAATCACGAAAATACGTTTGTTAACAACCGGGATAAGTTTTTGTGTAAAGTGATCGCATTCATTAAATTCCCCGTGGTTGAAAACCCCTTCCAGCAAAAAATCCCGAAAATACGTTTGTTTACACACAGGATATTTTTTGGTGTAAAGTGATCACATTCATTGAATTCCTCATGGTCGAAAATCCCCTCCACAAGAAAATTATGGCAGTACGCTTGTTTACACCATGGATAATTTATTTGTGTAAAGTGAGGACGTCTATTGAATTCCCCACAGTCGAAAACTCCCTCCACTGAAAAATTACGGAAATATGCTTGTTTACACCTGGGATAATTTTTCGTGTAAAGTGACTGCGTCCATCAAATTCCCAATAGTCGAAAACCCTTGCAGCCCAAAATCCCAATAAGGCTACAGGTTTATTTGAAACTGCAAAAAAATTAGTAGTGCAATATGCTGCAAAAAATTATTTTTTTTGTACCCATAAGTATTATAATATAACAAAATTGGGGAATTTGGCGTTTTCCGGGACTTTGGACAACCATATAATTGAATTGAGGCCACATTTCAAAGAAAGAAAAATTAGCATTTGAGATTACACCCCCAAGATGCTTAGGCCGGAGTATGGAGGTTGGATATGGCACACCGATAGCTGGGCATGGTGGAACTGGGCGGCCTTAAAAAGTGCATTTTTTACCTGTTTTTGGTGCCCCACCGAGCACCACTTGCAGATAGAGGCGAAATGACAAAAGGCACCCCATAGTTTGGCCCTATGCCCGATATTATGCAAAAAACCCGAAGGTTCTAGCTCTTACCGTTTTGGCTCTAGGGGGGGGGGACATGAAATTTGGGGGCCAAGTATATTACAGGTTGACGCTGTCGCGCCACCTATGATAAGGGACCATTTTCCACGGTATCCTATCAGTATTCCGAAATTCCTGCATACGTGTGCCTACCATGAATCGTAGCTGGCACGTTAGTGCTAGGCTACAATATGTTTCGTTTTGGGCACGCCGATTTTCACGTTTAAGGCAAGATTTCTAAAAAACTATAAGACATCCAAAGCTGAAATTTGGTAAAAATATATAGAACTCGATGCGGGCTACAATATGGTACCACTTAAAATACTGTAGACATACTGTAGCTAAAGTTATGAGACAAACTAGAGTACTGTTTTGCCACCTTTTCATAACAAACGATTATTCTAACCGATTAGCTCGATTGTGGTATTAATATCTTCAGTAGGGTCATATCTCGGGACCACCACGAAATTTTTTCGAAATATGCAAATGCGACCTTATATCAGTGTAAAGAAAAATCTCAAAACTCCGACCAGTAATAACTTTGTGAATATTTAGTCTTTCTAGACGATTCTTGTTCTGTTGGATGCAGCTCCTCTAATTGTACAATTTACTGACTGGCGGTTCGAAAATTTGCAGTGTAAACTTAATTATCATAGAAAATATGTAAATTTGGCCGAGTTGGGGTAGATGACTGCACAAATATCTCAAGTTGTTTAAGTTGTAGAAAGCTAACTCTTTTTTTGTTCGATAGCTGAGTAAAATGCCCAAAGTAAACCACCTCAGGATCTAGTTGTAACGACCAGTTTTGGGAGTACTTTACTTTATCCTATACGAACGGCCGAAACGACGTACAACTGGACGGGGTAATACGGACATGATTCAATAATACGATTGCGGGGTGGGATCGACGATCGCTTCATTCGTCGATGATTAAGAAATACAACGTGGGCGATTTATAACACGGCTTAACTGCTTCTGAAAAAGAAAATCTCACTTGCAAATAAAAATGGGCGCTTGCAAATGACACTCAAATCACGAAAATCGAGAACTGAGAACTAACTAAATCATGCTTTGCTTCTCTTTAAATACAACGTTTTTGGCCACTCCCTGGCATCACGGGAGGTCTTACTTCTGTCCATCTTCTTCCGCCAATTGCTGCTTCCTGCTTCACTATTCTCACTAATTTGGTCACGCCCTTCAATGCTTTCCTAGTACGGTATGCTTTTCGTGTCTTCTCTGTGCTTGCTTCCTACAGTGGGCTTAGCCACACCTCTGTGCTTCTGTGCATGCTTCTGTATCTATTTCCTCTGTGTACACATGTTTTGTGGGACTGTTGCTACCCTTGCACTTGAGACTACTGTCTGGCGGGGCTTCTACTTTTTACTGTGTGCAGGTGTTGTTTACAATTTCTGTGAGGAATTACGGTAGCCGTGGAATGTGTATTTTAGTGTAGGTAGGGGACCAGCTGCCGTTATGCAAATTAATTGGGGCATCTTAATTGGGTCAATAGCGGCTACTGGGGTGTGGAAGGATCAAAATAAAGTACTTCACCTAATTTTACAGGAATGTTTGGGTGTGAATCCCAGACACCCTTGAGAGGATAAATTACGAAAATGAAACAATATTTAATAAATGGCTATCACATAGAGTATGCTATATATTTACAGTACTGCGTTAGCAGGTACATTACATAGTATGTGCAGGTAAAAAAGTGTAAACAAAGCAAAAATGTCCATCTGAAAAATTTTTGCGATTTGCAGATCTTTTGTTGCACCACTAAAACGAGCCTCTTTTTCCACCCCTCCCCCAGTTTTGATATTTGATTTTTGTAAGAATGTATAGTACGTTAGAAATTTGCATAAATGTTGTTTACAAAAAAATTCTTTTCGATTCATTGATTTTGAGTAGCACCGTTGCAAAGAGCGTAATTTGTTGTCCCTGCTGCATATTTTTGTTTTTCGAAATATCTCAACGTACGCTAATAATTTGCATAAATGATATATGCCAAAAAATATAAAATTCGCCACATTTTAGTGGCGTTCATACTATACTTCGAAAATACACTTTTTCAGTAAAAATTTTTTCCACCTTCCTTGCAGGAGCTTGAAAGTACAATATTTATCTGAAAATGCCAGGAAATGGCAAAAAGGAGAATATGTTTTTCCTTTTTGCTTGTTTCACTGGCTTAAAAGTTCGATATTAGGCCTCCCCATCATTTCATTTCAGCAAAATTCTAACTGAAAAAGCTTTCCATTTTCTGAGAAACATATACGCGCCCAGTTTTTTAAAAGACAAAACATTTTTAAGCCTCTGGGCATGAAATTCACTTTTCTACAATCTACATGATTACTGTATGTACAGAGTGGAATGAACTGACTTTTTTAATTTTTAAAAACAACTCACTAAAACTAATACATATGAGAACTAAGAAGCATATAAAAGTGTGACAACTGTTGATAATTAATCAAGGGGTATAAAAATATTTTAAAAATAATTGAAATCATGACATTCCTTTCCCTTTAAAAAAATCTACAATAGAACGAATTAATCAAACGTGAAACAAAAGTTACTTTTTGGTAAAACAACTGTGTTGGCATAAAAAGGAACGAATAATAAATTTATTTTGATGAATTCTGGCAAAAGTAAAAAGGAAAAAAATAAAATACATAAAAAATTAAACATATGTGAAATAAATGAGCAAAAACTAAATAAAAACTGCAAAAATATCGAAATTCTCTGAATTCTCAAAACTAAAAGAAACTAATGTTGGCATATGAATGTATTATGAGAAAATTTGTGGTGTGGTAACTAAAGTCGAATTTTAGCCCAAAATCTGGGAAAATTAAAGAAAATAATTAATTGTCTTCAGATTCCAAGTTTGGATCCCGAATGAAAGGTTTTTCCTGGTTGAAAACTTTCAAACGATTCATATGGACCTTTTGAGTTTGACGTTTATTAGTAGGATTAGAAATAATTACATTTGGGGTGCATAACTAAAGAATTTTAAATAGTCTGTGCTATAGTTTAAAAATAAAGTTTAGTTTAGTTTAAATAGTTTAAATAAAAAATAGTTTATATAGTCAAATAATTTTGATGTCAAACCTGGTTTAGAAGCTGGTGCACTCAATAAAACCAAGTCGTTTTTCTTAAAGTCATGCACATGCAACTTTTTATCATAATAACCTTTTTGACTCTCTAGAGCTTTGGCCATGTTTGACTTGACCAAAGACCATGCTTCTGTCATTTTCCTTTGGAAATCTGTCACGTAATCGTCCATATCCATTTGCTACCTAAAATCTGCATTGAAAACTTGTTCAATCGGATAATGTGCTTCTCGGCCAAAAAGAATGTAAAATGGGGACAATTTTGTAGATGCTTGCTTACTTGTACTTTAGGCAAACAAGACATAGGGCAAAAAACTGTCCCAATCTTTTTGATTGGTGGCTTCCTACATAGAAATCATGTCACTTAGAGTTTTATTAAATCTTTCTACTAGACCGTTCATCTGAGGGTGATAGCTTGTAGTAAATATTTTTCTTGTATTACATAATAGTGTGATTTCTTTCATTAGTTCGGATGTGAAGTTTGACCCTTGGTCAGACAGTGAACAGTTTGGTACACCATAACGACAAACTATTTTTTCTACAAAAACTCGTGCAATAGTGTCTGCTTTCTGGTCCACTAAAGCATAAGCTTCTGGCCAATGGGATAGATAATCCGCAAAAACTATGATGTATTTATTTCCAGAATAAGAAAGTGGTAGAGGGCCCAATATGTCCATTGCTACTTTTGAAAAGGGCTCGCCTTCTACCACAATTGATACCAAAGGTTGTCTTTCTTTGGTCCGAGGATTCTTCCTGGGTGCACAAGAAAGACACGTCTTACAGTGAATGTAAATATCGGAATTCATGTTTTTCCAAAAATAATGTGCCGCAATTTTTTTCTACAGTTTTCATATAACCCAAATGACCAGCTAATAGGTCATCATGGAACGCATCCAGTATTTTTGGGATTAAGGTGTGTGGGAGAAAAATTGTATCATCATGACCAGTTTTACTTTTTCTGCACAAGATTCCTTCTTTTATAACAAAGTGTGGGTATTCTTTTATTATCTGTTTGTTTAAGTTTCCGTCTTCTGTAAGTGCACCGTTTTCCAAAAACTGAACAGAACTCCTGCAAATTTGATCTTTGACTTGAGCTTCTCACAACGTATTATTTTCAATGTCGGAAATTGCATTCACTTCTTCTGAATGAGCGAAATCGATGGGATTCTGAGATAGGGCATCACCATTTGTGTTTTGTTTTCCCTTTTTATACACAATTGTAAGATTGTATTGTTGCAAAATTAATCCCCATCTTGTTAAACATGGTGGAGCCTCAGAAATAGCCTTTTTTAAATACTGTAAAGGAGCATGATCCGTGCACAATGTGCATGGTTGTCTGTAAATGTAAGGATGAAAAGTTTTCAAGGCCCAAAATTATGGCAAGGGCCTCTAGTTCAATCGTAGCATAATTTTTCTCACTTTTATTTAAGCTACGGCTTGCATATGCAATCTGATGTTCCTCATCATCAAAACTTTGTGCCAATATGGCATTTAGACCTTGCTTTGACGCGTCTGTTTGAATGATAAATAAAAGTCCAAAATCAGGAAAATGTAATACTGGAGTACTTGTCATTGCTGATTTGAGGTTTTCAAAAGAAGACTGACATTCTTCTGTCCAACTGAATCGAATATTCTTTTCCAACAATCTTAGCAATGGAAAAACTATCGAGGAAAATTTTCTGACAAAACGACGATAGTCGGAAGTCAATCCTAAAAATGATTTCAACTCTGTAATGTTATTTGGTGTCGGAAAATTCTTCATTGCTGATATTTTCATTGGATATGGTTTCATGCCAGATTTGCAAATTATGTGACCTAAAAATGGGATTTCTTCTTCGAAAAATTTACATTTTGTTGGTTTTAACTTAAGATCTGTATTTGTCAAATGATCAAAAACAAGTTCTAAGTTGTGAAGATGGTCACTAAACGATTGACTCACACCTAAGATGTCATTGAGGTAAATAAAACAAACTTTCCACTGTAGACCATGTAAAATGGTTTCCATTAGTTGCTGGAAAGTTGCCGGTGCATTGCATAAACCAAATGGCATCACATTGCATTGGTATAGTTCAGATTGTGTAACAAATGCTGACTTTAATTTGTCCAATTCTTTCAATTCAATTTGCCAGTAACTACTGACTAAGTCCAGTGTTGAAAAAAGCTTGGAATTTCCAATGGTGTCGACAATGTCGTCCACTCTGGGCAGTGGATAAGAAGTATCCTTGATCGTGACATCATTGACTTTTCTATAGTCAATGCAAAAATGATTGCCTCCATCTTATTTGGCTACCAAAGCAACTGGACTTGACCATGGACTACTGGATCATTCAATTACTCAATTTCGAAGCATCTTCAACATGTGGTCTTAGAAAGATGAGCGATAAGGCCGTTGCTTCATTGGCCCACTAATGGTACGAATCAGGTGCTTTACAAGACTATTTCTGCCTAGTTCTTGCTCTGAGAATGCAAATATTTTGTTGTGCTTTTTCAAAAGCAATTGGACTTCTTGCTTCTTGTTGTCTGATAAGTTTTTGACATCCATTATGAGCTTGTTAAGAACATTTGACTGTACATTCTTAGACAAACTTCTTGATTCCGGAATGAAATAGACTTGATCTTCTTTCAACTGATATTCAACTAAGTTTCCACTACGTGTGTTCCTGTACAGTCTGATCCCGCACATGGACAAGTTTGCAAAAGATAATTTTATCATTTTGTTTTCTGGTGTCAATAACTGACAAGTCCAGTTTTTGACAAGAACTCTGCTGATGGTGAAAATAAAACGAACTTTAACTGTGGCATGGTAACACATGAAACAAGCACCAAGGTAGTCGTGTTTGGGTGTAAAGAGAGAGTTTCATGCACAAAAACTGAATTCAACTTTGATTATGGTATGAATTTAAAAATGAGTTGAGAATTATCAAAAAACTTCAAAATTGTTAGATGAGGTTAAAGGCTAATTTATTAGTGGCGTTTTAATTTAACTTCCAAAAGATACTATTTTCATTTGAAAATGGATGGAGAATTTCTTGGCAAAACAACCTAAAAAGTCGTGTCCAAGTATGACCTGATTTGGGCAATCATGCATTACATGAAAATTAACATAAAATTTATTGTTAGCAATTTGAATTTCCACACTTGTCCCACACAGGATGTTCAATTGGTGACCAGACATGGATTTTGCAGTCACTGATCATAGTGAAAATATTTTGGGCTTCATGACATCGGCCGATTCGGAGATGACTGATATACTTGCACCTGTATCAATTAAAGCCAAAGAACCAACTCCATTCACATGCAACCAAATTAAAATTTGATTTTCACTTCTAAGTCCATAAATTACTGATGGTTTTGTGTCAGATTTTGATGGTCCTGTTGGATAAGGGGGTGGCTTCACTTTCTTTGAAGAATGTTCATGGTGCATAGAAATTTCTTGACCAAAGTTATTAGCTGCTACTGTTTCTTCTTCTGGATGTAATAATGCTGAAAAACAAATGGGCAAAGAATCATGCTGTGTATTCCGTTGATAGCTGAAAATCGAACAAAATTTGTACAGCCTAAAACAAAAAACAAGGCAGCAAGTAGCTATTAAAACAACACACACAAAAATAGCAATAATTATGTTAATGATAAATTGTAAAGCACCTGAAAGAAACCTGTGTGAGAATTGTGATAGATCATGAGATGCTTTTCCAACAGTGTTCAAAATTCTTTTGTGGTGTTGCAGCAATTTCTTCAACTGATTTTTTGACTGTGTTCATAAATGATTTGAATGCATCAGGGTGCGTCAAAAGTGATGAAGAATATTTGATTAAGTGATCATTTTTCTTGTTTATGATGGCAATTTTCCACATGTAATGAGCTAACATTCCAATGGAAAGTGGGAAACCAGCCAATCGATCATGAAATAGTGCTGGCTTTTTAAATGTAATGGGTATATTACAGTGATTGAATAAGATATCGATGGGTAATTCTGTAACTTGGATCGGACCTTTTGGAGAAACTTATATACCATGCTGGTTTTTATGAACACCATATGAAGCATGATGACAATTAAGAATTGGTGAAACATCAACAATTTTGTGACTGCCTGGCAAAATGAATTTCAACTGCTTTTTGGACAACACAGGCAAAAAAGTGTAGCAAGTTGTATTAACTTTATAGTCCCAAAAAATTTCTTCTGGTTCCACGATATCACATTCTCCAATAGACAATGCATTTCCCATGAAAGATGCATGGACATTTTCCTTTTTCAACAGAACTTGAGCTCCAAGAGAGGCGTCAATTTGAAGCAATTTGTGAACTAAATCAAGCTGTCTGTTTGCTAACAAACACAGCTGAATCCATGTGTCGCGAAATTTTATGGTTTCGAATTTTTGTATTTTGACAGCCAAAAACTGCAGTTTTGAGTTGACTGGGTCGTCATCAGAATTAGCAGTTAATGACAAAAAATTTTCCATATTTTTGTTTTGACCTGTCTTAATTGGTTTGGTTTGATTGATGTGAAATATCTTTAATGCAACACTCTGATCAGTACGACCACCAAATATAGTGGAATCAACTGACTTCTTTTATTTTTAAAACCACTCACTAAAACTAATACATATGAGAACTAAGAAGCATATAAAAGTGTGACAACTGTTGATAATTAGTCAATGGGTATAAAAATATTTTAAAAATAATTGAAATCATGACACATACTTCATTTTCATGATAGAAGACATGTGATGCCTCTCAGTGCATTCATAAAATTCATTACAGGCTTGTACAAAAAAAGTGCTATAATTGACAAAACTATACAGAACAATAACCATTCTCTAATACTAGGAAGTGGCAAAACATGAATATGTTTCTCCTTGTCTCATATTTCACTGAGAATAATACTATACTTTGTTTCCGAGAACCTGATTGTAAACTCACCGTACTCTTGATTCACACGTATTGTTTTTTCCGAGTTTAAAACACAGAAATTTAAATTTCTAATATGATTAATGCTAGTTTAAACTTATTTGAAACTATGGTTTCGCTAATTTTAGTCAAATAATGTTCGCCAGTCTTCCAAAAATCGCCGTCAACAAAAATTTTGCTGTTTACCAGCAATTAATTTTTCGAATTTGTTTCAAATTGTGTAAATTCATTGTCTTGCGAAACAGGAATACTGTGGGTTTACCACCTGCTTTTCGGAGACAAGGTATAAGCCACTGCATTGTATACAGCAATGAAAAATTCTAACAAAGAATGGCACATAAGTAATTACAAACATTTTGGGTTTTTCATTAAACCAAAGTTTTTTCTTCTGTAAAAATCAACTTTAATAACTGATACTGAAATTTTTCAAAGATTTGTGCATTTTTGCACAGAGGCATTTTCAGAAATGACTAAAAAACTGGGCACATGTTTCTCAGAAAATGGAAAGTTTTTTCAGTTAGAATTCTGCTGAAATGAAATGATGGGGAGGCCTAATATCGAACATTTAAGACACAATTTCTGTAAGAATCAACCAAGGCCTGTAGTTAAGTGTGATAAGTAAAAAATTAATCATACCTCAAAAAACATATTTGGTACAGTTTTTTGCACTGAACAACATGCCAGTATTTGTATGACCTTAAAATCTAAATTCGTTTTGCAACATCAATCCAAAGGTTCAAATTTTGTACAATTTTCGAAATTTTAGGTCACAATCATTTAAGGCCTATAAGTAATCGGCTGTACAATGTCGATCAATAAAACTTTGTCAGTGAATGTAACAATGCTTAGCCTATAAGCTTGACACATATAGAATATGTAGCACCAAAATTATGGTTTATACTACACTTTAAATTCAAATTTTCAGCATTTATCAATGACTCAAATTCACACATTTTTGTACCCCATAAAGTCAAATAATGAGTTTCATTGATTAAATTTCACTATGTTATGGCTAGACCCCTTGGCCACATACCCACAAATTTTTATCAAAATAAAAAAACCATTGAGTGTGCCACAGTGAAACAAGTGGAAACCTTTTTTGAATCAAACTATAAAATTTTTTGTTTTTAAATGCAGTCATTCACCCAAAATTCTAATAATCCAATTAAAACTTTCATGCATTGCAGGCTGACATCTTGGCTATATACCCATAAGGTTTTGTCATAGTATCGTCATCCCTTACATGGGAAATTACACAAAGTAAAACACACTCTTGATATTGTTTAAAAAGCTTTAGGTGCAAATTGGTGTCCCATTTAGTTGGAATATTAATAATTCTATTTCAAATCGACCATGTTGCAGCGACAGTATGTGGCTACATACCCACCAAGTTGCATCATATTAAAAATTAGAAAAGCCACGTTCTCTTGCTTAACTATAGGATGAGAGATTGTTCAAATTTTCAGCAAAAACTGACAAACTCTGAACCATTTTCAGATCATAAAAGCTTACAATAAAATCTACTTGAATTTGATAGAAAGATTTGCTCTAAATTAGTTGACATTATTAAGAAGTAATACTAATTATTGAAACAATTATTCAAAAAAATCTGTGTTCAGTAGTTCACTTTCATATTCTAAATGAGGATGAGACATCACTGAATCCTTGTAGGGTTCTTCTTCATCTTCAACACCACATTCTCTGTTCAGGTTTCTACTATAAAATGTAGTAGGTTCTTCCCCACGACGGCTGGCTTCCCTAGCCCAAAATAGAGTAATTTGTTGTGGTGTGAGGAAGTCAGATCTGACAAAAGATGGGTTCCTCCTCATTTCTTCATCCACAACTTCGGCATTGAATTTTTGATGATATACAATGCCCCTGTTGTATTTTTCCAGCAAATATTGACATTTTTTTGCTTTCAAAAGATGACATATCTTATGCTTATTTGAAGCCCAACCTTTTTCCACAACATCGAATGAGCCAGCTTTATAAAACCATTGAAGAGCTTCTTGAACTTCAGGCAAGCCAGGGGACAATGAACACATTCTAGTGTTCTACTATTGCTCTGTATTGCCATATCAGGTAAACTTGTTTGCTGTGGCATTAGCTTGTGGTTACCACCCAAAGTAAGATGCGGCAGCAAGTTGTGATGAAGTACAAATATCTTTATACAGCCTTCTTCAGGGCAGTTGAAGGCACCCTTTTCCATTTTATCAGTGGTTGCTGGATGATCTTCAGATACTTCTTCAAAGTTGTTGATTATGATTTTTGGATCAATATCAATCCAGAACATTGATGTTGGAAGGGGTGAAACCACTGACTGGTTTTCATGAACCACATGATGGATTTCAAGCTTTGGTAACTGTTCGAAATTCAATATTTTCATCTTCAATATGCTTTCAGTACCAACATTGTAAGTTTTAGTTGCCTTGATTTCAGTAGATGTGAAATCGAAATTGGAATAGCTCCTGATACCAACTGCTTTAAGATCCATCTTCTTGTGTGGAGTTTTGAGATTGCCAGTGATGAATGATGTTCTCTTGACCTTTCTATATGTTGTAGCACATCTGGGCCCAGTTGTTCGATTGTTCCTTAAAGCTTAAGGAGTCCTTAAACGATTCCTTCCTCTGAAGGAAATGTTGAAGGTGTTGCTCCAATCCGTTCCTTAAAAGGGAAACACTTCAAAGGATTCCTTTAAACGTCGGATTGCTCGAACGTTCCTCGATCTTTTCCTTAAGCATTTTTTCCTTTCAAGGAATCCTTAAGTCAAGGGTGCTACCGAGCATCCTCAACATTAAATAAAATGTTTATTTTTAAAAATTTTTAAATGTATTAATAGAATTACACTTCGTTTCTCTAGTTAAAAGATAATTTAACGATAAAAATTTTTTTTCATCGTTTCACAAATTATATTTTACTTCAAATTATGGCTCTTAATCGAATCTTGCGCGTTTTATATTCGGACGACGATAGTGACGATGAACTACCAAGGAAAATACGAAAATTACGTGATACAACGTTGCCTTTCGATGGATTATCCGACTTTCAAATTTATGAAAGGTAAATTTAGATTGATGGGATCTTACGTTTAAAGTGTAAATTTTTGGAACTTAAAAAAAGTAAATTTGAGGCTTTTGCTAAAATGTTTTCTTTTCTAAAATTTGCGGAGTATAGTTCTTTAAATTAAACTTTTTTTTTGCTTAAGAGATTTTACATAGTAGCGTCTTTTTGTTTAGATATCGTTTTACACCAGCGGCCATTTTAAATTTGACCAATTTATTAAAAAACGATTTAGAAAGGTCAACGAATCGAAATCATTCGATTTTGCCATTAGAATGTATTTGTTTAGCTTTACGTTATTTGGCGTCTAATGCATTTCAACAAGTTAGTTTTTGCACGCCTTAAAAAACGTTTTGTAGGAATTTTGAAGTCTAAAATCGTTTTTTGTATATTATATACATGAATATCGCACCACTTTAATTTCTAGGTAATTGGTGATACTCTAAACGTTGATAAAAGTACGCAATGTCGTAGCTTATGGTCAACAATCAATGCTCTCATGAAACATAGCTGGTCATTTATTAAATTCCCAACCTACAACCAACGACGCGACATTCACGAAAAATTTCAAGAAAAAAACGGATTTCCATTCGTTATCGGCCTCATTGATGGTACTCACGTTCAAATTTTGCCGCCAAAACGAATCGAGCATGTTTATTTCAATAGAAAACATAGAAAAACGTATAACGTCCAAGCTGTATGTGGGCCAAATGGCGAATTTTTTAACATCAACGTTTCATTTCCGGGTTCAGCGCACGTCACTCGGGTCTTTAGAGAATCAAGATTGAAGTCGCATTTAGATGGTCAGCCATTAGACTTTGGCTATTTGTTAGGTGATAGCGGGTATCCGTGTTCGGATATTATTTTAACGCCTTATTTAAAACCAAATAATAATCAACAACATCGTTACAATTCGTCACATAAAAGAACCCGTGTTCTTATAGAACAAGTTTTTGGCAGGTGGAAAAGGCGCTTTCATATTTTGCACGGCGAAATTCGAGTTTTCTTCAAGAATGTTCCCAAATTGGTTTTATGTTGCGCAATTTTACACAATTACGCCGTGCATTTAAATTTGCCCGATTTTGAAGATGAAGTTGAAAATGATGATATTGACGATAATAATGATTTACCCAACAATTTTGATAATAATACTAGGCGTCGTGATTATATTTGTCAACACTTTTTTTAATTAAAAATTAACATTCTTGATAAGCAATTTTTTAATAATTATATTGGTCAACATTTTTTTAAATAAAAAATTAAAATTATTGATTAACAATATTCACACAAGCTTTTTCAATTCCAGGGTTATCCTGAATTATTTTTGTAATTTCTAAACGAGCTTTAAGTTCGGCAGTATTAAAATAACTGGCGGCCAATTTAGCAGCATTGGAAAACTCTTTATAAGCTTCAATTTTGGCCGCTGCTACTTCTTTTTCAATACGAAGACAATCTTCGGCTATTGCTTCTTTAGAACGACTCTGTTGTTCTTCGCAAATGTTACTGCTGATGTATCGCCTTTTCATATATTTCCTCGATTCAATACTTTGGACGGGTAAGGAGGAACCAGCTTGAGCGCTGGGTAAAGACGATGGACGATTAATATTATTTTCCAGTGATTGCTGTTCCAAACCTTAAAAATCATTAAAATTTTGAATATGACAATTTTTACGCAAAATAAAATATTAATTACTCGACAAAGGTCTAACGGTAAAATCCGAATCGTCAAAAGCCAAGGGACCTAAATTTTGCTCCGTTTCAGGTTCACGATCGAGGTTTTTACCTAAAAAGAATAATTAAATTTACAGTTTCGGCTATAAAAACAAATACAAAATACAAATACAAACATAGTTTTACGCGATATTTTTAAAACTTCATCGTCGTCTAAGTCAGATAAAGGTGAATACATTAATTCATTCGTAGGACCTTTTGTTTGATTAACATTTTTTGATAAAGTTATCCCGGTCGAATTAATTTCATTTAATGTATCGATTCCGGTCGATTCTCCAGTAAAGTATGGTTCAGAAGCGTCGCCGAAAATATCGTCAACAATTTGAGAAATTTGACTAATAGGCGGTGGTGGAGGTCCACCCCCTGTTTTTCTAAGAATAGATAGTTTAATTTTGATATAAATTGCCGAAATTTAAATTAAATACATGCCATTTACCTAGCTTCTTTATCACATTTTGAACGTTCTTCTTTGCAAATCCGTTTCAAGTTATCCCACAACTTTTGTAACGATTCGGTTGTACGAATTCCAGTCGTCAATTTTTTATTATATTTATTTGTTATCTTAATAACATGCGACATTCACTGAGTAAGGTGTTAAAAATTTTACCTTTAAAATTTTACTTGTTCCCAAGCAAAGCGTTTCTTTTTGTTTGATTGGGCGCTCATTTCACACGCAAAGATTTCGTCGCCCCGCTCCTTAACTAACGATAAAAAGAAAATTTTTTCTTCCGAACTAAACGCTGCACTTCGTGGCTTTTTCGTTTTCTTAAAATCCGTTTGTATTTCCATCGTAATAATTGGACACAATATTACAAATTAAAAATTTATTCAAAATTATTAAATAATTAAAAATTACTTGTCTGAATAGCAAAAAAAATACAACAAAATTATTTAAGGAAGCCTTTTAAGGTCTCCTTATTCAAGGAAAAGGTAGAAATTATTCGAGCAACGCACCTCTAAAGGTCACCTTTAATGAGGACACCTTAAGAGTTAAGGAATCCTTTAAAGGAAAAAGTTAAGGAAAGAATCGAACAACTGGGCCCTGATGAATTCTTCAGCATTTATACATTGATTGTTTTCATTTAAAACAGTCAAACTTGCCTCTCTATTAGTGCGGCAATTCGGTCACATGGGCCTTTAACAAGTTGAGGTTCAGAGAAACCCAGCTCTTAATAGTCAGGCCAGTTTTCTGAGATATTATTGACACCACGAGCAACGTTGGGGAGTCATGAAAACATCCAGCATTGTCAGATCCCACAAAAGCTGTGTTGATTGCAGGTTGTTCTCCCTTGATTTTTGTCAATGTTTTAGTCAGTATTCCAATAATTGCATTACTGTCTTGTGCAAGCAATGGACAAATGGGTGGTGGTGTAGAAACCACTTTTCATAACAAGGGCATATGTGATGTGCCATAGCAAATGGCAAATACCAAACCAGCTTGACTGATCTTTCCATCCACTGGAAGGCAGAAATTTTATTTCACAATCAAACTGGAGGTGAACATTATTGTCCTGGATGTTGTCAATGATGTCCTTCCATGCTTCATTTTAGTGCATTGATCTATGCTGGTCTTGATGCTATTCGAATACATTATTGAACTTTCATCAGCTAAATATTCAGCTTCAACTATTGAGTCAATGCCTCTTTGATGTCCTTCAGTGTACCTTCTTTAACTGCTCCCAATTGTTACATTTCATGGCATGAATGTGATTTGTGAATTTCTCCTGTAACTTTGGATGGATTGGATCACTAAGACCATGCCATGAACAGTGATCAGAAATACCTGATTTTGGCTTCATGTGGAGTCGCTAATCACCTTTCAAATACGATTTTGCTTCTTTTAGCTTTGATATAGTTTCTTGTGTCCATGTGGGCCCCAATGCTGGTTCACTACCTTATCAGTTTTTGCTAATAATTTGAACAATCTTTCATCTTATAGTTAACCCAAAAAATGTGGCTTTTCCAGTTTTTAATATGATGCAACTTGGTGGGTATGTAGCCACATTCTGTGGCTGCAATGTAGTCAATTTGGAAGAGAATTAATAATATTCCAACTAAATGGAACACCAATTTGTACCTGAAGTTTTTTCAACAATATCAAGAGTGTGTTTTACTTTGTGTAATTTCCCATGTAAGAGATAATGATACTATGACCAAACCATATGGGTAAATAGCCAAGATGTCAGCCTGCAATGCGTGAAAGTTTTAGTTGGATTATTAGAATTTAGGGTGAATGACTGCATTTTAAAACAAAAAATTTTATAATTTGACTCAAAAAAAGTTTCTACTTGCTTCACTGTGGCACACTCAATGGTTTTTTTATTTTGATAAAACTTTGTGGGTATGTAACCAAGGGGTCCAGGCATAACGTGATGGATTTTAATCAATGATACTCATCATTTGACTTTATGGGGTACAAAAAAGTGCGAATTTGAGTCATTGATAACTGCTGAAAACTGAAATTTTAAGTGTAGTGTAAGCCATAATTTTGATGCTACATATATCTATATGTGTCATGCATATACAGTTAACATTATTACACTCACTGACAATGTTTTATTGATCAACATTGCATACCTAATTACTTATAGGCCTTCAATGATTGTGACCTAAAATTTTGAAAATTGACATTATTACACTCACTGACAATGTTTTATTGATCAACATTGCATACCTAATTACTTATAGGCCTTCAATGATTGTGACCTAAAATTTTGAAAATTGCTAAAAACTTGAACTTTTGGATTGATGTTACAAAACGAATTTTGATTTTCAGATCAAAAGAGTATTGGCATGTTGTTCAGCTCAAAAAACTGTACAAAATGTGTTTTTTTGAAGTATCATTAATTTTTTACTTATCACAACCTTGGTCGAGTCTTTATTATGTCTTAAGCCATTGAAACAAGCAAAAAGGAAAAACATATTCTCCTTTTTGCTATTTCCTGGTATTTTCAGATAATTATAGAAAGAGGGTACCGGGCAGATAAAGTCTTCGATTTTTTCGTGGATCAGAGCCACACGATCAGTCTACGGATTTATTAACTGAATGCAAAACATCATTTGGTGTGTAGTTTGCTCTTTTTTCCGGACCACCCTTTTTGCACTTTCACATAGTAAGGATAAAGGGATTGTCATGTCCTGATTAAATCATGTCCCACCCGAACTATTTATGTCAAATTGAAGGCCACCACCTGAACACAACGATCATATAATTCGAGAGCCCTACAGTAAGAGCTATGTTTAAACCACTTTCTGAGCGGTTGTAATTTTTTAATTTACAGACACAGAACAGGCTACACAGTGGCCACGAACTTGCAAAAGGCAGGTAAGATGCGCCGTGGTTATGGTATGGAAGCATTTCCAGCCGGCCCGCCTTCTGGAATGTTCCTCAGAACATGAGCACAATTTTGCGTTCACCAAATTCATAAATTAGTAAATCTCAAAATTTTACAAAGAAAAGTTGGAGAACATCAAGCAAACAGTTTTAAGGTCACTATAGCCAGTCGATCCATGATTTATTAACATCCTTCGTGATTTTTTTCTCCTTCGTTATCCTATTATCCGCCGACGTCCTAAATTTCGCTAGTCGTCCGGACGTCGCATTCATCGGCGCAGTCGTCGTTTTTTGTAACGCCGGCGTCGTTTCTCTTCCGCCCAACGGCGACGGCGTAGTCGACAGCGTTTTAGTCCGCCGTTTATTTGACTTTGTACGACCGTTTGGCGGCGTAGTTGTCGTTTTTTCTTCTATATCTTCGTATCCATAGTCAGCCCACGACACATAATCAGGCCACACCAAAGTCGTCGTTTCTTTGGGAGTAGTGGTGGAGACCGTGTAGTCGATCGTTTCTGATGGGCTTGAGTCTTCTTTGATCGTGACATCTTCCACTTTTGTGGTCGTGGAACTTTTTTTAACCATCGTGGTAGTTGTGGTCACTTCATCATCGAAAGCTGGCTTAGATTTGGGATCGATCCATGGTTTTTCTCTGGAATGCAGATACTCGTAGTGTTTTCCCAGAAGGAGGGTCAATAGTCAAATTGAAAAGCAGGTTGGTACGGTCTCAAATTTCTGTAGCTTCCTTCAGTGTTTTTTTTGTGCCAAAACATGGTTTTTGGCACAAAAAAATTTGGAATGGCACAAAAAATTTTGAGCGTTTGTGCCAATGGGCACAAATTTTTTGGCTGTTCAAACATTAAATTTCCTTGATTTTTAAACGATTTAAGGGCCGAAAATGCAAAAAAATTTTCGGCGCTTTGCGCCGAGTCAATGAATGTAATTTTGTCTACTCGTAATTCACCCGAACGCGAACGAGTTCTCTTTGAACAGTGTATCTGCATTGTTGCAGCAAAGTTTACAGGCTGTCAATGAATGATGAGTGGAAATAAATGGAAATAAAATAAAAATTGTTTACTCTAGCGCATACTCTCGACCTTATAGGTACTAGTGCGCCTGGTGGCCACCCATCTTGTAACGTGTGTAATGCAAAAGATGCAAGAGGTACCTACAATAACTGGTTATGACGCGTAACTTAATGCAACAGTACGAAGCCTGGCTCAGGCTTAGGCTTAGACTGACTTAAGCAATCGACTCAGGCACAGACAATCGACGCAACGTTACCGAACGAAAGGGAAATTTTTGTTCCGTTAGGTTCGGTTGAAGGTTGCTGTCGTCATTTTTTACAAAATTGCAGTCATTCTTTCCGATCGAAAGTGCATTTTCAAGCTGAACGTTTCAAGCTGTTGACGATCAGTTCAATCGAAAAATCAAGTGTAAATGACCCTTTAGACTTGGACCCTATTCAGAAGTGAAAAAACCCTATGAATTTTTCGTCGACAGTCGGCGGTTGCACTGCTAAATTGGACTTCAGGCTTAAGATACCATTTAGCAGGCACGTTACCGTTTATGCCTCCTCTCCTCACACATTTTACCCAATTACTGCAGGTACCTTTTAGCATTTTAGCATTACACATGTTATAAGATGGGTGGTCACCAGACGCACTAATACCAACCTTATATCCCTACTTTTGATCTTTAATTTAGTCGTTCGAATCTTCTAAAATTTATCTTTCACGTTTATTCTTTATTTCCTCGTTCTCGACTAATTATATTTTGTATTGTAATTTTGCGTTCACTTCGACAGGTAATAAAATCTTTCATTCATTCATATATACATAGATTCGTAGTCGAAAATTTAATCAATTTGAACATCCTGAACAATCCTAGAGTTATTTAAATTTTCTCAGCATTCCATTTCTTTTCGAGTCGTCGCGAACTACTTGCAGTTTTTCCTTATCTCACTGACATGTTTAGCTGAAAAATAGGTTGGGCACGATTTCTACAAAAAGATTAATGCGTTAAACGTTAACTTTTTATCAAAATTTGGGCCTAAAAATTTACCGCAGTTTTCAGTATATTTCTAGTAGAAAAAAAATTTTTGTGCCATTGGCACAAATTTTTTTGGCCTCTTGTGCCAATTGGCACAAATGTCCGTGCACAAAAAAAAAAGCTGGCTTCCTTTTGAAAAGTATATACGTCATACGATAACTGGAAATTTGTGAATCGTCCTGAGGAACTCCAAATTCAAGTTTGAGTAGAAATTCCACAATAAGCTGTCTATCTTAAGGAAATCGAGATGCAGGTTCATTTAGGCACATCTAACTACAGTAATCCTGATAATTCGTAAAATTACAAAGTAAAACTTTCGTTACGACCACAAATCAAGCAAAGTCTTAAACTTACGTCACTTTAGTAGTCGTTGTAGTGGAACCAATGGTTGGAATCGTCGACGTCGACCTCGGGAATAGTCTAGTCGTCGTTGCTATTAAGTCATAATCTTCGACCCAAATCGAGACTTTGGTCGACGTGGCGAACGACGTAGTAGAACGTTTGAACGGATACGATCTAAATTCTTGTTCATCGCCGAAAATTCCAAAAATGTACAGCAACAAGCAAGAAAATGTAATCATGGCCATCGTAACTAATAGGCATATAATGAGAGCGTTTCGTCTGGCTAATCTTTGAGCGTGAAATTTTCGCCTTAAAATTTGAAGATGGAGAAAACTGAGGCAATGACATAGAAAATTTAACCGGCGAAAACCAGCTAAAGATCAAGGAAGGCATCTGCGACAGATGATTAAAAAATGCGTGATTCGAAAATGAACGTTATTTGACGAGCTATCTTGACAACCATCGTCCATTCAATTTCAACGGAAAATTGACCTCGGAGAGAAAAATAATCTGTAAAAATTGATGAGCAACAGAGATATATCTAGTAGGCAGACCCGAAACAAGATCCGAAATTACCCGACCACTTTGCTGGACCAGGACCCGATATTCTCAAATTTTTGAACCCCGACCCGATATTTTCAAAATATGCTGCCCGATACATCTGTACGGAGCAGCAGTATTTTTTCCGCACGAGAAGGATTTTTTCGGCTGGTACGAAAAACGTTTACCGAGTCTGTACGTCATTTTGGGTAGGATGGTACGGAAATTTTCTTACTAGAATTCCGTATGGTACGGATCAACGGGTACGGGGAAACCACCTTGGTAGACCGAAATCTTTTTTCTCAACAAGGTAGACTGTAAAATTTCCATGCTCATTCCAAGAAAAGTTCACAATACTTAGGTGAAAATTCATCCTATAGTAATGTTTTATTTGAAGACTTTTTTAGTCCTCCAAAATTTTGGAATTTTTACCTGATGATACACAATAGAATCATACAATTTTGAAATGTGCCAATAAAGTGATCAAGCACCGAATCAAATAAGGGATTATAAACTAAGCTCAACCAAATATTACATGAGATGGTAAAAACCGACATTTTTAGACTGAATCGATTGTTTTTAGCCTCTAAACTATCATTTCACACTAGAAGTTGAAAAATAAAAGAGTCAACATGAAGCTAATTAAGAATATTTAATCTTTGATAATTCTGAGGGTCATCAAATACAGAACATTCATATGAAACTTGACGAAATTTATTGTTAACTGTAACCATAATATTTTGAGCGTGCGTTTTTGTGTGATTTAGACAGTTAATTATGATATTTCAATTGCGAAAACTTTTCGATCCGGCGATATGAAGTTTATGACATAAAACAAATTTTTTTGACGCCATATTTTTCGGAATGAAGAAAATTTCCTTTGAAATGGTTTGAAAAAGTAATTTTGAACGTATTTATCTGCATTTTTCTATCCGAAATCATACTGCTACGGAGAAGTTTCAATTAGACATAATGCAAGCATTACATACGGAGGAAGTCTCATACTAACCCACCAGGAATCGTCGGCCATAAGGCCAGCCGTTGGTTGATCATATTCCACAGGGTTTGCCGATCAATTGGGCAGCCACATGATAGTCAAGGACCTCTCATACTTTTGGTCGTAGAAATAATGAAAATGCCAATTCGTTGATGAAAAATTAACAAATGAACATTTTCGAACAAAAAATGGTCAAAAATAATTTTCTCGTCGAGCCATGAATATATTTTTTATGCTTTGTTAGACAAAAATTACTATTTTTTGAACTACTTTTCAGATTTTTTTGAGAAAAGATCGGTTTTTTGTTCAGGGAGCCTTAAAATTATGGGAAATCGATGACCCTCCGCCCGGAAAAAGCGATCCTGCGAGGATCCGTTACATCCATGACCTGCTAGGTAGTTGGTAAAATGTGCTACAGTGGAACTAAGGTTATGGAGCAATACGCTTTTTTGTTAAATTATCAACACTGTCAGATAAGTATCTTTCCAGAAACGGCTTAGAAAGCTACTTTAAATAGAAAAAAATTCTGTTAATTGCTTTATTGTTGGACCTATAGAAAAATAATATCTTGAAAATTCCGAGTAAAATGTTGTATTTATAGTCTGTTTTTATGACATGCTTGCAAACCGGAAAAATGACAAAAACTTGCACTGCCGCCAAAATTGTTCCCACCGAGTTTCAACCGTAGACTTTTTCTCAAAAAATGCTGAAGGCTAGTCGAGTTAGCTCAGAAATTTTCAGTCCTGCGTTACGCATGTAAAAGTAAAAAAATAGTACTTGCTTTCCTCTATTATTATTTACAAGAATTTCAAGAAAAACAGATTACAGTAGCAGCTTTCCTGAAAATACTACTCTCGCTCACTTTTCCTGCAATATACTGGCCGACGTTTTATAAGAAGATTGTCCGCCGAGGAAAGCGCTCTTGGTGTCCATAATGATCGTACGATCTTTCAACACCGATGATAAATTCAACGATCGGATGGAGCTTTCGTTCATCCGTTGGACGCCGCCTTCCGATTCACGAACGACTTTGATCAATTTCATGGCCGGAAAAGCGACGCTCCTCGACGATTTATTCCTACTGAAATTGGACGCCGGATTTTTAGCCCGATTTGAAACATCGCGGCTGAAAAAAATCAATAATTGAAATGACAAAAATTTAGTCTATTCATTTCGGAATGGCACATGCGGCGAACCGATGAATGTATATATTCAATCCAGAAAAATAGCAAGCTTACTGTCTTGTAAGGAGAAAAACTTTCTCGTCTGTCAGCGACAACAGACTAATTGAAAAATAACTACAGTAATCTGGCTAAATGCGCTAAGGTATCGATGCAGTATATCGAAATCGCTGCGGTATCGTTGCAGTACATCGAAATGTTGCGCCTTCAATTTTGGCCTCTTCTTCATCAAGAAATTCGTATTTTCTTCACACTATAATACCTTCCACTCCGTGGAAATTTCGTGTCAAATTAAATGTATTTTTAATAATTGTCGCTACATCTACGATTCCAAAGTAAATGGGCTATAGTACCGTCATTAAAATTGTTTGCCAAGTTTTTACTACACAACTTTTTACTAAAAAAATATATGACGGTTAGTTACATTTCATTTATTCTAAAATGATCAATGCAGCGATCCCATGACAGTAAGTTCAACATAAAAAATTCGCTCCAGCTGAGCTGCGGCTTAAGCTGTAGCCTAACTCTATATGTTGTACTACTGCCGTTAAGTTGCGGCTCAGCTGTAGCTTAACTCATACACACAAAGCATATCAGGAAAGTTAAGCTGCAGCTAAGCTGCACCTTAACGACAATGTTATAACATACAGAGTTAAGCTACAGCTTAAGTCGCAGCCCAGCTGGAGCTTAAGTCTCTTTGATGAAACCGGCCCCTGATTCTTTCAAGGGGTATACAAACAGTGTGTTGTTTGCACATTCTGTTTTTTATAATATGCTTGTTAAATGAAAAATGACAAAAAACACCGCCCTCGACATCGTTTGCCGGATTTTATAGTCAACAATGGTAAGAGCTAGTTGTGTAGACTCAGAAATTTCGGATCATAGGACATGGCGTAGCTGGACAGGGCAAAAATATGAAATATAGTACTTGCATGGCGCTCTTAATATTTACAAACATTTCAAGAACAACGGACCTCAGAGTTGTCCTGTTAAATGCGGAGTAGTGCTTTTATGTGAGATCATACTTGTAATTGGGGAGGATTGGGGCCTCACCCCCAAGTTGGTCAACCCTATACCCAACCCCCCAAACTCGGAAAAATTGGGAAAAGAAGTGTTTTTTTACCTTTTTTTAGGAAAATTTTCGTAATTTTTTCGACTTTTTTAGGATTTTTTCGACCCCTTCAAATTTTGGAAATTTTGGGACCCCTCTTTCCCAACTGGTCGGACCTCTTACAGGTATGTGCGAAATATTTTTGGGACCTCTCTGCGATATCATCATTTTTGAAATTCTTCGCTTAAGGCTCAACGGTTACTTCGAATTTCTTTCTTTATCATTTCGACTGCTGTGCATTTTCTGAAGAACGTCTTGGCCCATTATGAACGACCGATTTTTTTTGTTCTTCGATTTTTTATCACTTTTGACGACTTTTTCTCGTTCGGGCAAAATTTCGTCTAACGCCGAGTCAATCGAACGGCGGCCACCGGATGACTTGGACGATTTTCTGTTGATTCTGTCTGCTTGAGAATCGAAAATTTCGCCGTAACTTTGACCACCGTCCACGCTGGTCACCTCAGAAGGATCCGAACGGCTGCCGCCCGTTTTCGACGGGCCCTCTTTTTCTGAAAAAGGGTCGAGTAAAAAATAGAAAATTTTTTCAACGCAATAAGCCTTTCTCCAGCGGCATCATTCTTGCGGATCAAGTCTTACGGTAAGTCTCTCTTACAAGTAAGCTCCAAGATTTTTGATTTTGATCATGCGGATCCAATCCAAGCATACCTAATTGAGGGGGTTGGGAGGGACCTTCCCGGACTCAATTTGAGCCGTACCCAAATGCTGGCTCTCCCGCAAACATTGGGGGAGCCTCAAACCCCTCTAAGCCCATATATACTTTTTCCCTTTATTGGAGCAATTGCAATTTCTGTATATAATTCATCAAAGATAACCAAAATGTTCAACATGTTTAACTGTTTTGACCCAGGCTATGTAAGAAATGCAAAATGCTTACAAAACAGCTGATACCTGCAACATTATGAAAATTTTTTTGCAAAATATACTTCACTGAATAGAACTCCTAAGATCTTTGTTGCGTACAGCGAAAATGAGGGATTGATTTGATGTTAATTGCTGCAATCACTTGCAACAGATTCTCGTAACAGAAGTATTTAGGTGGGCCTTAACTCGAAAATTTGGCTAAAGCCTCTTTTAGGAAGATAATCGAAAATTTCGTCAAAAAATTGGGCTCTATTCGACTTTTTGAGGTCATCTTTTACCTTCCCTAAGGATTTTAGAATGTTTGGTGCCGTTGAACACAAATTTCGGATTTAGCCCCATCCCAACCGTCGTGGCAGTCTTGCAGATATGAATCAACGAAAATGTGAAACTTACTTATTCGAGGAACTATCTTTCGGAAATAACGCTGCTTAATATGTGACTTCGCTCGATTCTTCTTGGACATTATTAGATTTTGCACTAAGTAGTTAAGGTCAGTAGTAAAAAGAAAAATTTCTCCGTCTGACTTTGATCTTGGTAAGGAATTTAAATATATTTACGAATTGTAAACAAATTAGAAAATAAAGCCTATAGGATTACCGTACATTCTTCGAGTCATAATGGATCGTATTTCAATTGAACTGATGGAATCCTTATAAGTGTAAAGGATTAATATGGGGGTTGTTTATGGGTTTTGACTTGAGGCTTTTGAACGTAAGGATAACTTGTGCAAATCGACACTGTGTTTCTGATTTACTCCAAATGTGTGTTATACAATCTTTTCTCTTTCAGGTCTTACTGAAAGAAGAACCGGCGTCTAGGGGAAGAATGACGATTACGAAAATAAAAGAAAGAAAAACGAAAAAGAACGGAAAAAGGTGACGAAACGGAGGAAAACGACGAAGTATTGGAACGACGATGAAGAAGGTGACTTTTACGACAATTATAGCAATTAGGAAAGAATATTGCGATGACGATGACGGCCATTGCTGGCAACGTTAGGAGCTCAGCAAGGTAAGCGTAGTAGTTGTAGATTAGCTCAGTAGTCACTTCCGACCAGATAATATATTTAAGAATAATCAAAATAAGACGATAATATAGAACAAAGACGATAATATGTAAATAAGTAGGCCAATATTTAAATTAGGTGACGCTGCTCCCACACGCTTGTGGAGCTTGACAAAGTTGACTGAGCTGCTGAGCGAGCTGATGAAGTTGAAGATGAATGGTAGAGAACTGAGCTTTTTGTGTTGGGTTGATCTTTTTATATTGAGCTGAATGGGCACGCGAATCAACGATTCATTGGTGACGTTTCCATGCTTCTCTGGTAAAGTGGGCGGTCCTAAAACTCTAATTCTGGGAAATGGGGGGTGAATTCTAAGAATTCCAAAGCTAATTCCAAGAATTGGGCTTATTAAGAAAGTTATTGTCCGTAAGAATGTATCGAAAAAGTGATGACCTAGAAACCAAGGTAGAAACATGGAAAAATTGAAACAAAAAAGAAGAAGGTATAAAAAGTTACCTTAACAAAAAGGGAGGAATTAAGATAGTAAGAATTACAGTAAGATTCTAAAACTTCACGTAAGCATAGTGACTCCACTCCTAACATACAACAAGTCTGTTTTCACATTCCATGCTTTTTCCAGCAATCGATTTGATAATCAATCTACAGGTACTTCAGGACTAAAGATGTCCGCTTCATCCAGCATAATCGACTGTATTTTATCTGGAAAAATCATTCTTTTCGGCTGTGGCTATACAAACTGCAGTCTTTATAGCCAGGCGGATATACAGGCTGCAGTCTGTATAGACAAGCGGCTATGCAGACTGTGTTTTGCTTGCAAATATGTACAGTAAACTGCGATATACAATTTATCAACTTTAAAACCTGCAGACAAAGTATGAAATTGACACGACTACGTCGCGCGTATTCATAGGTATTTTAATGCTACAGTAAACGATATTCATAAGATAATTATTACGTATCTTGATTATCAGAGTTCAAAAATAACAATTTTTCCATCGCGTCACTTTTTCAGCTGATTGTACAAACGTTACAAACGAAATATCGCTTGATAATCCAAGTATAGTCTGTTTTTTTCAAATGCTTGTAACCGAAAAAAGATGGAATGAAGTATATATTGCTTGTTCAATTACCGCGCGTGTCTACACTATACTGTATTACGGGAAAAACGCGACAATTGGAGTAATTGACGGAATTGAGGGCTATTTGTTAGGAAAAAAGTTGGAAATGAGAAAAAAATTTTCGCACAGAGTTCTCATTTAATGAAAGAAATTCGGGAATTAAGATCGTGATACAATCAGTGTGCTTTGGAAAGTTCAAATCTCAAAATCCGGTGTATCGCGCCTCAGCGCTGGTCATTTGCTTAGCTTTTTCTGCGCAGAGGGAATTTTTTAGCCGTGCGAAATTTTCTTCGGAAATTTTTCGCATCGGACGGAAATTATTTTTAAAAGAGTTATCGAGTTAAGTTGAGAGTTTAGTCACGGTCTACAGCCGCCGGTTAATCGATTCCTAACATACAGTGAACAACAATATTATCTCGGCACGAAATTCTGCATGCCTAGTTACTTTCAGCATTTTTGCGTTACAAGCATTTGAAAAAAACAGACTACAGATGTATAGCCTGTTTTTCTTGAAATGCTTCTAAATAATGAAAGTGGAAAGATTTTGCCCCAACATTGCCGCCATCTCAACATTGCCACCAAAAACTCCCTACATTGCCACCGTCCCAATGCCACCATTTGATATGAGGGTAAAAATATACCATTTTAATACTACATTTCTGAAGATTTTGCATAACATGCTGACATATAATTATTAAAACAAATTGGGTGTGTCCATTTTCTAACTTATTTCCTGTTTTACAAATAACTTATTTCCTCTATTTTAATGAATCAATCAAACACTTCAACCAAGCAGGTACACAAGTGCTCCAAATATTGACGAACTCTAGCACGAAAATCATCATCTTGTAAACCAACGATTTCATTCACAGAAGGTTTTTTGCACGCATAAGATTCATATATTCAATTTATACATCTTTACTGCTACCAGGGTCTCTTCAGCTACCAGGGTCTCTATAGACACCAGGGTCTCTACAGCCACCATGGTCTCTACAGTTACTAGGGTCTCTACAGCCACCAAAGTTCGTCTGAGTAAAGTGAAACGAACTTTTGAGCAAGGATTCTGGCCTAACTGGACAGAAGAGTATTTCCTAGTTGAGGAGAAATATGTCCGGAGGCCGGAACCCACCTGTTTACATTCTAGAAGACCAATTAGGCGAGAAATTAGAAGGAATTTTCTATGGATCTGAGCTGCAGAAAATTAAAGCTGATGGTGAGGGTCTATAAATTATAGGAAAATTTTTATAATCTGTAAAAGGTGGAAAAATATCTCCGACTCAATAAAGAGGGTACCCGTCCATACTTGATAGTTGGGTTTCAGAGCTGGTAAAGCTATAAATAGAATATTTTGGCACCAAGTTTAAAAAATATGAAAGAGCAGAAGTTCATTCGCCAGATTTGCATCATTATCCACTGAATGAGCTTCCCTACCATGTAAAGTTAAGCGATATCCTATGGGTGGGTCATGATGATCTATTATAGGTATCATTGTTTTTTGAAGTTGTTGGTAAAAACTGGAATGATTCTTTTTGTACGATATTGTTTCCATCTCTATTTTCTCTTGCATTTGCTGATCCAGTAACAATCTGTTTGGAATTTGAGCTACATTTTCTCGAAAAGGACAAAGTGTAGCTATTCCCTGTTCAGAACATCGCTTCCTTGTTTCTCGACTCAATTTAAGCCCTTCGATTTCACATTTGCTCTTCAAATTGCAGCCAGACCTGACCCATGGTCGGATCTGTCATGAATCTTTCATTTTGAACTGTAACTCTGGCTGACTCCGCATTTCCAAGAGGCGAGCAAGTTTACAAACATAATAATTAGATAAAACATTATTGGACAAATGCTTTGAAGATTTCTTTTGGAAAAGATAATATAATTGAGGATTTTGTGATTCAACAATTAGCAAAGTACTTTTCAATTCTTGACATAGAAAATATTCAGTAGGACCAAAGTCAAACATTTTTGTGAACAAGAAAGGTAAATACTACTGAGGAGTTTGTTATGTTCATGTACCATGCATCCTTTACTTTCCCAGTCTAATTTGTATAAAAATAAAACTATTTTATGCTCTTTGCATTTTGCAGGGGTACACTACACATGCGTTTAAAATGTGCTCAGCTTTCGATTCCTATGGTTAAAGACTGTGTCCATCATTGAATTTTTTCATGTGTAGGGCGCCTGTTGCAAGGCCAACACCAGGGAAGACGTTATTGCCTACCTGAAGAAACTGCATGCAGAACGCCTCTGATTGTGAAAATGTGCATAGAAAAGAGCAAAGCCAATTAACCATCACAAGTCAACTCATTTCCAAAAAAAGTAAATTAAAGATGGCATGATTAATTCGCATGTTTCATGAATTTGGAGGCACCACGTTTGTTTCACAAGTTTACATCCCATTATGTTATGCCAAATTTTTATCCAAGATTCCACTTTTAAAAAATGGTGGCAATGTTGGGACAGTGGCAACGTTGGGACGGTGGCAATGTTGGGATGGTGGCAATGTTGGGGTGGTGGCAGTGTTGAGACGGTGGCAATGTTGGGACTACACCAGTGGAAAGCGGTAGTATTTCAGATTTCTGATAAACAATATATCATACAGGACTGGAAATTTATGAGCATTCTGACTTAACCTTCAACAATTTTTCGAGTGGAAATTTTTACAGTCAGAGCTCTATGTAAATGACTTGGACGACAGTACTGATTTGTGCCGCTTTTTGTTTGGAAAAATTTTTAAAGATGGAGGCTTGTTTGAAACGGCTATACGATTTGAAAAGAGTGCCTATACATTACATAAACAAGAAATCATATTTTGACCATTCAATGAGTTCTTGATAACCAAAAGAAAGGTTTTCTAACATCCAAGCAGCAATTTCTTTCATATGTAGTTAAATATGAGAAAATATGCGCTTGGTCGGCGCTTCTTAAACTTAATGTTACTCTTTTGGAATCAAGTATGCTTTGTGCAGAAAAATCGTTAAACTGCAGCATAATTTTGATCGTGCTAATGACGCCTTTTTCTTCTTTCTTCTCTCATTTTCCTTCATAATCTTCTTGGACAATGCTGGGGAATAGAATCTGATGCGGTCAGCAAGAATCTGCCAAGGTCAAGACACCCCCAAACTCCCAGTGTGCACATATGGTCATTTCACTCAGAATTTTTAGTGTGTACTTTAAATTAAATGCTGATGATCTATTTTCAAATAAATTTTATTTCAGATTGTCAACCATGCCGGTTTTAACGTCCAGTGTAAAGAAATATACTGCAACTTTTTTTGTAATAAACTGAACAACAGATTTGTTGAACTGTCAAAGCATGCATATTTGGTATCTAATTTATTAGAAAATGCCCCGATGCAGCAGTAAAAAGAAGAATGCACTTGCTTGATGACCTGTTTACCCGAATTTCTAACAAGATATTGTATGGGCAAAACAACTCCAATGTTCAAGTACAGTACTCAGGTTGGGTATTCAGAATACCTGGGTAACACAAGCACTGTGAATACTTGTTATAAGATTTTCAAAGTGTGAAGCACTAAAGCACTGATCCTAAGTTTCAGCTAATCACAATGTCAAGATTATTTTTTTGCAGAACTAACAATGCTCACATCAGGCTTAAGATTAGCTAGCACTAAGGTGTAAACCTAGGTTCAGGAATTGCAGTCTAGAAATACAAAAATTTAAGAAAATAGTGCAACCCAACAGCTCGAGATATGGATAATCCCGAAGACATCGAGGTTATAGCAAACACTTGATATCATTAAAATGTTAGTGCAACAGCTGAAACTGATGTGGTTGCTTTTTTGTTCGAAATCATCTTTGAGCTCGAGGTTAAACCTCTAGTAGATATAGGTTCTGGTTACTGTCACTGCGCACTATCTGCAAACAGTCATGCAAATACTACATTGACACAATTATCATCGCCAAACTTATGTCTTTAAACCGATGCATGTTTGATTTTACATGGAACAAAATTGTATCAGGCACCCACATATGAAACACTAATCCCTATAGTCTGTTTTTCTTGAAATGCTTCTAAATAATAAAAGTGGAAAGCAAGTAGTATTTCACATTTTCACGATTTTCCAATGAACAATATACGATATAGGCCTGAAAATTTCTGAGCATACTAATCTCACCTTTAACAATTTTTCGAGTGAAAAATTTTACGGTAAAAACTCTGTGTAAATGATTTTGACGACAGTACTGATTTGTGTCACTTTTCTATTTGGAAGCATTTTATAAAAAACAGACTATAAGTATCTCTGTTAATGTGATGGGCAAACTTGCTCTGCTCTATGCCATGAAATCTTAATTTATTATTGTGCTTCTTGATCAACCTCTGCATTGAATTGTACGTCACATATTGAACAAAAAGTATACATATAGCGACTGTTGAATGAAAATGCCATATTTGTAAGGCAATGTTTCATCATGTCAATCTTTTTTTTAAATTTCAGATTTTTTCTTTGTCTGTAAAAGCTCAGTGCAGTTGGAATTATACACGTGCGAGGGTAATATGGGGGTATGTCCATACATGCACGTGGGGGGGGGGGTTTAGGGGGTTTTGACCCCAGCAGATTTTTATTGACCCCCAGCAGATTCTTGCTGACCCCCAGCAGATTTGACGCCCCCAGCAATAATTGAGAAATTGATGAAGAAAAATGAACAAGAGAGAAGAGAAAGTCGTCATAAAAATGGAAATGATGCTGTAGTTTAACAATTTTTCTAAACAAGGCATACTTGATCCCAAAGGAGTAACATTATAACTTTAAAAAGTGCATTCTAAGATAATTATTCTACATATCTGACTAATATAGTTGTAAGAATATGCTGTTCGGACGTTAGAATACCTTTCTTTCCGATATCATGAACGAAAAAAATTTTGTGTTCCATCCCCTGTTCTGGCTGACCCCCAGCAGAATTTCTATGCTGTGCATGTATGGGGATGTCTCTCAAAGTTTTGAAATTGGATATCTATTCCTGTATAAAAAGGTTTTTAGTAAACTTTTTGGGATTTTTGTCCCAAAAAAACCGGGATCCACCCCTTCTGTAACAACACTTGCCCAAATTTCAGAGCAGCACATATATGATTGAAAGTAGAGATGCATGGAAAGAATTTTCGAGAGGGAGAGTTGTGAAGCAAGAAACTGATTTTCCAAAAAATTTTCAATGTTTTCTAATTCTTGTCAAAAAATCTCTTTTTTCATGTAGATTTTGAAAAAGTCCAGGGGTAGTCAAATGAATTTTTCCAGAGGCCAGTCAGGGGTATCCAAAGTCTCAGAGTGGGGGTTTACTGCTCACCCTATTTGAGTATCAGTGGTTGGTAGGTGTGCTGATGCACTCAGCTGCAGAATATACTTTTCCACAGACATAAAAAAATTTTTCATGAGAAAGAATCAAAATCCAATATGTCACATTAAACGAACTAGGAGCCATGTCACATTAACTGAATAGGTGATCAGTCACATTGATGGGAAAACCCATACCATATCCCGAAGAGAATACGGCGGTGACACTGTCAGTGACATGCTGTGACCCCGTTGGGTGGCTCCATAAGGTTGTTTGTTGCGGGAACCTAACCCAGCTGGTACTACCACAGGAAAACCTATGGTGTACCTCGGCCTTGTCCCAGGGTTCAGCTGTAGAATAATGGACAACGCAGTCGGGTCAGGGGTGGCAATCCCTAGTCCTCATTCACTGAGAATGAGGCATGGCGCCATTCGTGGAATGGCTTACTGTAGGGGACCCGATTGTCAACCTAAATCCCCTAACTGGCCCTGACCTTAAGGGTCTGAGGGCTTTCTCAACTGAGGGTACTGTCAAGGGAAAACTGGCTTAAGGAGGATTCTCACAAATATACCCTCAACACTAATAATCCCTGAGAAGACTCACTAAATCCTCTTCTCAACGTACTCCGCACTGGGTGACAGGTTCAAGAGTCAAACGTGGGTCCTGCGGATGGCAGGAAAGCGGGTTCGATAATCTGAAAGCAATTCAGCGTGGAGAGTAGGTAAATGTGAGTCAGCGGGCAAGGATATCAAAACGTTCCTTGGGGAGGCGAGGGAGGTTCTCGATCCACAGGCAATGGGGTAAACTCTTAAGGTTGGGTTACGGTAACTGGCAAGGCAAGGGAGACTGAGGGCGAATATGTAAATTTATTAGAAAGGCGGCGGACGCAGGTACAATATGCAAATTTATAATAAAATGATGCAGGCAAATGCAGGAACGCAGGCTGTAAAACCCAAAGACGATTAGGCCCAAAAAATGAGTGTGAAATTAACGAAAATAGCCCTTTTAAAGGGCCCCGTAATCTACAGTATGCCTTGGGTGGAGTTAAGACACACCCAAGCTAACTTCTGCAGCAGAAATTGCTGCAGAAGATGCCTATGGTGACATAGACATTCTCTAGTTCACTAGGTTAAGCATTGGGGCGAGTTTTCACTCTCCATGCTTAACATAGGAACGTCATCTAGTGAGAATTTCCAACTAGGTGTTTCATGTTGCGAAATGTCGCTAGTTTTTGCTGATAAGAGGTGCACATTGTGCTCCAATTACAGGGATGAGCTCGGAGAGCTTATGTTTAATGGAAATTCTGACTAGCGGGTTAAATACCGTAGTCTACATGCACAATGAAAAATTACAAATCGTGATGGAAATGAAAGTGCGAGAGTAAAACAGAAACAAAATGCAAAAAGTACACACAGAAATTGCATGTAAAAATTATAAAAACAGAATGTAAAATTGATGTAAGTTACTGTAAAACAAAATGTGGGAAAAACATAATGGGAAGATATGATGTGAATCACGTGATGCTGGGCGAAATTAGTCGGCACGTGACAAATATTACAAAAGTGAACTTTCCAACTTTAAGCAAGTTCTCAAAAATCTAGTCCACTCCTTTTTCTAACCTGGAAATTATCCAAGCAAGTATATTATTCTTCTTCTTACTTCCCCATCGGGGCATTTTCTAATAAACTAGTCCACCTCTTTTTAATGGGTCTCAACCATGTATGAAATCCTTCATAGAAGCACATTCAAGTTTTAAATTAGGTCATCTTCATGTCAAGGAAACAATAAAAAAACTATGAATTCTCACTCTTGGTAAAAGTAAAGATGTATAAACTGCGCAGTAAAAGACGTTGTAAAGAGAATGTAAAGTGACCATATCTGTTGAATTCTCCATGGTCAAGAACCCTCAACCCAAAAAATCGAAAAATACCTTGTGTAAAGTGACTGTGTCTATTGAATTCCCATGGGTCTGTAATGCCCAGATTCTAAATATACTTTTACTTGATCTACGTTTGCACCTTTACATGGTTCGTGGGGATGAGGCGATACGGATTACGATGATAAAATGACAAATAATGAATGAATGCTAGGTTGACGATTGCTTTCCCATCGATGATACAAAAAAAATGCTTTTCTTCACATAAACAAGTTCTGCATAAAACACGCTTTCATAAATCTACATAAATATCTCCATCAAAATCTGCATAAAAATCTGCCTTTTCCCCCATTTTCTTGTCTTTTATATCACTTTTAGAACCACGCCTTCGCGCCCAGGGAGGTCCGCTTCTGTCTGCTCGCCTAACCAATCACTGCTTCGCTTACCTGCTTCTGTTTACTGTATGCTTCTTTCGCCACACCTTTTTGCTTTAATTCAGGCTTAATTTCCACGCTTACATGCTTTAACCTACAGTATGCTCAGCCACGCCTATATGTTTTCAGTTTTTCATGTGTTTTTCGGTTTTCCATGCATTCTACCTAAATATTGTGTCTGGGTCCGGGTTTCTGTATTTTCTACATGGGAAGGTGTGTTTATGCGTCTGGGGGGAATTATTGTACCTACAGAATGTATGTTTTCATGTGCATTTCGAGGGCCAGATGCCGATGTGCAACTAATTATGTACGTCTTAATTGGGTCAATGGGGTGTGGGACGATCAAAACAGAATACTCCACATAATTTTATAGGAATGTTTGGGTGTGAATTCCAGACACCCTTGAGACGATAGATCATAATATGAATTTATAATTAATAATGAATATCACATAGTGTACAATATGTATTTACATTGATGCGTTAGCATGTACGTTACAGGTCGGAAAACCCTACCGCCAAAAATTCGCGGAAAATTGTTTACAAATTCGCGGAAAATTGTTTACACTTGGGATGATTTTTTTGTGTAAAATTACCGCATCTATTGAATTCTCCGCAGTTGAAAACTCCCTCTGCAAAACAATCACAAAAATAGGCTATATATTGAGAAATGTTATTTTTGGGATTTGTGCCTATAGTCTGTTTTTTCTAAAATGCTTCCAGATGCAAAAGTGACACAAATCAGTACTGTCGTCGAAATTGTTTACATAAAGTTCTTACTGTAAAATTTTTCACTCGAAAAATCGCTAAAGGTCAGGCCAGTATGCTCAGAATCTAGCCCTACATGATATTTGTTCATCAGAAAATCGCAAAAATCTGAAATAATACTTGCTTTCCACTTTCATTATTTGGAAGCATTTCAAGAAAAACAGACTATGGACAATATCGTTGTTGACTGTATGTTTGGAATCGATTAACCGGCGGCGGTAAACTGTGACTAAACTCGATAACTCTTAAAAATAATTTCCGTCCAGTGCGAGGAATGTCAAAAAAGAATTTCGCACGGCTAAAAAAATATTCGCTCTGCGCAGAAAAAGCTCAGCAAATTACCAGCGCTGAGGCGCGATGCACCGGACTTGGAGATTTCAACTTCCAAAAGCACATCAATTGTATCACGATCATAACTCTCACAAGTTTTTCATAAAATGAGAACAATTTTCAAAATTTTTTCTCTCATTTCCAGTTTTTTCCGAAGTAATAGCCTTCAATTCCGTCAAATTTCAATTGCCGCGTTTCTTACCGCAATACAGTATAGTGTGCGCACGCGCGGTAATTAAACGAACAATGTATACTTTATCACATTGTTTCGTTCACAAGCATTTGAAGAAGAACAGAATACATGTACTCGGACGATATATGTGTGTCGATTTTATGTTTTGTCGACAAGTCTCAAAGTTTATTATTCACAGATCATAGTTTACTGTATGTACATGCACATCCTAATAAAGCATTATATCTGTCATCAATTTGATTACTCGAAAAATTTCATACCTTCAATTTGATTCATACCTGTACTTGGGGGGGTTGGGGGGGGACCCCCCCCCAACTCGGCCAACCCTGTACCCAAAATCATTTCCCCCCAACCCCCCCCCCCCCAGTTTGGAAAAAATTAAAAAAAATTTCAAAAAAGTGTCCTATGTTTTTTGGCCTTTTTGGGAAAAATTTCGACTTTTTCCTACCCCCCCCCCAAAATTTCGGATTTACCCCCCCCAACTGGTCGGAGGTCTTACAGGTATGAGACGAGAGTAATGTGTTCGGCGTGTAGCGCCGAAAATTTTTTCTGGATTTCAATATTCAAGAACGCTAGAAAATGAATCTTTTCACCCTTTATTCCCCAGACAGATGGTTTGATTTCTCAGTGAATTTAATGAATTTTCAGTCGGACAAACTAAATATCAAAAATTATGCAAGCCACTAAGAATTTTGATTTTTCAATCGGCAAAAATTTCTAAACTCAAAAGGTTTTAATAACCTGAAAGATGTTAATTAAAACCTTTTGAGTTTAGAAATTTTAAAACATCATCCCCAACCGGACAAGGATTCCAGAGTGGTGAACCATATTCCAGAATAGGAAGAACATAGGATTTAAAAGCCCTGATTTTTAATTCATTTGAATTTGAGTGAAAACATTTTAAAATAAAATTTGCCACCCTAGATGCTTTTTTAACCACATAATTACAGTGGGCAGTTACTAGTACTCTGCGTTGATACCACTGCTTAATCTGATAGAGTGTG